>JABAEC010000026.1:0-23566 GCA_013435705.1 Claviceps paspali
CCCCCCCCCCCCCCCCCCCCCCCCCCCCCCCCCCCCCCCCCCCCCCCCCCCCCCCCCCCCCCCCCCCCCCCCCCCCCCCCCCCCCCCCCCCCCCCCCCCCCCCCCCCCCCCCCCCCCCCCCCCCAGAGCCTTCCTCCTGCTTGGACCTCGCACATTAGCCACGACGGCAGGTCTCTAAAAGACGTGCACTGGCCAACTAACCGCCCTAACGGCGTCTTTGGACGCCGCACCAACAGCGCAATACGCAGCGAGCGGACAGAGCCACTCGGCCAAAGCTCCCAGACCAGCTCGCCCATTGGTCCGCCGCCTTGTTCCCACACGCACCAGCATGAAACAGGGCGCTCTCCAGCCCCCCCTTCACCCAGAGTGGATATCTTCTAAGCGCCACTTTCCCCCCCTTTCCCCCCTTTTTTTCTTTTTCTTTTTTTTTTTTTTGTTTTTAACACAACCTGCCGCTCTTCTTCAACCACCCCACCAGTAAAGAAAAAAAAGAAAAAGAAATAAAAAAAAAGACGGGGAGAGAACAAAAAAAAAAAAAGGACTCGGAAAGGAAACAAAGGATAGATCTGGGAGAATAAAAAATAACGCAAAGGAGGGGATGGAGACGGCAATGCCAAAGTATAGCAAGGCCTTTTATTGATAAACTTCCCGGGGACAAATGGACGCAAAGCTTGCCCCGGCCCATCATCATCTCACATCCACGCAAACTTCCTTCTTCCCCTTCCCCCCTCCCCTGGCCGCCCGCCGCTTCTGCCTCGTATTTCCCACCGCTGTGCATAAATAGGCAACGACAAACCTCACAGGTCCACATGGCCTCGTCGCCGTCCTCACAGTGGCCCAGTGCCCAGATGCCGCTCTGCCAGTTCATCCGGCGGGCTTCGTCTGAGTCGTGCCCCGTGGTATGGGTGATACCGGGCCGGATGGATAAATACTACTGCCTGGGCACAAATCCCGGCTGAGCTTGCCTACGGGCGTTTAGAGACTGGAACTGCAAGACAGTCAACGAACAACCGACCAACCGATCGACCGAACTTTTCGAGAGAGAGAGAGAGACCTCTTTGTTCTTGATCTGAATGTGCGACTCATCTATCGTAAAGCCGAAACTGACATTATTCATAGAGAAATGCTGCTCGGTCCGCAACCACATGCCCATCTATCTACGTGCGCGCCCATGTTTTATCACCGCGCAACAATTCTTCCTGACGGTGGCTGGCATAGTACTTACTCTGCTTCTTTCGCGCTGCGAGTCGTGTGTGCAGCGCGAGCATCACAATCATGAACATTCAAAAAGAAAAAGAAAGAAGAAGAAGAAAGGGAAGAAGGTGAGGGAAAGGGGGGGAGAAGAAGAAAAACAAAAAAGAAGAAGAAGAAGAAGAAAAGAAAAAAAAGAAAAAAAAGAAAAAAAGAAAAAAAAGAAAAAAAAAAAGAAAAAAAAAGAAAGAAAAAAACCAGCCGACGACGGCCTTCACAAAAACGTTCACGAACTAATCCAGAAATCCCAAAGTGCGAAATAACGTGTCTCGGAGAGCTATACAAAGACAAGACCTCCCCCCCCCCCCCCCCTCTTCAAAAAAAAAAAAAATACACGACACAAGAAAGACATTATTGTTTCAAACACCACATGCGCAAGAGACATCATCTCAGAGCATGAACCCCCCGCTCCCGTCACCCCACATGACGTTTTGTTGCCACTGCGGATGGTGGTTGCTCGTGGCATTGAAATGTGGTGAGCTTGCGAACGAGGAAAAAGCCGACTCATGACCACTGTAGGGACTGCCCACGCCGCTCGAGGGCTTCATCGCGTCCTCATATCCCATGTGGCCGCTGAGCTGTCCGCCCATCGTTGCGGCAGCGACGTTGTACAGTCCCAGCGCGTCCATGGTGAATGGCGGGAATGGCTCCATCCCACTGCTTTCCGTTCCGTCCATCAGGTTGTTGCTGTTCGAGGGAGAAGAAGGAGACATGTAGACGCCGCCGCTGCTGCCGCCAGACATGGTGCCCAGCACCTGCTCGTTGGCGTCGTATGGTGGGCACATCAGCGGTCCCAGATTCAAGTGGGATTGTGGGAAGCCGTGTTCATTGTTCTCAAGACGACCTTGATATGTCTGCTGCTGCTGCTGCTGCTGCTGCTGCTGCTGCTGCTGATACGATTTGGGCTCCGTCACGGGATACACCGGCTGGGGGAGGGACCGATGGCCGCGTCGTGACTGCTGCTGCACCCGGGCTTGCTGTGTCTGCGCCCCCAACCCAAACGGGGCAGTCTGTTGCTTCCGCTGCTGCGACCGCACGCGAGGGCCGCCGGGGGGGGGTGGCGTTGGCGGCGTGGACGGGCTGCGACCCGTCGTGCTTGACTGTCGCGGCGATGAGTCCCCTCCGACGGTACTGACGATGGGGCATTCGGCAGTCGGATACCTCGCCGCGACGAGGCGCAGCACGGGAAGCGTGATCTGCTCCATGTGCTTTGCCAGGTGAACGGTGAGCTTCTTCCACGTGGGAAGGGATTTGCCGCAAAACCGGCATGCTTCGTCTTGCGGACGAGCCGTCGTCTCGACATGACACTGCTCGACCTTTTGCCAGGTCAGTTCCATTCCTCCGCCCGCACGCTTCACGGCGGCCTTGGTTTTGGCCCTGGGCTCTGGGTACTTGTGCTCGCGCTCCAGGTGGTGCTTGAAGTTATCTCTTCGGTAGCACGTGTGTCGGCAGTCGTCCACGTCGCACGTCCACCACTCCAGGTGCCGGTGGCATTCGTTTTCGTGACGGACCCAGTCGGCCTTGCGCTTGAACATTTTTGCATCCCGGCACTTGTCCCAGGTGCAGGTGAAGGGCTGCATGTCCTCGTACACATGCTTTGTCCAGTCGGATGGTTTGCGGAAGGTCTTCTTTCGGTAGCAGAGCTGGCACTCGAATTCCGCGGGGAAACGCTGCGCTGCAGGCATGCGGATGCCCGGCGGGAAACTGCCTTGTCCGGCGGCACCATCGGTCGGCGAACCCCCGCCATTCTCGGTCCTACCGGCGAGAGGCTCGGGGCCGTCTGCCGTTCCCGCCTGGGCGGCGGAGGGAAGAGCCGTGCACAGCGAGCCACTGGGACATGAGTGGCCGAGGCCGGCGTGCCTGGCTCGGGCAGCCGTCAGCTGCGTGAACCTCTCCATCTGCTGGTGGGCAATCCTATCCACCAGATATCCATGCGTGTTCCCCAAGTCGGGTTGAAGCCTCATCACGTGCTGCCGAAATCCCGCGACAGTGGGTGTGACGTCGTCGATGCTAACATCGAGACTGATCCTCATGTCACTGTCCTCGCATAATTCGTCGTCGTCCTCATCATCATCCTCGCCGTCCTCGTCGTCCTCGTTCTCGGCGACGGTGGTGGTGGTGGTGGTGGTGGTGGTGATGGCAACATGCGGGATACGCACCCTGTTCACAGGGGCAACCGGGGGACCTCCGGCTTTGCGCCACATGTCGACGAGACTCGAAACGCCCTCCATTCCCGCGGCGCCGAACGAAGGGCTGGGGAGCTCCGATTTGCTCCTGGGGCGGCGCAGGGAGCCCCTGACTGTCAGGCTGCCGAACGAGGTCCGGGAGGGGGCCGTCGTCGTCGTCGGAGTGCCGCTGACGGAGCCACTGCGGGAATGACCTGCCCACATGGATGCTATGTTTTGGCCCATGGACGTCAGCGCCGTGTTGATGCTTGGGGCGCTCTTTTTGCCGCTGCCCGGGCTCCCAGGCGGAGGCGGAGACAGTTGCGATGTGCCCTCGCGCCTGTCACTCTGGCAGTTCTCTTGTTGGTCAGACGCCTCACATGGACCTTCCATTGCTGAACGACTGCACGAGCGACCACGCGACCTCTTGCGCAGCGACGAGACGCTTGTTCGTCTCACGAGCACACGAAGATCTGTGAGAAAGCTGCCGGGTCTGCCCGTCTTCTCGCCGCTGCCACGATGGATTGTCAGCCTCTTGAGAAAACTCCCGCTCGTCACCCCTTCGACATCGATGACACTCGGGAGACTCAGCCGGCGGGTGCCCCATGTCGCACATCTCGATATCATGGAATCATTATCTCGGCACATTTTCTCAAATCGCTCAATGGCGGCTTGTGAAGTTTCTGGCTGATACTTTCCATACTCGCTCCTCTGGATCTCGGGAATCATGGGTGGATCTGCCCAATTCCGATCTGAAGCAATGATTTCCCGATCAACGTCAGAAATGGGGCCCCCAGCGGCTACAAAGTACGTCCGGCCCGGGACGTATGCGTTCTCCGTGCGGTCGCCGAGCGGGATTCCGTCGGTGATATCGTTCCTGGAGCTCTCGATCGCCTTCATCTCCTCCGGGGACTTTTCGACGGGAGCAGACGCGTCATTCGAATTGTGGTCAAGCCATCTGCCGACAGCCTGGTTCTTCTCACGCGTCGCTCGCTGTGCCGCGGTTTCGCGGATGCTTGGAACTTCACCGGACGGACGGGTTCTGGGCTCCAGGCCGGTCCGCGGTGGTTCTGTTATATCCTCTGGGGCGTGGCGACATGCCGGGATGGAGGTGTCATCCTGTGCTGTGGAAATGAGATGCCTGGCAGAGAACACCCCGCCGCCGCGTAGGGTCCCTGGGTAATCTTCCGACAGGCGGTCGCGCTCCGCGTCACGATGCTTGTCCCAGTCTGAGATGGTCACTATCGGGCTCTGGGAATGGATGGGCCAAACAGTCGGCTCAAGACCGTCTTGGCTGGCGTGGCTGCCAAGGGCCTGGCTCGGAGTGATGGCCGCGGTGTTGACGGCGAGGCGTGCAGGCTTCTGCGTCTTGTCGAGCTGGCGTGACGAGGTGGACTTGGAGGGGAGTGTGGCGGCAGCTTCAGTCATGCCGGGGTAGACGCAGTCACTCTCGGGGAATGCGGCATGAGGAAGAGGTGCCGCGTGTGCAGGCGGCAGAGGGTCAGGGGAAAAGAGATCCGCGAGCTCATACTGAAACTCGGATGCCGGGATGGAGTCGGAAGGGAAAGCTGCCTGACTCCAGGTGTCGTCTTCCAGGAAGGGTATGTCGACGTCATGATGGATCGAGTTGAAGTCGAGGGCGAAGTCGCTGAAGTCGCTGGGCTGATAATGGCTCAAGGCCGCGTTGGAGCCGGACGGGGTCCCGACATACTCAGAAGGAGCAGTGCCGGTGTCTGTAGCTTTGACGGCGTGTATCGAAAGGTCAAAGGCAGCCGATGGATGGCGCGGCGGCGATGTGTGCTGGCCAGCGTCTGGAGACGAAACGCCGCGAGGATCCGATTCCGGGCTTCGCAAAAACGCGGGTACGTGGACAAAGGCCGAGGCCGCCATGACGCCGCACCAGCAGGAAGGATGGGGGGGGGGGGGGGGCGGGTGGAAGCCTCGACAGGAGAGAGGAGGGAGGAGGACGACGTGACGAGATATACGAACGAGATGACAGACAACGGGCGGCGGACTATCGGTTCACTGCGGCCAGCTGCGGCAAGAGAGGCGTACGTCAATGCGCTCCAAGGTCGACAAAGATGGACCAACCTCCGATGCCCTCAGACCGCCAGACTGAGACTGAGAGATGGAGGGCCGAGGAAGAGACGGAGACCCGTGTACATGTGCCGTGTATATGTGCCGTGGGTATGTACCGTGAGTATGTATCGTGAGTATGTATCGTGAGTATGTGTCGTGTTGTGGGGTGTTGTTGTTGTTGTTGTTGTTGTTGCTGAGAAAAGGGGGACGGGGGACGCATCAAGTATGGACTCGGTTGCCTCGAAGGGGAACAAGAAGTCTTACCGGAGATGGCCATGACAAGTTGCATCATGCCAAAAAGCATGCTACATGGTTCTACGTATGAGTGAGCATCGGCCGTCAGCAATGCGCAGCAGCAACAACTGTGGTGGGTGGGGCAGGTCCGTGGCTAGTGGCCTGTGATGCCACCACATCCATGGGCGGTGCTTTTCAGCCTCTCCTGAAGTCGCAACGTGGGGGTGGGGCCCCTCCGTCACCCTCCTCCGCCACAGCCCCTCCAGACAACAGAACTCCATGAGGCTGTGCTCAAGAGGCGGTGACGGTGTGACGCTGGTGACGGCTTGGTCCCTCTTGTCGATGCAATTCCATCGAGGATGGGAGCGCGACTACACAGTACTACGTACAGTGTGCTTGGTTTGCGCCGACGCGCTATGGCAAACACCAGGTATACATCCAAGATAGGATAGCCGTGTACCTGTGGCCTGACCCTATCTACTAGTACTACTATGTAGCAGCATCATTCGTCATTCATGGGCATTGTATTTGCTCTCGTCTACGGGGCATTGCGATTCGTCGACACGTCATGGTTTTTATGGAGCCCGCTGCATGCCGTGGTCCATGAGCCGTGGTCCATGAGCCGTTGCGGCTGAAGCTGATGTGTGACGCGCACTGGCGGTCTTGGGACTTTTTCTTTTCTTTTTTTTTTTTTTCTTTTTTTCTTTTCCCGTTGTTCTTGGTGTTGTTTTCGTTGTTGTTGTGTGTGTACTAGTAGGTAATCAATCTTCTGTGTGTCTACATTTCCCTGTCCGTAGACGGATTGCCAAAGCGGGATTCGTAAACGCGTTGTGCGCACAACCGGGGATCGATTGATTCATTCATCAATCAACCTGGCCACAAGCCAATCCCAGCCCTAACGGAGCGTGCCGAACAAAAACCCCATCGAACCGTCCGTCAAACCATGTAGTAGTATATTCGTTGGTTTCAGGCGACGGGCCACCAGCCATGGCGCAGTACCCTCCCGGGGGGGGGGGGGAAGCAAGGGATGCAAATTTTACACTTCGTTTTCACGAGTTTTTTTTTTTTTTTTTTTTCCTGTCGTAATTTCCGGCTTTCCCCCAGGGGGGCACATCCTGCGAGTTTTAGGTTTTCTCGTCAGGTTGCCCCCCCCCCCACCTCTGCATTGCATAACTACTACTACTGCCAGATGGATGGATAGATGGATGTCGAGTCGACCGAGGAAATGTGCAGACGGGCTCGTGCAGCCACGCTCCCGTGGGCCGGGGAAACAAACAAAGAACTGCCCCCCAAGTCTTGGTTCAAGACATGAACCAGTCAACCACCACGTGATGTCGCGTCAACGGTTTGCCTCGTGAGGGCGAGGCGAAACGACGAAATGAACCGGGAAGCTTGTTCTCACGCTAGTCACGTTACCCTTGGGGGGGAGCATCTTTTGCGCTAGTCCCAACGAGGCCAAGCCATCTCTCTCTCTCACCTCAATCGATCCCCTCCACATCATCAACATTTCACTCTACCGACTTCCGTGACGTAAGGGTAAAAAAGAAAAGAAGACGAAACTTTAACCGGATCTGCCTGCGAAGCGGGCCAGTCCATGTGTCGGCACGGCCCATGCCCGTGTATCAACTCGATACAGTGTAGCGCCGTCCCGGCCTCGGACGAGACACGACGTCCATCATGTTCCAGGTACACATGCATGCACACCATCATCTTTGTTTCTCTTTCTTTCTTTCTTTCTCTCTCTGTGTCTCTCTCTTTGCATCTATCTTCATCTCTCCCTCCTTCCATCTTTCCTTCTTTCTTTCTCACTCTTTCCCCCTCTCCCCGCCAAGTCCCCCCCCCCCCCCTGCCCAAGATGTAGACATGCAACATAAACACGCTGCTAACCCGCCATCACCATGACCTGTCCAGCCTCACCCAGGAGAGCATCTACACCTGCGTCTTCACCGCGCACAGTCCATAGTGCTCACCTCCCAAGAGTGAGTCCAGCCTGCTTGCCCATTTTCAAACAAACAATCAAAAAAAAAAAAAAAAAGTACCCGGTATCACAATATGTCATCACTCCAGCCCTAAACTCCATTCTATATACATGTTACACAAAGAAATTCTCACCACCTTTTCTTTTCTCTTCTCTTCCCCCCCTCCTCCCCCCCCCCCCCATTTCGCCATATTATCTAGACTCGTTGAGATCCGCGCCGCCCAGCGAACCTTTGAAGGCGCCTACATGCGCACCGCCCTCGGCCAGTTCTCCTTCGCACTCGTCATCCTCAAGATCTTCACCGAGGAGTTCTATGCCATCGGCGCTCTGTTCGCCACCTACGGTTCCGCAGTGCTGCTTGTGGCCGCCTACCGCCGATACCAGGGGAATCGACAGTTCTTCACCGCCGCGCCGGAGGAGGCCGACGACGGGGTGGCGCGCAAGAAGTTCAAGACGAGCGGCGACACGGTCCTGCTCATGACGGTCTTGAGCCTGGGTGCTTACGTCGTGCTGATGGTCCTGACGTGGCGTCTGGTGTCGTAGCGCAGGGAAAGAAGACGGAGACGGTCGGGAGGGAGGGGAGAAGAGAGTCGAAAAAGAGAGAGAGAGAGAGAGAGAGAGATGATATATATGATTCCGCGACGAGACAAGGCCCAGGATACTACTATAACCGAGCATCTCTTCTCGCACCCAGACCGTCTCTCGCTCTTTTTCTTGTCCCCCCTCCCCTTCCCTCCTTTCTTGCCAAAACCTCCCCAAAAAAAACATACGAGAATGACTATATTTCTTTCTTCTTTTCCAATGCATACTTCTGTCACAGCCGCGACAAACACCTTTCTCGACCCCATAGTTACCCTTTCTCCGCACAGAGACATGCCCATCCCATCGATCACAACCCAGCCATAGCAACAAGAACAAAAACAGCATACTACGTACACAATCAAGTCAAGCAACCCAAAAACGCCACACGCATGATTTTTATATCCAAATCTTCCACCAACCGCCCCCCCCCCCCACGCATATATGTCCATCCTGTTTCCCCCCCTTTGTCTGTCCCCATCCATTTCGTCGCAACCAGCACAAAAAAAAGAAAAAAGAAACACCATGAAGTAAAAGTAAAAAAAAAAAAAAAAAAAAAAAAGCCTTTCTTACGCTGACAAAAGACACCTGTACCAAACCTGCCCCGTCTCGTCGGCCCAAAACCCCCGTTTGCACAGAAGTAACATGGATGCCAAATGCAATGAGTGCATACCTGTCCCACCCCTTTGTCTTGAATATGCCCCTTCCCCCTCTCACCCCGCCCTCCCAATCTATCATCTGTAGTATGTCCTCACTGGTTTTTTTTAGAAAAAAAAAACATTTACCCATAATCTTTTTTTTTTCGCGAGATGTCATTAAGCAAGAACGCCTGTCATTTTTTGGAAAGGGGGGGGGGGGGGGGGGGGTTGAGTTTTTTTTAGTTTTTGCTCCTGGAGCACTTTTTTGTCTTGTTTTTCCCCTTGTTTCTGTTTTTTTTTTTTTTTTTTTTGCGTGCCCCCCGCCTTTCTTAAATATGTACGAAAAAAAAAAAAAAAAAAAAGTGTACAAACCAGTCGAGAGAGCTGGGAATATATTCCCAAGTTGCATCCATGAACCCATCTACTTTTGTGGTTTTGTTTTTTTTGTTTTAAAAAAAATCATCTCCCTTCTTGAGGTTTGATATGAAAATGAAAAATAGTTCTGTGTTCCGGCTTTCCTTCTTTTTTTTTTCCTTTCTTTCTTCTTCTTTTTTTATCCATCAAGACTTGCTTGTCTAGTCATCGTTTCTGTTGAATTGTGGTCGGACTTTGTGTTTTTTTTTTTTTTTGGAGGGGGAGGGGGTTCCCTCTGCTCTCAACCCCCCCTAACTCTCCCCCTTTTCTTTTCCTTTTTTTTCCCCCAATGGCACATATTGCAAGAAAGAGGGGAGGAGGGGGGAGGGGGGGGGGGGGGGGGGGGGGGGGGGGGGGGGGGGGGGGGGGGGGGCACTGGACGGTTTCACCGGCGGATGACGATTTCCATGTCCCCCCCCCCCTTCCCCCCCTCTCCCCCCCAGATGAATTTTCCGCAAAGTGTCCATGCTTGTCAAGTTTTTCTAGGACCTCTTTTTTTTTCATCATAAACTCTGCCAATGATAAATATGACCAAGGAAGAAATAAAATAACTCAACAAGTTATCGTCATATTTTTTTTTCTTGGCAAGCTCGAGTGGGCAAGACAAGGTCCGTCAAATCAAACTCAGGTGGAGTAATAGACACTGGATGGGGCTTGTGTTACCCCTGACATCCGTTGTTCATCTATCAACATCGGCTGGCTCCCATCAGGTACTCCTCCATACTGCCACGTCGCATGCTGCTGGTCTTGGGCAGCAAGCATATGTTGCTGCTGGCTCTGATGCTGCCAAGGATTTACGCCTGACGCGAATGGTGCTGCGTGGATCACTGGCGTAGGGCCGCCGCCGCCGCCCACGACAGCCATTGAATGTGATGGCACGCCCGCCATGGTCGCCGGATATGGAGAGTAGATGTCGGACAAGCTGGCCTGTCGTCTTTCGTATGATTGTGCCTGGTGTGCTTGATTCAAAGACATGAAGGGACCCTGTGGATGGCTGTCAGGGCTTTCCCCGCTGTACGAGAGGGATCTTATTGGGTTTGGGAAATCGCCCCAGGCAATCTCGTCATGCGATCCCGCCTCGGATGTTCCCGATGTCCAAGCCACGGATGCGGACGAAGCTTGGTGGTATGGAGAAAACTGTCCACTCATCGACGGCTCTGTTGGGTAGGCATGCCAGGGCATGGGAATCTCGTCAGGTTTCGCGACGCCAACCGGGGTCATGTCCGTCGGTACCCAGCCAGTGGTGGGCGGGTTTGTGAAGGTGTAGCGGCTGCCCGCCGATAGTCCATTGGGCGATACTACGAAGGGATGTGTCGTGTTAGCCAAAAAAAAAAAAAAAAAAAAAAAAAAAAACTCTTGTGTCCTTTTGCCATGCCGGGAATTGCTCATACCGCTCGCGTCGGAGAAACAGTCAGCATGCCCCTGGGAGGCAGACGAAGGAAAGACGCTCTTCAAGGTGGAAGGGGGTGTGTCAACTGGGCTGCCCGTACCGACTGCTGGAGACGACGACGTCGAAGATGCACCAGGATCGCCGCTTTGCCGTGATGCGGCTTTTGATCGGGGCTCTGGACCTGGCTGCTGGTCGACTGGATAGAAGCTGCATTCCTTTTTCAGCCGAATGCAGTTGACACATCGATTTGGTGTATCAGGCGATGCGATACACCGTATTTTTCTGCGTCGACAGTGGCCTTGAATTGTTGGTTTTTTTTTTGTTTCTGTCAGCTTCAAACCCCCCACAAACCACAAAAACATTTTATCATAGTGTTCTCAACGTACTACATGCGATTGAAGTCCTGTGGTATCCGAGCTTGTTGCGTTTCTTTTCCGCAGCCGACGTTTGCTGAGAACGGACTTCTTCTGCTGCCTCTCTCTCCAACTTGGCGGCATCAGGCGTGCTAAACGATCTCTTCAACACGGGATCGGGGCTGTTGGGATGTTTTGAGGGGCCCATCTTTTCCTTGTGATGGCTTTTCTTCAAGGAGACCTTCTGTTTTTTTTTTCACCGTGTAAGAAAACAATATACGAGTTAAGGACATCGTTGGGGAAACCAGGGCGATGCGGGGCTTACTTCATGCGATGACCGTTGTGCAAAATGGTGTGCCATTGATTTTGTGGAAGGTTGAATCGTCTTTCAAATGCTTCCAGAGTCGCAGTTCCACGAAATCCTGAGTTGTGGATGGTGAAGTGGCGTGAAAAAAGTCTAGTCAAGCTCCAGTCTGGCGTTGGTGATCTTTCTATGGCCTTTTCATGCGATGTTGCAACGGGACATTAACGCGAGAAGAGCCACGTTAACATGGATAAAGTATAACAAAGACAAACAAAAACAAAGCGTCAGTGAGCTATTTGGCGGTAGTTGTTTTGGTTCGTCGTCGCGAAAACGCAATTCGTAACGATCCCTGTCGTGAGTTATGGGTAGAACGAGGGTCGTGACGGAAGGCCGGTGCGCAGAAAGCCGTTTTATTCCTGTCGTGAAAAAGAAAGATGAAATTGGCGGCGGAGGATGGAGGGAGGGAGGATGGGGAGTGTGGGATCTCGGATTTTCGCCGCCTCAAAGTTTTCGAGATTAAGAACAAGAAGTGACACTTGATACTCCAAGACTGGGCTCTTCAAAACAGCCTGGTCGTAGAGTCTCAAGACAATACGGTGTTGTTGATCCAAGCCGAACGCTCTACACCTCGATATCACCCCAAATCAATAATTGGGGGGAAGGGAAGGGGAGGGAGAGGGGGGGGGGGGGGGGAGGCAAGAAGATGTGACGACGTAGAAGTTGTAAATCAACAGGAAATAAGAACTAGAAAGGTAAAAAAAAAAGTTTAAAAAAAGGCGAATCTGTGGTGTACGGATGAAAGAAGAACGGCCAGCCAGTATACGTCTCTCATTGGACGTTCCCCAACTATTCTCCCGTTCTTCGCATGTGGACTTGGGCGACGTGGCGTAAGCTTCCGGGGTGGCAAGGCGAAGACCCAGACGGCATGCAAAAGTTAACAGTGTTGGATTTCGTTAGACTGAAGAAGGACAGATTCGGGGCCGCCAGGAGCAAGACAATGGGCCTTGTTCAGGTAGAAGGCTCAGATGGACAACGAAGAAGTCGAAAGGCAAAGAGGTGTCGTGAAACTGCTCAAGTGCGAGCGACTGGATAAAAGGAGACTGAGATATTGAAAGGGAACGAATCAGGATGACAAGATATAGCGACAAGGGAAGGGCTGGATGTGAGTTTTTGGTGCCTGTCAATTCCCGATTTCAGCTCGAGTTGGCAAGTCTATTGGGCTCGCAAGTGGCGGCAAATATTCACTGTTGAACGGAACTTTGACGGGCGGGGACGAGAGATTTTTTCCCCCCCCTCTGGTTTTTAATTTGAAGCAACAACTGCCCCCCCCCCCCCCCCTTTCCTTTTCATATGAATAGGGAACCACAGAACGAACATCTCCAGCCATGTGACGGGCGATAAGAGATCGAGCCAAAGTCGAGTTGGCCGCTGGTGAAGCTGGTGTCAACAAAGCTTGTATTCGTCATGCAGGTTCATTCTGCATCTCCATCCCGATGATTGGAACCGCCTTGGTCATGGAACGTCCGTATATCTTACTTCCAAGCTGGCGGATGGCGTATCTTGGTGGGACCAGGCGAGGTACCTCACATCAGCGGCGATGGTGGATCCCTTTAACACAAGTCGAGCGTACCCATAATAGTAATTAATAATGGCACTCCGTTTCCCATCCCTAGTAGTTCGTGAGAATTCGAGAGGGAGCAATGGTGGTTGCATGAGCGGCGCTGGACAAGGATGCCACCATGCTGCTGCGTAACCTGCGCAAGTGCTTCACAGAAAAGGTTTGACACATTGGCTCTCCTGTCCATCCTGCCCATCCGTTGGTGGGCAGTACCTCATTTCAACGCCCACTCCTTCCCATACCTAATTACACCCCTGGCACTGACGTTGGTGGAGAAGATGATGCCGGTTTCGAGCACACGTTTGAAGCACCACTAGCCAGTCTAGGGCTGTCACCAAGGCAGGTGGTTTGGGGGCTGGACGAACTGATGGCTACGACGAACATCATCAATAATCAAACCGTCGCATCCCTGGGCAGCCGAAAGCTGCCGGCTGTCAGTCTGCCTTTCCCGATCGCACTTGTGGCCTCGGAGGGTCAGCCAACCATCCTTCTCCGTCCTTGTCCCGCCGAGAGTGTGTATGTTTCTCTACGTCAAGACGCTTTGCCGCCGACATGACGAGGAAGACCGGCGGACGGAGGCATTGAAATTTGATGCTGCTGGAGGCAGAGCAGGCCCCAGCATGCCATGTCCAAGAATTGCGCCAGGTGCCAAAGTGCCAATATTAAAAAAAGTCGCGAGGGTCTGAAGTGGGTGGATAAGCGTGGATACTATAAGCGGGAGTCCAAGCACGGCGCCTCGGAAGCAGCCTGGTCCCCCCCCCCCCCCCTGGTCGAGTAGTAGTGTCCATCTTTTTTTTTTTTATCATCATAACGTCCTAGCCTTATGGGGAGTAGCTTTGGAATGACTTGATCAAGGCCCGCCCGGAACGTCTTGTAGCTCCATGGCAAATGAGCTAAGTCGACAGTTTGCGTCATGTAAGGGTCTGGTATGGCTCCAGGTATATGATATCGTCGCGACAAATCAAGACATGCTTGCTGATCTGTCAGGTGTCTATCTGGTCTGCTTGCTTGCGGTGCCACAGACCACACACAGGCTTCCTTGGGCGTGTCAGCCAGCTGCAGGCTTCGATGCTAGAACTAGGCTCTCCCTCTCCCCTTCTCTCTCTCTCTCTCTCTCTCTCTCTCTTTGGGTGCGGCCGCACTGGCTGCAAAGCCTGCGACCGCACATGGTGGATGGCTTTGCACCGCGGTCCCAAGAGGTCCAACCCTGCCCGGGGTTGTATCGAAGGGCTTTGGTCCAACGACTATTCCTTGTTGAGGCGTTTACCGCCAGAGGCAGGGAGAACAAGACGTTGCCAGGATAGCGTGATGGCTCCATGGGCTCCATGGGCTCCATGGGCATGGCGAGTCGCCCAAGTCGTGGCAGCTAAGTTCGCACTTGGTTCGCCTTGTCACGCGTGCCAACTCGTGGTGTTCCCATCTGCTCCATAATACTCCCTTGAGTACTCAGATTCGCCCAGATTCTGGCTGCGTCGCTAAAGGTACCGACTGGGCAGCTCCAGGCCCTGCAGTGGCATTCGCGGCGAGGTCTTTTTTTGGCCGTTGCCGCGTAACGTTTCCAAAGTGGCATCCGGCGCCGTTGGCATTCCTGCTCGCCGTCGTGCGTGTCTACATCGGATATGGCGCTCGTGTGGGAATGCGAGAGTGCGAATGCTGGACTGCTGGACTGCAAAAAAAAAAGTGCGTCCCGGCCTCGAGGATGAATTCGTATTAGCTGGCAAGAGCCAGAACTCCTTTGGCGCACATGGTTGGAGAGATGGCACGGGAAAGAGCGAATCACCGTTCGTATGTTCGTCGCTCTTTCTTATTCTGACTCTCTGCCTGCTGGCCCAGTGGCCCTAAAAAGTGCAAGGACGAGCGTACGCCGCTTTTGACTGGCTGGCTGGCTGATTGCCTGCCAGCCTGGCCACATCCACATCGATCAAATGTGGATCTGCCTGCATCCAGCTGTGGCCAGCTGTGGGCGTATCTTTACGAAAGCAGGCCACCGCTGGTTTTGCATCAATGAATGCCCGTATTAATAGCTCGGGTCCCTCCACCAGACGGACGTGATGATACGCACGGCCGATGACGATGGCTCCGCGGACGGTCGCTAGGGAGGAAGGGGGGGGGGGGGGGGCGGATATGTAACTGAAGGATTGCACGCGTGTCATCAGGCCACGGCTGCGTCAAGTTGACCCAAGAACGAGAACAAAGAATGAGAGGGGCTAGAAGCACGCACGCATCGAGTGCGTGGTGGCTACTTTTATCTGCAAATATCTATGGAGAAACCTTCAAAAGATGGATGTTCTCAAAGTTGCTTGGCCTTGTTCGCAATGCGGTTGATTGATATCAGCCCGAGTTGTACGCAACTCTTTGTCCTTGTCTTTGTTTTGTTTTTTGTTTTTTTTTTTTTTTGGTCAGGAAAAGGAGCGCAAAAAGCTCCCCATGAGCTTGGGCGAGAAGGCTGCATCCTTCGATTCCTTTCCCTGACCAAAAATACACCATGTCACTTTTATTAGCTTCCTTCTTCCCCCTTTGTCCGGACTCGCGGATCACCACCTCGCGGTGGTAGGGTGCCTGCTCTGACCGGGCCGGGTTTCGTTGGACGCAACCCTGGACTTCGGCCGAGATCTGGTAGCCGTGCAGCCGTGCAATCTGGTATCATGTGTTAGCCATGTAGCCACAAGGCAGGGCATACGTACGGCAACGTACATACATACATAGTACACTCTCGACTTGGATTTTTACCTGGAGGCGTAGGAATGCCCTTCCAGCGTCTCCAAGCCTCGCGCGCTTCGCCGACCCGCCGCCGCCTGCCTCCCCTGCCGGCGAGCGAGGAGGCAATCAAAAAGAACTTTCGGGGAGAGCATCCGACATGGGCCAGCGCTAGGTTGGGCGCGGTTGTGCTTGCGAAGAGTCCGCAGAGTGGCCGCAAAGGTGGGGAGGGCAAATGTGAAAGGGATAACAACAGCAGCAGCAGCAGCAGCACCAGCACCAGCACCAGCGGCAAGCAGCAACTGGGCAGCAAAACAGCAAGCAGGCTGGAAGAATGGGCTGGAGAGGCTGGCGGCCGCGGCGCAAGGCGCTGCCCAGACCACCACGCCCACACATTTTTCACACAAGCGTGACAAGTCCACAGGCCCTCCCCCACAGGCCACCCGCCACCCGCCACCCGCCACCCGCAGGCCGCCACCCGCAGGGCCATCGACGCGCAAACGAATGTGACTGGTTGGCTCTGTTCGTTAGGTCTGTTCTGCCCTCTCAGCTTTGCTCTTTGCTCCGCACAAACCACAAACACAAGGACGCCGGCCACATTCCTCGGCCGCCGCTTACCCATGTTTCTATTTTGGCCCTTCCCTCCCCTGGCCGAGTAGTGGCCGCCAAGTCTAGTCTCTGCGAGAGACAGAGACACAGAGAGAGAGAGAGAGAGAGAGAGAAAGGGCTTCCTCTCGGCTGACTTTCTCAATCGTCAACGTCTTTGCTGACTGCTGGCAGGGGTTAGTGCTCAATGCGACTGGGTGTTGCATTGCTTGCTCGCTCGTTGCGGAGCTGGGAAGATCGATGCGCTGCGGCCTTGCAGAGTCGATTCAGTCGCTTCTGCAATTCAATCGTTGCCATCCTGTTGCTCTGATCCCGGTCCATGATTGCTGCCTGGAGCATGCCAATATGTGGTGGATCAGCGAAAACCAGCACGTTTGTGCCTGTTGCCTTAACAACACTACACCTGTCCGGCTCATTGCGATCCTTAAAAGCATCTCTGCAGAGGACCTGACCTGCCCTAGCCTACCTAGCTGTGAGACGGAGGCAATTTCGTCCATTCTCTTGCTTGAGGAGAGCGCCCCCCGCGCCGCGCAGCCGCGGGCATTTAAAATTCCCGTACTATGACGTACGTCCAGGGACACGACGACCTACTTGCTCGACGTGGCTGCTAGCAAGAAAGAATCAAGACGCTGACACCGGCCGATCCACCCTCGAGGACCCCAGAATGCGGCCTTTCATGTAATAAGCGGACAGTCGCATCTCCGAGGATTGGATGGGGCTATCTAGGCGAGCGTGTTGCATTAAAATCAAACTACCGATGCGAGCCCACAACGTCCACTTTCACCTGCGCCTTTTGGATCCGGCTGATCTGGAGGATTCTACCTTCTACCTTCTACCCACAATTGACCCGTCATTGGGGCGTCGGAGCCTCTGAAAGGCTTTCCTGTACATATTGCTCTTACCTCTTTGTTCTATGATGCCAGGTGATCATCATCGTGCCTCTGCATCATGCAGCAGGCTCATTTCAGCACCAGCACTGCCATCAGGGGCTTGTTGTTGGCGACGTACCGCCGGCCTGCTTTCTGTGGCCATGTCTGGTAGGCGCTGGGCATTTGGCAGTGAGTGGACAGTGGGCAGTGGGGGATGGTCGTTTTATTCTCCGATCCCAGAAGCCTACCTACCGTTGTCTACTCTACGCCTGGCGCTCCGCTTCGGCATTCACACCATCATTCATTCAAGCTGGCTCTCAGAGCTGCCAGGGTGGCAGCTGACTCTCTGTATCCACCATCCGGTTTGGCGACCAGCAAGATTCGTCCGTCTGTCACTGTGTCGCTGACTGAGCGGCGCCGCTGCGTTTCCTTCTGACCCGGAACCTCTGAGCTGTGCGAGCTGCGCATCATTTGCTGCCGAAAAGGTGAAAAGGGTGGGGGAAAGGGGGGAGGGAGAGGGGGGGGGGGGGGGGGGGGGGGGGGGGGGGGGGGGGGGGGGGGGTGTGTGTTCTTTGCTCTTCACTTCAAACCCCGATGGCTCCCGAAACGCAGGCATGCCTTTTGTGCTAATACCGAGTCTCTGAGGCGCGCAGCGTTGCGTTGTTGGCTCTGGCCCTGTGACGCATATCAAGGGGGCAGGTCAATTGGGGAAATGTTTCGAGCAACGTCCATGATCACATAGCCAGATGTTCATCTACCAACGAACGGCCGAAGAAACGTGGGTCGAGAACGCTTTGCAATATCTCGACGGCCAGGATCCCAACACGAAGAGGTCTTTGATCCCTGCTGGTTGTTGCGCAGAGCGATTGGGAGGGGAGGGGGAAAGGGAGACGATGCGAAAGTTTCATTACACGCTTTCGCCTTGGACGAGCTTTTCCCGATAGATGTGGGCGCCGGGTGTGCGATGGGTGTGTGCCGTCAACGCCATGACAGCCCCGAGGCCGACGGAAAGCACTCTTGAGGAAGGAAGGGGTGTACGGCCCGAGCCATTAGACATCAGACAGCACATTATTTCCCACATGAGCCATGCAATATCAAAGCGGGAGACGACCGGCGGCGCAGATGTCCCCAATCACCAGACAACCGACCATGCCTCATATGGATGGATCGACGTGTCTATGCATCCAGAGGAGAAGGGGTGGACAGGGTGGAGAAGGGGGCAATTACATACGTGGTATTGCGAATAATGACGACTTCACAATCCGAGGTTCCTTATTACTAGGCCCCTTCGTCAACTCCTTATCCTTCCACCCTTCCTCTCTGTCAAGACAAGCCTCGTCCGCAGCCACGCGCCAACGACCCGTCGACCTACCTAATACCTACGTATCTCCGAGCTAGGTAGCTACCTAGGTAGCTAGGTAGAAATCGCCAAATACGTTTCAGGCGACTTGCATGCTGCGTGATCCACTTCGAGGAGGCTCCACTGTGACGGCTTGCCTTGTCCTTTTGGCTCGTCCTTGTGAGGCTTGTCCGTGGACCGAAATCCCTGGAGCGCGCGCGCTTCATGTCTCTCTCCTTCTCTTCTCTCGCTCTCTCGCCCCCCCCCCCCCCCCCCATCCCTTTCTCCCCCTCCCTCTCTCACCCTTCCTCTTTCCTGAAAGCCGAAGGGAAGGTGTCCGTGGCTGCTGATGGGCATGCTCGGGTGTGTGCGCTTGCTCTTCCTCACCTGGCTTCGATGACCCAAAGAGGAGACATAGGAGGCCAATCCGGTAATTCGTTCCGCATCAATACATCACACACATACACATAGAGAAAGAGAGAGGGGGGGGGGAGGGGGAAGAGAGAAAGGGAGAGAAACAGAGAGACAACCCTTTTTGCCCGACGGTTTTGTGTCGCTGCGTGGAAAGCCCAAGAACTATAGCGCGGTCCACGGATCATCTGCGCCTTACACAGTAGCGTAAATCTGGAAGTATAGGCCACCAAGGGAGCTCCCCAACTTGCTCGACACTCATATCATCGCCCTCAGCCCCAGTCCCAGTCCCAGTCAGCGCAACTAGTTTTCTGAAGACAGTGGGATCGGCTGGTTCAGGTTGCCACGTCAAGTCCTCGAGATAGCTGAGCCTTGGCAAAAATTCAACGGGATGCCCAAAAGTCGCCGCGACCACAGCCATTCCTCAACAAGACTCGCTGAAACGGGCCCCCGTCTGACAAACGTATGACTGCGCCAACAAAAAAAAAAAAAAAAAAAAAGTCGCTATTCGCTGTCCGGGCCGGAACCAAAACAACCTGCCCGCCTGATGGGATGGATGGACAAGAGCATGGCGGTCACAAATTCGGCCCCTCTTGGGGGGGGGGACGAAGTCGTCTCCGTTGCTCGGTTTTTCGAGCCCCGTCGTTTCCCTCTTCCCAACCCCAATGCCGGCCGTCGTTCTCTGTGATGCAGCGCAACGGCAGCAGCACAGCCGTGGCACATGTCGCCATAATGATAGCCTCCTCTACATTTACAGCCGGTCTTGCATGATGGCCCCTCACTCGCCTCATCTGGGACGCGGTCCCGAACACCTGGCTTCCAACTTCTGCACTCGACCGTCAATGGGCCAACGTGGCAATTCGGCTGGCCAGAATGGGAGATGGTGTTTGATGGGATGCGGCGAGGCTGCGGAGTATTACTTGCTTCTCTTGCGAATGTTCTGTCTATTGCCTTTTGGAGAGTCAATGTCTCAGGTGCCGAACTCGGCTGCGCCGGCAGTTTTTCTTCTGCACGGAAGAAGACTACCTAGTAGTTTCCTTGGATTAGCGCTTAACGCCCAACGCTCCCGAGTCGTTCTTGTTGGCTGGAACAGTGGTCCCAGCCAGCCATGGGAGACGCCAGCAGGAGGTCGGCATTGGAAAACCGCACGTTCTATCTACGGGGGGGGGGGGGGCTCGTATGACCTCTCATCTCGTCAGGCCAAGGCGAAGGACTGCGTCAGCGTTGTCTTGAACCAAACAGTAGATCGGGAGGGCCTTTCGCTGAGTAAATCTCTCGTGCGCCGCCGTCTCATGCATGAGACATGACCAGTTCGAATCGAGGGTGTGGGAAAGCGGAATGCAAGATTTGCATACTACATAAACACGCTTTTATCCAGGGGCACAAAATCAGCAGCAACCCGCCATGACTAGGTGCTGCCAAGGTGTGTACCTTGGAGCTGGGATTGCACTGAACCAACTGGGAGGTCCTTGAATAATAGCTTGGAGTAGGGAAAACTCCCTGGATACTACGAAACTGCTACGACTAAATACCCGAGACGAGATATGGCGCGAACCCGCCGCCACCTCACCTACCTATGCACACAACGCAAATAGATTGCAGCTCTGTCCAGAGATCCGGCCATCCATGTGGACGAGCTGACGCTATGGATGACCCAGTGGTTGTTTGTAATGACAATCACAACATTGTCCCCCTGCCCCCCTTCCCCAATCCTCTCTTCTACCCCTTCCGATCTCTCTCCTCCTTCATCTCCCCCTTCCATGTCCATGTGTTATGCTGCTTCTCCGCGTCGGCTTGCTCCTTGTTGAGTTTGACATGGGCACGCCCAGCGGAGCCGGCTCCGATGCCGTGGAATAGCAACATGCAGAGTTACTCTGAAATTTGTTTTTTTGTTTTTTTCTTTCTTTGTTTCATTTGTCTGTCCCAGTCTGGCAACTCTCGCCGAGTGACACGTGTAGTCTTGCATGTGGGTTTTTGTCTGGTGATTTTTGAGGGTTTTGCGTGCCTACCTGGTATGGGAAACAATAGAGAACCTTGCTCATGTATTACATGTGCCAACCAATTCAACTTGAGAGCCGGATCCTGATCAGGATCAGGGCAAGGCGAGTACGTGTCAGCGGCGAACTGCCGTTCGGAAGGCGGCACGCCGTATGATGAAGGGGGAGGAAAGGGGGGGGGGGACGGGCCTCCCTCAGTGATTCTACATTCTGCCTGTGTTCGGTATGCCGAAAAAGTGATTCAGCGAGTTTGGTCTTCTTCTCCCCATCGGTGTGATTCCTTTGTCTTCCGGGAATAGTCGAGCACGCGCCAGCAACTCGATAGCCTGACGGTGGCATGATTCACAGGTTGGACGTTGTGTTTTTGTCTGCCTTGGATGTTACGGTTCCAACCCAGACTCCTCAGTTCCCTGGCTCTCTTTTCTCCTTTCTCGTACCAGGATAATCAATTTGACATCAGGAGAAGTGTGGGAGGACTTGGAGTGTTTCGTGGGAAATGGAATATTTTTGAGTTTGGAGGGATGCGGTTGCCTCAGCACTAGAGCCAGCATGGTTGGACGTTGACCAATATTCTTTTCACTACTATTGATTTTCGTCATCATTATTTTTGACCGGAAGGGCAAACTTGGGAAAAAAAAAAAAAAGAACTGGGAGCAATTCGAAAAGATTTGTCAGGCGGCGCGATAGCTCGACGACACGTGCCGGTCTAGGGTAGGGTCCCGTACAGTGATTGGCTTGGACTCCCAGCACTGTATTGTATGACCACGGTTGTCCCATTCAGCACAGTAAGCACAGTAACGCGCGGTGGAAATCCACAGCCCCGCCTCACTACTCACTACTACCAAAATCGTGACACTACTTCGTCCGGATCCGTCCACCATGCCATGCGAATCGCCGAGGAGCTGCCAATCACCCCTCCTGCGCCGGCGAGCACAAAAACAACGGTCGGGCAAGCTCGAGTTCTGGAAAAGGAGAAATCTCGGCGGCTTTCTGTGCTCCCTCGGTCCCTGCTGGAACGGCTAAACCACATGGATGTGCATCCCACGGAGCTATCGATCTTGGATTGGTTCTTGACATGCAACCCCAACCCAACGCGACCAAGGCCCATGCCGCCACAGCTGTTTATCCCACATTCATGAACCACAAGGAAGGAGAGGGAAAGGAAAGGAGAGAAAGCGCAGAAAGCATGAGCTCTCTGCAGCGGGCATGGGCCAAGTCGAAGCCTGGACTGGCGTCGGAGCCCTTCATGGAACCAGAGGATGAAGATGGACAGAGTGTCGATCCGTTGGCTGACCTGTCTTTTGAGCATGCTGATGATGACTCCTCTTCGGCTTCATCCGTTTCGTCGACTGGCACAGTCATTCCGACGCCGAGCCAGAAATTATTCGCTCGCCCCCAAGGGTATGTGTTGTTCGAAAGCCTTTTTGTTTTTGCCCCCCCCCCCCCCCCCCGGAGGTTTTATTTTTTTATTTTTTCTTTTCTTTTCTTTTCTTTTCTTTTCTTTTCCTTTCCTTTCTTTTCTTTTCATTTCTTTTCCTTTCCTTTCTTTTCTTTTCTTTTCTTTATTTTTCCTTTCAACACAAATCTTCTTCTTCGCAAATACCCCCCTAATCTGGGGAACTCTCTACTCTCGCTATAACACAGACGACGCTGATCCTCCTAGCAGGGTTTCCAGGGGCAGAACGCTGGAGCCGATACCTTGGACAGCGTACTTTGAGCGAGAGCTCCATGTCGAATCGGACAAGTCTCCCAGGCTCAAGTTTCACATCTACCTGACGTCTCCCGTCGGAAAAGGCCCCTTGTTCGTCGTCCACCACGGGGCTGGCTCGTCTGGACTTTCGTTTGCGGTTGTCAGTTCCGAGATTCGGAAGCGGCTCCCGTCGGCTGGCATCTTAGCCGTGGACTGTCGCGGCCATGGATCTACAGTCTCACCCGAAAACTCAGAGTTAGATCTACGTCTAGCCACCTTGTCCGCGGACCTTTATTTTGTCATTCAATCTACCAAGGAGCGGATGGGCTGGCCGCATCTTCCTCCCGTCATATTGGTCGGCCACTCGCTGGGGGGTGCTGTGGTGACGGATCTGGCTCACTCGGGGAAACTGGGCACTTCCCTCCTGGGCTACGCCGTCTTTGATGTGGTCGAGGGCTCGGCCATAGATGCTCTGAAGAGCATGCAGGTATATCTCTCCAGCAGGCCCGGTGGGTTCACCAGCGTCGAGAACGCCATTGACTGGCACGTACGCTCGCGCACGATACGAAACTCGGTCTCCGCCAGAACGTCGGTGCCGGCCCTACTGAGACGAGACGAGTCGCTCGACCCCTCTCGGCCATGGAGGTGGCGGACGAATCTGGGTGCGACGCAAGCATTCTGGGAAGACTGGTTCGTGGGATTGAGCAAAAAGTTTCTTGAGGCAAAGGGGGGGAAGCTCCTGTTGCTGGCGGGAACTGACCGCCTGGACACTGAGTTGACCATCGGCCAAATGCAAGGTAAGGGAGAGAACATGAGCCATTTCTCGCTACCTCTGTTTTATGCCTCTCTCCGTTGGGGGGGGGGGGGGGGGGGGGGGGGGGGGGGGGGGGGGGGGGGGGGGGGGGGGGGGGGGGGGGGGGGGGGGGGGGGGGGGGGGGGGGGGGGGGGGGGGGG
>JABAEC010000026.1:23576-50869 GCA_013435705.1 Claviceps paspali
CCTCTCCCCCCCCCCCCCCCCCCCCCCCCCCTTCCCCCCCTTTTTTTTTTATTTTTTATTTTTTATTTTTTTTATCTCTCTCTCTCTCTCTCTCTCCCCTCTCTCCCTATTTGCATTTTTACTCTGAAAGCGAGAAAGGCCACGGATATGCTTACCTTTTCGAGAATTAGGCAAATACGCGCTGCAAGTTTTTCCAGAGGCAGGCCATTTCATTCACGAAGACATACCAGAACGGACGGCCATCTCGCTTTGTGACTTCTACAAGCGGAACGACAGGAGCACGCTCGTTCTGCCACCAAAGGTCTCGGATTTATTGAAGCAAGGGAGGAAGGTTTGACGATGCTTGCTGGGAATGAGCCTGGAGTGTTGCGGATGACGAATGACGTCTGGCAGGCAAAGCAAACCGTGATACAAGAGACGGAGCCGGCGACGAGTGACGTGGGCGGAAATCGAACGTCGTTGCCTATATTGCTCAATGAACGAGGAATCGGCTACCAGAATTCCTCGGCGATTGGCCGACGGGTTGATTCACGGGATCCCACCCCTTTCCATGGTACTCAGTCGCTGAGACACAAACTATCCGCAGCAGTCTCGGAGTCTGGACGGCGCATTACGTGAGTAGGCAGGCATAGGAGGTGGGAATCGGTCGTCAAAGGAATTTCTTGGAGACCAGAAACGATACGATACGATTGCATACGTGGTCACAGAAAACCAGTCGGTGTGTATGTGCGTGTGTGTGTGTGAGAGAGAAACATGAGTCATGATAGGTATTGGACCTTTTCGGAACAGGATTTCTCCCTCTGGCAAGGCGTTGCTAGCCATACCACTGTTATTTGCGAAACGAACCCCCCCCCCCCCCCCCCCTCCCCTTCCCTTTTCTCTCTCGCTTTCACCCCCCTCCCCCCCTTCTACTTTCTATCAACCCTCCTTTCCCTGGCGGGGAATTAACAGAGAAGAGGCTATGCATGCGAACTATCTAGACGGGAAAACGCGTTTCGATCTGCGGCTTTTTCTTCTCCTTCTTCTTTCCTTTTCTTTTTCTTCTTTTTCTTTTTTTCAAGGTTTTAGACACACACCCCCCCCCCCCCCCCAAAAAAAAAAGAAGAAAAAGTTGGGTATTGTTGGCATCGGGGGAGGGCCTAGGCACACTCTATTGTATAGACGAGGTAAACGACACGTGCAGCTGTCCCATCTTGCGCTTGTGTTTAAAGGTGAGTTCCAAGTTATGTTGCGGGTGCATGGCACGACGGAATGCCGGCAGTATACAGCATAAGACATGGATGGGAATATATGGCTGCATACTGGATGTGTACATGTCGTGTGCAGGCTAGCCCGGTCGTGTGTAAAGTCATGTTGACGACACACTGGTTTTCTATACAGCACAGCCGGTGAGGACTAACAAGTACAAAAGAAAAAACCTAGGTGCCCAGTTAAGCAAGTAGACACATCGTTCGTTGCCACTCGTCTGCGTGTGAGCGGGTAGTACGGGTAGTACAAAGACCTTAGCAGGTGTCTCGGCACTACTACTAGGTACTAACTAGTACCCAGTACCTCGTGTCTGATAGGTGGGCGTGTACACGTCATGTACCGACAACGTACTCACACAGTCTTGCACACAGTCTCATGTCGGTGGGGTGTAAAGATGGACGGGGGGAGTTCAGGTGGTACGTAGACGTAGCAGACGAGAACCCATTCCCCTTGGTTTTAAATGTCATGAGCTATATCGGCTGGCCCCGGATGAGCTCACCTTGCGTACGTGCACGCGGCAGATGAGTACGCACGCACGTAGATAAACCGGGCTGCGAAGTAAGGGAAGGGCGCACAAACACGTGCGTCCGTAGATGATTTGTCTCGAGCTAAAACAGGCTGCGAAAACAAAAAAAAAGAAAAAAAAAAGAAAGAAAAAAAACCTCAGCTTCTGCCTGGCCTTCCCTTGATGTTTGATGACTTGGCCATGGGGTTGCGGTGAGGTTGAGGTACCCGGCACGTTTTGAGCGAGGGCAAGAAGGGGAAAAAAAGAAAAAAAAAAAAAGAAAAACCAAAAAGAAAAGTCCTTCCTTTCCTTACCTTAAGCTTGGGCTGTGGCTCCAGGGTCCGGGTTCCCGGACTGCTGCGGGTCGGGGCAAACCCATGCTTATTATTATTATTATTATTATTATTATTATTATTATTATTATTATTATTATCATCATCATCATCATCGATTTTTTTCAATTTTGTTTTCCACAACCGCAACTCGAAAGTAGGTTTTTCTTTTCTTTTCTTTTTTCTTTTTTTTTTTTCGCTCTCTTCTTTTGTAACATGTTGAAAAATAGACCGGGGAGAGAGGGGGGGGGGGGGGTTATAAGACGGTCTTGATAAGGTTCGCGGCAGGTGAAGAGCAGGATTCCCATCCCCCCCCCTCCCTCGGCCATGATCCGTTGGAGCGGGTTACAGGGTGAAAGTAGTCGCTCCTGGTGGGATTTTCTTGGTGACGAAAGAGAGACAGACGTGTAGGCGAGAAAAGATGAGGATGTCTATGATTTAATCGTCTTGGGAGGGCTGGATGCCATATATTTTTTTTGGGGGGGGTTAGGGGTTGGGGGGGTTGGGGGGAGCGGCGGTGAACGAGAAGCTGGAAAAAGTGTGTACTTTTTTTTTTTTTTTTTTTTTTTTTTTTTTTTTTTTTTTTTTCAAATCTGCATTTGATGAGATGGCGAATCGTGCAAGTGCGCGCAGAGCAAAATACAAAGAGTGGGGAGGAAGAGGAAGGGGAAGGGCAATTTTGGCTTTATTTAGCAACATAGGCGAAAGAAAAAAAACAAAAAGCAACATCCCCTCCCCCCTCCCCTTAACAAGGATACATAAAAAAATCTGCAATATAAACCCCGACGCGCGCGGGCGTCAAAAATAGGCAGGTCGTCTTTCTCGTCCTATATTATAATTCCATTCATGGCCACGTCGGGGGTGGCTGGGGCCAAGGCCTGTTTTGTTACCTGCACGCACTACATACTGTGCTACGTAGTATGTATGAAGCCGATCCCAATCCATGGCCCGTGCGTTAGAAATCCTGCCATCGGCCGGCGGACTGCGGGGTCCACCGGGTTTCCACTGGGCCCATCAACACCAGAGACCTGGTAGGTCAGGCTCGGAAGGCCGGGAAACCATACTACTAGACACACGCGCCTCCACACACCCCCACCCCACTTCTCTTCTCCCACTCTTTTGCTCTCTCTCTCTCTTTTTTTTTTTTTTTTTTTTTTTTTTTGCGCGTGCGCGCGCACTGTGTCCCCATGTGTGGACGAGTAAACACCAGGGCGTGTATACGTGAGGACTCCGAATGCCGAAGACGCAGAGTACTGAGCTAACTGGCCAGTCAGGGGCGCGAGCTGTCACCGCCCAGTAGCAAGCCGAGCGCGAGCGCCACGGAAACCAGCGTGTTACTACTACTACTACTACTACTACTACTACTACTACTACTGCTACTAGTAGTACTAGTAGTACTAGTAATATGTGCTTGTGTACGTGCCAAGTATGTACCATGTATGAGGTATGAGGTATGAGGTATGAGGTATGAGGTATGATGATGTGTGAGGTATGAGCAATCTCCTGTTCCCACGCACGCAGCACGCCGCACGCCGCACGCCGCACGCCGCACGCACTCCCTCCTGCATCCTGCATCCCTCCTGCGTTCCATCACCCATCACCCATCACCCATCGTCAACCACCCACCTCTCTCTCTCTCTCTCTCTCTCCCTCTCTCCCTCTCTACCTCTCCACCCGCCCCCCTAGATCTCATCTTACCTTCTTTCCCCGGCCAATATCATCGCATTCCATCGATTTCCCGCCTGCTGCTGCGCTCTTGTCTCGCGCGCCCCCCTCTCTCACCTCTCACTCTTCCGTTTCGTCTCTCCTGAGGGATTCTTTCTTTTTTTTCGACCCCCCCCCCTCTCGTTTTTACGTCCCCTTTTTTTCGGGGGGAGGTTTTTTAACGTCATCTCGCTGCAGGAAAGCTGACGTCGTCATGAAGTCCACCTTGGTCATCCTGGCTGTCGCCACTGGCTTCGTCGCCGCCCAGGCGCCCCAACTCGATAAGATTCCTAAATGCGCTGTATGATGAACACCCCCCCCTTCCTCCCCGCCCCTTTTTGGTGGCCCCTAATTTTATTCATGTGAAAGTGTACAGGGGAGGATGAGAAGGAGGAGGAGAGGAGGGTTACAAAAAAAAAAAAAAAAAAAAAAAAAAGAGAATGTTGTGGACAGACAGGAAGATGAAAAAAACCAAGGCTCTTTGAAACTTGGCATTTGCATACACATACACATGCACACACACACACATCTGTCTATGCATCCATGTGCACACAGCCTTTTGCTAACCATGTGACCACCCGCACCCTCCTCTCCATAGTACTCCTGCGTCACCTCGTACATCACTGGAACGAACATTGCCGGCTGCGCGCCCGCTGACATTGCCTGTATCTGCGGCAACCAAGACTTCCTCGGCGGCATATCGTGCTGTCTCGAGAAGGACTGCGGCAAGGACGACATCAAATCCACCATCCAGTTTGCCTCGGGCCTCTGCAACGCCAGCGGCGTCAAGATGCCAGACCACCTTGTCTGCAGCAAGAATTCCACCTCGACCGCTACCGGCACCGGCACCGGCACCGGCACTGCTGCCGCCACCGGCTCGTCGACTTCTGGCAGTCCTACTCCTACCAAGACCAGCGCCGCCGTCCCTCTCCGTGTGAACGCAGGCGGCGTGCTCGGTGCTGTTCTGGCCGTCGCGGCTTTGTTTTAGACTGCACTGCTGTTCGGTATTGAGGAGGGAGGGGGAGGAGGAGGAATCGTTTGGGCGACCAAGCGGAAGCGCGAGGCCGCCTTGGACGACCGACTAGAGATGTGTGTGTCTGTGCAAACCACCATCTGTATCTACCTATTATATCCAAAATTGCGGGCGCCTCAAGGCGGCGTCGATGTCAAGCCGGCTTACTTCAATGTGCCACCGCCTGCCGTGTCCATGTTTGACGTCTTGTCTTTCGACAAGAAGCGTACCTGCAAAACGCTCGCAAACGTCTCCAAAACCACAAGAAATGAACATGACCAACGAGCCCCCCCCCCCCCCCCCTCCCTTTCAATACCCATCGTGTTGGACAGCGTCACGCTTGTACGAACTCTGCGGCCTGTCTTTGCCTCAAGCATGATTCACTCGCTCGTGGACGGCGTCACGCTTGTACGAACTCTGTGGTCTGTCTTTTGTCTCAAAGTCTCTGGGGCGTGATTCACTCACTCGTCCTGCCAACGATTGGTCCGAGTATCCCTTGGCTGTCCTACGCAAATGATGAGCGCCTTGTGGGCAGCGTCTTTCTAGGATGAGCTCCGCTCGTCATGGTGACGTGTGGGAACGACGTGCGGAACGAGGTGAGCGCTTGCGTGAAGGCCTTTCTCGACCACCTAGATGATGTCTCGTGAGCAGAGTACCGCTTTTACAATAACCGGCCGATAACGGCGGAGGAGGCCGTCGGTCGTGTCCTCGTCCACCACCCACCCGCAGTAGTAGCCTCGGATCTTGGTCCGAGAGACGACATGAGCGCCAGCGCGAACTGTATCACGATAGGCCCCAATCAGCATTGCCGGTTGATGCGAGGACTGGTACAAGCGCAGAGATGGGTTGATGCGCCGCACTGCATTCTGCTACCTACCGCGAGCACAGCGAACGAATTAGCTGACGCGATGCCGACTTTTTCCTCCGGAGGACCATCCGAGACTGTGACTAGTAGTAGTTGGATGACGGAGAGGACTTGGCCGCGTTTTGATCGAGCTTAGGGAGCCTCCTCATCCTGAGCGGGTGTGCGGCGGGCGCTCGGGCGAAGAGCAGTCGAATCGATACTGACTCGGTCTAGAGCAGAGAAAATTCGGTGCTTCTTTCCTTCTTTTTCTATTTCGAGCATCGTGTGGTAGAGCTTGGAGACGATGGCTCCGCAGTCCCCCAGTTCCTTTGGGGGGCATTTCCTTGGTCTCGGAGCCGTCCGACGTCGTGATACTCCACTGGCGTCTTCAAGAACTCGGTAGACGTAGAGCCAGTAGATGTGTGCCGACTGGCGGCAATGGTTTCTGCAGATTGTGCCACCTGCATCCACGGCGCAGGCGTCGTGTCTCTCCCATGTATCACGGCGCAGGCGCAGGCGCAGGCGCAGGCTGGACGGCCCGTCGACGCGGACAGAAGTCGCAGAGCCGTTTCTCATTCGATTGCTGGGCCGCCCTTGGCTGGCTGAGCTCTCTTGCTGCTGCTGCCCATCCCGGCGTATCGCACTGCAGCATGCAGACGGGGATCAACGGAGATCAAACGTCTTGTCGCATGCGGCCCTGACGATCCGATGCGTGCAATGAGCAATGAGCAATGAGCAATGAGCAATGAGCAATGGGTGGGAGCAGCAGACACCGGAGGAAGGAGCCAGTGATAAATAAGTATGAGCCACTTGCCATTTCCTCAACCAAAGCAAAGCCAAGAGCAGTCAGTCCTCCCTCGGACCACCGACGCCATCGGCCCACATCAACGCTCGCAAAGCTCTCCAGTCATTCTCAACGCTTCGCCAATTTTTTTTTTTTTTTTTTTCCCGCCCACATAGCTTCCAAACTTTTCCCTTACATCTCTCAACCCATTGAGCCACCCACGCAGATTCCCCGCTTTGCAGGTGTCCCCTTTTGCAGATTTCACCCTTCAAACTGCCTGTTGCACTCTTGTTTTGCCCGCGATGAAGAGAAAAGCAGAGAGCCAAGCCAATGGCTCCAGCCAGGCGGGCGGCAAGAAATTCAAGTCCTGTACGTCGTCGACTTACTAGAAGAGCTTTGCGCAAAGGGTGGGGAAAAGAGAAGAAGAAGAAAAGAAAAAAGAAAAAGAAAACAAAAAGCTGACCCCTCTCTCCCGTCATGTAGCTCTTTCACCTGACGAGGTCCGCAAACGTTTCCGCACTGGCTTGTTTGACAAGTCAGTCCTGGATTCCTACACCAAAGAGTATTCCTCATCGACGCCCTACAAGCATGCCGTTATCCACGAACTCGTCGACGACAAGCTCCTCCGCTCGGTACGAGACGAGGTCCGCGAAAATGTGCACTTCACGCCCAAGGAAACCGACATATACAAGATCCACCAGTCTGGCGACCTGGCCAATCTCGACGGCCTGGATGATGAGTCGCTGGCGAAGCTGCCTTCTCTTCTGGCGCTGCGAGACGCCATCTACTCGGAAGATTTCAGAAAGTACGTGTCCGACATCACGGGTTGCGGCCCGCTCAGCGGCAGGAAAACGGATATGGCCATCAATGTCTACACACCTGGATGTTTCCTCTTGTGCCACGACGATGTGATTGGGAGTCGCAGGGTCAGCTACATCCTCTACCTGACGGACCCCGACAAGCCGTGGCAGCCCGAGTGGGGCGGTGCGCTGCGTCTCTTCCCGGTCCAGGAGATCAAGAACGACGATGGCGAGGTCGCCAAGACGCCTCTTCCCGACGCCGTCAAGGTCATCCCCCCGGCTTGGAACCAGCTCAGTTTCTTCGCGGTCCAGCCCGGCGAGAGCTTCCACGACGTCGAGGAGGTATACCACGCCGAGACCAAGGAGCAGCTCGACGGGGACAATGGACGAGTCCGCATGGCCATCAGTGGCTGGTTCCATATCCCCCAGCTTGGCGAGGAGGGCTACGTCGAGGGTGAGGAGGAGAAGAATGCCAAAAACAGCAGTCTCATGCAGCTCCGAGGCAACCCGGCCCAGTACGATGCTCCGCAGGCCAAGCCTGTCAAGATCCTCAATCTTTCCGCCGGCCAGGGCGGCTTTCAAGAGGCCGACCTAGAGTTCCTGCTCAGATACCTCTCGCCGACGTACCTCATGCCCGACACGCTGGATCAAGTCGCCGATCGTCTGGAACAATATTCCAGCATCACCCTCGAGAATATTCTCTCTCCAAGATTTGCTCAACGTCTGAGGGCATACATCGAAGAGCAAGAAGAGAAGACACTCCCGGAGGAGAGCGCCGCCATCGAAGAGACCACGCCATGGAAAGTCGCAAAACCCCCTCATAAACACCGCTACCTCTACCAACGCCCCATACAGCCGAACCAGCTGCGAACGTCGAAAGAAGACAACCCCATCACCGAGCTGCTCGACAGCCTCCTTCCCAGCCGACAATTCCGCCAGTGGCTCGAGAGCGCCACGAGGTGTACCATCAAGAGCCACGATGTGATTGCGCGCCGCTTCCGCCGCGGTGGCGACTACACACTCGCTACGGGCATGGATGATGAGACGCTCCGTCTCGAGCTCGGACTGTGCATCACACCCACGCCTGGTTGGGGAGATGACGACGGTGAAGATGACCAAGATGAGGAAGAGGATCAAGAACAAGAAGAACAAGAAGAAGAAGAAGAAGGAAAAGAGGAAGAAGAAGGAAAAGAAGAAGAAGAAATAGGAAAAGAAGAAGGAAAAGAAGAAGAAGGAAAAGAAGAAGAAGGAAAAGAAGAAGAAGGAAAAGAAGAAGAAGGAAAAGAAGAAGAAGGAAAAGGAAAAGACCAAGATGAAGAAGAAGAGAAAGAAATCCAAGGAAAAGAAGAACAAGATGGAAAAGTCCAAGACGAAGAAAAAGAAACAGAAAAGACCACTGTCGCTGACGCAGAAGAAAAAGAGCCGGCAGTCAAGGACAAGGGCAAAGCCAGGGCCGTCGATGAACATCCCAACGGCGGCGCCGCTACCGCCACCACGAACAAGAGCCACGGGGAACAAGACCCCGTCAACGATGACGAAGTAGGCGGTGTGGAAATCTACATGGCCGGCGACGATCAGGCGTCCGACAATGACGACGCGGCAATCTACAAGTCCAGCAACGACGACAACATCCTCTTCTTCCAGGCCGCGTCGTGGAACAAACTGTCTATCGTGCTGCGCGACAGTGGCGTCCTCAAGTTTGTAAAGTATGTGAGCAGGAAGGCCAAGGGGGACAGATGGGACATCTCGGGAACGTATGAGATTGTTGAGGACGCCGAGGAGGGACCCGATGAGGAATCCGGGGGCAACGAAGACGATGAGGCCTCTGAAGAAGATATGCGCGCGTTGGGGCCAGGGACGGATTCGGACTCGGACTCGGACTGAGTCGTTTTTTCTTTTCTTTTCTTCTTCTTTTCCCTCTTGTTCCATGCGTGCGTTGAAAAAGAGACGAGGCGGGACGGTGGAGGATCACGACGGGTGAATTGAATGGACAAATGGAGGTCGCACCGGGGCACGAACCGTGGGGATTTCGTTTCTGACGGCTATTGTCTATTGTACATGATTTTTGTACCCATTTAGCTTAGATGCTTTCTCGTTCCTGTCCGTCCACAGGTCTTTGGATTTCACTTGTTGATAGGTCTTCGTTTTTGAGAACCCAGTCGCGCATACGCCCTGCATCCTGCATCACGCGCAGAAATAATTTCGTCCATGCGATGTCCACCACGTGATGGGCCGGGCGGGCTGTTCAACGCCACGCAGCCTGGACGCTCGTCATGTCACAATGCTCATCGCGTCGAATGTACTCGATTTGATGCAGCTGTGCAGTCTCGGTCTGGTCCAGGCCATGGATTTACGTATGGTGTTCTTGGCCGGGGGGTGGGGGGGGGGGGGGGGGAACGGACGTTACGGTTAAGAGACGGGTGTTTTTTCTTTTTGGTTTTCTTCTCTTCTTCATTGCCATCGATTTACGAGGTCAAGGCGCGGAACGCAGGGGGTTCGTGGGAAAAGGCCGCTAGCTCGGTGCGGAGCAGCTCTGTCACGGACTTTGCCTCGTGGCTCCAACCTAGCTGCGATAGGTGGTTTACCGTGTCGTGGCCGAGGAAGGCTATCCAGGAGAGAATCCGCATGCCGCCGCCGCCGCCGACGCCGCCGCCGACCAGGTTCCCGAGGCCGTCGGGGCTGAGCCTCCGGACCAGGCTGCGCAGCCTGTCCCTGTCGCTGAAGAAGCGCACGGCGGGCGCGTGGTCCGGGCGCGTGGGGTGACGCAGGTGCAGGTGTGCGGTCTCGACGTCGACGGCCCGGGGGAGGAGATGGGCCACTGCCATGTGGGCGTCGAAGACGTCGCCGGAGGGGGGCACGCGGCTGTACGAGCCGACGGTCGCGAGCCACGAGATGGAGCGCCAGGGCAGGACGAGCAGCCCCGGGAGCAGGGCGTGGCCGTGGTAGAGCTGCTCGGCGCGGAGGATGGCGGCGATGGCGCCGTCCAGGCTGCCGTGCTGGGGCTGGCTCCTGGCGAGGACCATCTGGGCGAGCAGGAAGGCCGCGCGCCTGGTGCGCAGGCCGTTGTCCCAGGGGGCGTCGGCGTCGGTCACGGTCCGCGTGATCCACTCCCACGCCGAGGCTTCCAGGTCCTCGGCCACGAGCAGGGGCACGAGCGCCCGGAGGAAGGCCTGGTCGTCGAGGAAGCCAAGGTCTGCTTCTGCACCCGTGGACCGGAGCCACCGGAGCACCCGCAGCGCCGTCTGGCACGATGACGACGACGACGACGACGACGACGCCGGGCTGTCGTGGCGACTCGCCAATTGCCGCTTGGCCACGAGGCATCCGGTCGCGGCCCTGAGGTCCATCATGCCCTTGGCCACCGCGTGGTCAAACACGTCCATGGGGTCTCTCTTGGCGCTGGGCGGTGCCGACGCCGGCGCCGAGCCCACCTGCCTGCTGTAGCTGAAGAGGGGATTGGAGAGGATGGATTTCAGATGCTGCGTGGCGGCCGAGTGCCGCGTGCTCGGGTCTGTGTCGGTCGCCGTCGTCGCCGCCGCCGCCGATGCGCCGGCCGCCCGCTCGGGGCCGCGTCCGTACTCTAGGTCCAGCTGCTGCCGGAAGGACGTCTTGAGGCCGTCGAGGAGTTTCTTAGATTGCTGTTTTGACAACCCTGCCGGTTCGTGGTAGCCGGCGAACAGGTTTCGCAACGACTGGGCTGATTTGGTGGAGAACATGTTGCCCAATAAAAAAAAAAGATTGGTCTGCGTAGTCTCGTTCTCGCGGTATATCTCGCCGAGGAAGGGGAGATGGGCGCTGCCGTGGGGCAGGCTCACATTGATATCTTCTGCTCTGCTGTCTGCACGCGTTGTTTCTTGATGAAGTTGCGCATTCCGTGAAAACGTGACATTGCATCCACTACCCTCTCTCCGAGGATTGCTCCCGAGGAGGGAAGAGCAGCTCAAGAGTCACGTGAAGATCGATTAGGACGGAGAACTTGGTGTGTGGGGTTCTTACGGCTTGCCTGCCTAAATGGCCTGAGGCGGAAGGAGCCCGGGACAAGCTGAAGCAACGTCAAAGCTTCGCTCACGTGCACCGGAAAAGCAAGCTGCCCCCCCCCCCCCCTCCCCCAAAGATTGGTTGGTTGTTTTGTTTGCCTTGCAAAACAAATCGAAAGATTGCTGCTGCTCCTTTGATGTTGGGTCGGAGATCTTGAATTGATGGGATGGATGGTGACATCACCGCGGGTTGATGTCGCTGGCCTGGCGCTCATTTATCATGGCCAGACGAACATTGGCATGCCTGTGGATTGCGGACCTAACAGCTTGTCTTGTTGGCTGACGTGGTTGACTTTTTTTTTTTTTTTTTTTTTTTTTTTTGCTCGCTGATGTGACGTGACGGAATTCGCAGAGACTTGTTTGTTCGCAACGCACAAGAGTGAGAATCATTGAGCAGCAGCAGCAGCAGCAGCAGCAGCAGCAGCAGCAGCGCGACGAGGGGCTCCACGCTTCGCTCGGGTGGACAGATGAATCAACGTGCTCAGAGGCAGAGGACAAAAAGTGTTCGCTCTGTTTGCTTCCGAGTCGGCGATGCCACCTCTGAACTCTGAACTGGACTCTGAACTGCGTAGTACACAGTACACAGTACGTACTACGAGTTCGCCAGCCGGACACTTACCACCACCAGCCACCCACCAGCCACCCACCAGTTCACTCAAGTCGCCAATCGGCTGCGCTAAGCTTGTGCTATGCTGGACTGGACCCGAAGCAAGCTGTGCTGGACGCGCCGCAACGAAGCTGTTCTGTTCTGGGCTGGGCCGGGGTCTGTTAGGTCCTCGACCCAACTAAACCCAATCCGCTTCCTTCCCCCGTTCGTCCCTCTAAACCCACTGCTGCCCTCTGGGGCGAAACCTCGCCGTGTCCGTCTCCCTTGTTAAGTAAAGCAACCTTTCTCCAACCTCCTCCTCCATCCCGCAGAGCTTCATCGCCGCATCGCCGCATCAACGCAATCGACCTGACCTCATCCCCGGGACTCATCTCTTGTCGTGGATTTGGGCCCTTAGCCGCCTTTCCCTCTCCTGTCCCCTCTCTTCCTCTCGCAGAGGGCCGACCTGATCTGGCCCGCTGCGTTTTTGTCGACTTCTGACCGTTTTCCTCCCGTCATCAACAATCCACAAAACTACCTTCCATGTCCGAAGTTGCATCACGGCCGTCCGCCTCGCGCGGCAGGGGGTCTGGTCGCGGCGGTAGAGGAGGTTTCGCCGGTCGAGGCGGCCGCACCAGAACCAATGGCGATAAATCAGACCACAAGGACGAAAATCTCGGCGCTTTTGAGGACCAAGGCGAGTTCGCCGAGCTTCGCAAGAAATATGGCAGCAAGACGTCTGTAATCCGAGAGATGTTTCCCGACTGGTCCGAAGCCGATGTGCTTTTTGCTCTTCAAGAGACCAATGGCGATGAAAACGAAGCTGTCGCACGCATTGCCGAAGGTGCGTAAATCCCACTTCTGCACATGTTTCGCACGCGAGTTTTTTTTTTTTTTTTTTTCCCTTCCTCTGCGTCTGCGTCCTCCCCCCCCCCCCCCCCCAATCTTAACCCCCCTTCCCCTCCCCCCCTCTGTCTCTCTCTCTCCTCTTTCTCTCTTTCCTCCTTCCTCCCCTTTATCTCCGGCTTCAACCTAATCTACAAATGGCCGACTCCCAGCTGTCCTTGTCTTACTCTCACCATCTCTCTCTCTCTCTCTCTTTCTCTTTCCCGGACCTCTGAAAATCATCTTCTGAAACGAGCTGACATCTGGCTACTTGCTCGTCAGGCACAATCTCTCAGTGGGGCGAAGTCTCGAAGAACAAAAGGACTCCCCGCACAAAATCCAAAGATTTTTCGTCCGCACCCAGCAACAGCGTGTCCTCCGCACCTGGTCTCCGATCTGCTCGAGGTGGTCGAGCTGTCTTGGAAGGTGCTCGTGGACGAGGTCGAGGCTCTGAAAGAGGTGGTCGTGGCCGTGGTGGCGCTGCTCGAGGCCGCCCTGCCCAACCCAGCACCAATGGCCCTCGCAAGGAAAACCAGCAGCTGTCCATTCCTACCGAGGAATCCTCTGCCTGGGAAAGTACGACGCCCGAGTCGGATAAAGCTGAACCCAAGACTGTGGCCGCTGAGATACCCGTCTCGGTCGACACGACCAATCATGTAGCCCCCGTCGCCAAGACGTGGGCTAGTATGCTGCGACAGACGACAGCCCCCAAGCCCGCGCCCGTTGCTCCCAAGGAAGCTGCCGTCCCCAAACCCGTCGAGCCCGAAGTCCAACCTGCCCTGGAGACCGCCCTCCCAGAGCCGGAACTCACTGAGCCTGCAGCTGAAGAGGTCACGCCCATGGTTCATCACGCGGTGCCCGTTCAGGACCCACCCCCCGTCACCGAACCGGAGGCGGTTCTCCCACCTCCCGATGATCTCACCGAGACCAATCTCGAACAGGTTGCCGATGTCTCCAACCCACCCGCGACTGGTACTGCTAGAAGCACCGCCGCTGACTCTTGGGATCCGCGTCAGAGTCCCGTTGATTCCTCCTCCTCCGTCCCCATCTCGGCTGCTCAGCAGCATCACCAAGCCCAGCGATCCGCCCCCAGCGGATATGCCGCCTCTGCCATCAAGGCAACCGCCGAGCGATCAGCCCGCATGCCCAGCCTCCAGCGACGAGTGCTGGACCAGGAAGAGGCCGTTCGCATGCCGGGCAACCGCGAAGTGGATCGTGCTGCCGTCAAGTTCGGAGCCTTCAGCTTGAACGACGGAGAAGAGGATGTCGACGGCGAGCGTGAGGAACCGGAGACCCGGGCCCAGCCGCCCGCCGAGTCGCCCGTTGCCCATCCCCGCGCCTCGCTTCCTCCCGCGCCTCAGCCTGTGGCGGTCCCAGAGGCATTTGCCCAAAAGCCCGGCGTCGTTCTCCCCCCTGCTGTACCCGGAACCGGTAAGATCTGATTATTTGTTTTTTTTTTTTTTACGCAGCACCTCCCTCGGGGCAATCCAAGAGAGCGAGCTAACAAGCCTCCCCCCTCCAGCCCTGCCAGTTCCCACCGGCCCCGCAGCTGCTCAGGCCCCTGCCGCTCACGTTCAGCAGCAGTACGGCCGGTTCGCTCCTCAAGATTCTGCCAACGCGCCGGCCGCTCACGCCCAGAAGCAGCCTCTCGATCCCTTCCACAGCGCTGCCCAGACCACTCCCGCATCTCAGCAGCCTCCATTCGACAACTACTCGGTCCCCGCCAGCCAGCAGCCCGGCGCTGCCTTCGCCTCTGCGCCCAGCGAGTACTCCAACTACTACACCACCAACCAGCAGGAGCGGACTCCCTACAACGCATACGGGCAGCAGTATGCCGCCCAGCAGGGTGCACATGGTGGCCAGCACGATGGTGTCTCGCAGCAGCGCCCGTACGCCGGCTACAACGCATCCGACAACCTCAGCCAATACCCGCAGAGTGGCTCTCTGCACAACCAGCCTCGATTCGGCGGCTCGAGCGACACCCAGAACAGCGGCCACTCGACTCCCAACCCTGCCGCCCAGGCACAGCAGCAGGGCCAGCAGGTTCAGCAGGGCCAGCAGGGCCAGCAGCCCCAGCAGCCCCAGCAGCCTCAGCAGCCCCAGCAGAGCGCCCCCGGCTCGCAGCCCCAGACTCACGGACAGTACCCGGGCTACAGCCACCCCTATTACAGCAACCCCTACTATCACCAGTACTACTCGGGCTACGGACAGGGCGGCTTCGGCCCCTACGCCGGCAAGGGCGGCATGTACGGACAGCCCTACGGGATGTCGCCCAACGCCCCCTATGATCACTCCTCTTCTCCCAGCACCTTTGGCGGGCCCTCATCTCTGCACCGCGACAGCAGCCTTGGCTCTGGACTGGGCGAATATGGCCGCTCCGGCTCCGGTCAGACTGGCAGCCAGCCTGGTCTCGGCGGCAGCAGCGGTTTCGGTGGGTCGCACGACAGCTTCGCTCGCGGGACCTCGTCCTACCAGTCCCAGGGCCAGTCCTACGGCGGCCAGAACCAGCCGCCCGCATCCGGCTCGGCCGATGAGCTGAAGCCCTTTGGCGACGGCAAGACGAACGCCTCAGGCCCGTCTCCGTCTCTCGGCGGCGGCGGCGGCGGACCCAGACCGGGATCCGCCGCCAACAACACGCCCAGCGGCCAAAGCGGCCTCCCGCCGCCTCAGAACTCCCAGATGGGCGGCGGTGGCTACGGCGGATACCCCAGCCATCTTCAGGGACACAACGTGCACGGAAGCGGCTACGGTATGGGCGCCGGCGCCGGCGGGAGCCAGCACGGCAGTAGCCCTTATGGAAATTATGGTCAGGGCTTCGGCAGCGGCGGTTACTACGGCGGCGGGCAGCAGCAGCGTGGTGGTTGGGGCGGAAACTACCATTAGTGGGGTAGGAGCCGCGAGGCGGGACGGCGCGGTGGCAAGGTTCGACCAGACCGTGACCGTGATCGTGGCCTGTTGATGCGAGCCAGGGAGAGCGAAAAACGCATCATGAGAGAGCTCGGTCTGGACTCTGCCTGAACCGGTGGTTTTAGTGAGGAGAGAGAGAGAGGGTTGGGAGGGGAGAGGTGGTGGTTGAGGGGAGAAACAAAAATCTCTTTTCTGGTTTTCTTTTCTTTCTGTTTCTTTTTTTTTTTTTATCTTTTCCCACTCTTCTCCTTGTTCTTCTTCTTCTTTTTTTTCTTCTTCTTTTCTTCTCTGTGTTATATCGAAAGCATTGGACGGAAGACATGACGACCACCATACATATATATGTGCGTGCCGCATCCACGAGCAACAAAGGGGAAAAAAAAGTGGGCATGGACATGTAATGGGAAATGACTCGGTGGAAGAGAGACCAAAAAAAAAAGGAAAAACAAAGACAGCAGCAATAGGGGCCGGACGGATTATTGTGTTTTTTTTTTGTTTTTTTTTATTATTGCAATTGAAAATCCAGGGTCCACGGCGTACATGTACGATTGCAAGACCCAGAAACTGTTTACTGTGGATTTCGTTTTATTCAAAAAAAAAAAACAATTTCTTAACTTTGACAACTTTTTTAAATTTGGCAATGGGGAGAATAAGGGAATCTTGGGGGGGGGGGGGCAGACAAGGAGGAGGAGTGGCTTTTGTGATGATGAGGATGGTTAAGGAGACTTTGGCTTTGAGGTGGAGGGGGGGGGTTTTTTCTTCTTTTCTTAAAATGGCATGATATGATATGGCGTAGAGGATTGTATTCTTTTGAAATGGGTGTACTTGTTAGTTTAAAAAGACTTGACGTATCTGACATGACATGACATGATGTGACATGACATGACATGATGTGACATGACATGACATGACAGGGAGTAGACGTTTGTATTCTTTTGAAATGGGTGTACTTGTTAGTTTAAAAAGACTTGACGTATCTGGCTGACATGACATGACGTAGACGTTTGTATTCTTTTGAAATGGATGTACTTGCTAGTTTTAAAGACTTGACGTATCCCCCCCCCCCCCCCCCCCTTATCCCATGTCAACATCCCCACGCATGATTTCCTCATCGCCAGCCATACGACGCAACTGGTCTCGCATCACCGGATCCCGCTCCAGCTCCTGCCACAAATGCACGTCCCGATCGCGGAGCCCGTCTCCGCGGCACGGCCGGCCCCGCGCGCCGGAAACGAGCATGTTGCGCCTGACCGTCTTGCCGGCGAGTTCCAGCCCGCCCAGGAAGGCGAGAACCGCCAGCACGGCAGCCCACCAGGCCGGGTCGCGGGCGAAATGCCGCGTGAAGGCGTGCCGGATGCTGTAGGGCCCTTCTGGCCCGGGGGCGTAGACGCCGTCGAGGAAGGCGAGCCATGCGAACCAGCCCCATGTTGTGATGGCGAAGGCGAGAAGCACGAGGTTGGGCTTGTAGTGGGTTTCGAAGATGCTGTTTTTTTTTTTTTTTTTTTTTTTTTTTTTTAGGTTAGATATTCGGCTTTTTTTTTTTTTTTTTTTGTGGGTGGTTTCGTCCTCCCTTCTTTTGGTCTTCCACCTTTTTCCTTGGCAAAATTCTTCAGGGGACATCACTTACAATAGCTTCCAGTTGATCCATAGGATGCTGATGGTGAAGACCAGAGTGCCCAGCGCGTAGAGTCCCTCGTCGCGTGCCACGGGTGAGATGCGTCCGTACGCGGCCCACGCGCCGTGCCAGACCACGACTCCCTCCGCGGCGGCCAGCAGCATCCACCAGGCGTACTTGCGGGCGTTGAGACCCATGCTGCGCTGGCCGTAGACGTACAGCTCCGGGACGGCCAGGAGGGTGTCCGCGCAGAGGTCCTGCTCCCAGATGGCCGGGCAGATGGTGCACAGGCTCGTGAAGAGCGTGTTGAAGACGGTCAGGCTCGTCGACTGGTAGAGGGACGTCCCCGTGTAGCCGTTGAACCTCTGGTACTGGGCCGCCGGGAGGTAGAAGAACATTTCCTTCCAAAAGGTGTAGAGGATGAACTTGGCCGTGCGGGCGTAGTTCCACCGCCCGTGCACCAGGAGCAATCTCTGCAGGTAGCGGAACTGGGCGACGGCGTAGTCGGCGACGCGGGCCGCCTGGAGCCCCTCTTGTCCCGAGATGCCGACGCCGACGTGGCTCGCCTGGATCATGGCCAGATCGTTGGCCCCGTCGCCGATCGCCAAGGTCAGCCCCCGGCGCCCGTGCCCCTCGGACTTGCCCAGCGACGACCGGACCGCCCGGACCAGGAGTGCCTTTTGCGCCGGGGAGGCCCGGCAGCAGATGACGGAGTCGACGAGGAGCGCCGTGGAGAAGAACTGCCTCGACAGCGCCTCCGACTTCTCCACCGCCGCGAGCGTCTGCCCGTCGATGACGAAGACGCTGTGGACCGCACCGGCCCGGAGCTCCTCCGACAGCGCCGACAGCTGGTCATCCAGCGGCTCCTTGGCTGCGTCGAGGACATAGAGGTCGGATCCGGGCTGGCAGATGCGCGCCGAGTGAGCAATGTTGATGGCCGTTTCGCGCTTGTCGCCCGTCAGCATCCAGATTTTGATGTTGGCGCGTCGGAGCCGGTCGATGGCCTCGGGAACGCCTCGCTGCAGCTTGTCCTCGATGGCAGTTGCTCCGACCAGATCCAGAGCCTGCTCGATCCTCTGGCCCGCGGCTTCCATGAGCTCCTGTCGGTTGATCAGGCTCGTCGACGCTTCATCGTAGTCTCTCTTCCACGCGCGATACTCGTGCTCGGGGATGAACCTCTGCGCATAGAGCAGCGTTCTGAGTCCCTCGGTGGCAAATTCATCCAGGTGCCTGAAGCAGTTGGTGAAGACGTCCGACTCATCAAACGTGGCCAGGTCTCCAAGGAAGCTCAGGCGGTCCGGTACGGACAGCGGAGGCGGGGGGGGGTGGCGTGGGGTGGTGCCCAGGAGAGAAGCTCGTGCCCGAGAGGCGTCGAGCGAGACGCCACGCGGTGTTGGCGAACCTCCACGCGGACGATCACCAGAGGCTCTCATCAGCTTCTTGATCTCGAACGACCTTCTCCTGACCGATGCCTGGCGGCGCTGCCTGTCGACGCTGCTTCGGTCTCTGCTGACGTCAGAGGTCCGTCGTGCTGAGAGACTGGGCCGGCCGCCGAAGCTGCGACGTGCGTGGTCGTGTTGCAGACTGCGGCGATGGCGCTCGTGCTCCAGATCGGCGCTCTGTCGGACCTCGGCCGCCTTCTGCTTCGCCAGCGGAGCCAGCCTGAGGCGGGGAAGAATAGCCGAATCGGCGCCCTTGCATATGATGGAAATGCGGCCGTCCGGGTGCCGAACAACGACCGACATTCGCTTCCGGGCGCTGCTGAACTCGATCACGTCGAGAATATCAAAAGACATCTTCTCGGCGCCTCCGCCGGGCCGGGGCACGCGCAGCGTCATGGTTCTGGCTGTTCGCCGAACCACCTGGTAGCCCAACTCCTGAGCGGCCCGGACGAGAGCCAGCTCATCGGGCGAGGCTGCCTGGAAATCCACCTCGCCATCCTTGATCTCGGGCAGGCATGTGTGGCACAGCGCCACCGCCAGCAGGCAGTCGCTCGCTTTTCTCGAGAAGGCCGAATGGGGACGGAGCCTGATGTATTCCACCAGCTCCCATGTGTTCAAGTCAGGCTGGACGTGATCGGGCCTGCCGGTGGAGCGCCATTGGGACGACGTGCGACGGCCTGCAAAAGACGTGCGGGGTAGAGACGTTGGCGACGTCGGCGTTTCAAACCCATCAGTGTCGTACTCGCGAATGACTGGTGTTGTGGCCTTGGACTTGCGCATCGAGAGTTTTCGTGAAAGGTGGCCTGCATCCTCGTAATCGGTGGATGATGAAGCAGCAGGAGGAGTTGATGCCGTCCCTTCCTCTCGTTCGAGGTCGGCGTCATGGAGCCAGACCGTACCGGCAACGCTCAACTTGCGAAACTTCATGACATTTTCCGTCAGCGTCCCCGTCTTATCCGAGAAGATGTACTCGACCTGGCCGAGATTTTCCAGAATCGTGTTGGTGTTGCACCGAGCAGGGGTATCCGACTCTGCGTGGTACATGTCGATATCCGAGTTCAGCAGCAGCAGCTGCCCTATCTTGACGATCTCGAGGCTGATGTAGAGCGCCAGCGGAACGACGTTGTTGAACATGATGATGAAGGCAATGATGATCTGGTGGAAGGGAACCGAAGCCTGGTCCAGGTACCAGGCATGCTGCTCATAGTCTTCCTTCCACCTCACGTAGCCCATGGAGAGGCCAACGGACAGGATGACGACGTAGGTGGCCAGCGTGACTACGACCATGTTCACCACCTTCTCCAGCGCCGGCTTCTTGGCTCGGGGGTGCAGGTTCGAGTTCATGCGGACCTTGCAGTCCTCTCCGGTGTTGATGACGAGACCGTGAGCAGCCGTCGTATTTCTCACGATGCTGCCCCTGTAGATGACCTCATTGAGTGTCAGCGGCACGGCTTTTCCGTTCACGGTGACGCGCCCGTCGAAGTTGTAGAGCTCCGGGTTCGGGTGCTCAACGACAAACTCGGCCCTGCAGTTGGCGATTCCTCGGATGGAATCACATCCCTCGAGAGCGTGGCAGACTTGCTTCGTTTTCAGATTCGTCTCGCCATCCAGCGCCATGGTGTCAACATAGGCGAGACCATTTTCCCCGTCACTATGCAGCAGGACCAGGTCGGCCGGAACTGGCTCGTCCCGAACGAGCCGCACCACATCTCCCACCTTGATCCTGCTCCAGTGGATGGGGACCCAACGGATGCCCTGGAATTCGTCGTCGGGGGCTGCTCTCGGCTCCGCCGTCGTCTGGACACGGAGCGGATTCAGGCGTTCGAGCAGGGTCGGCGGCCTGATATTGCCGGTGTAATGGTCGACCCGACCGAGGGCAGTGGCGAAGTTGGCGTTTTCCACCCTATCCAAGCGGTGTCTTCGGAAATCGTCGTAACCCTCCTTGGCGATTGTCAAGAGAATAAAGAACAGCAAGGGCAAGATTGTCGTGTACGAACCAGTCGTCGACAGCCCGGGTATCTGGAAACGGAGCGAGGCTTAGCAATACCGTCAAAGAAAGAAAGAAAGAAAGAAAGAAAAGAAAGATGGCAACGAGGCTCAGCTCAAGAAGAGAGATGGGAAGGGGGAGAGGGAGGGGGCAAGTTTCCCCGAGGACGGGACGGAGGATTCCTCACCATTTGCGGAACGCCAACACAGAGGAAATAAAAATTCCCAACGCGAGTGAACTGGAAAAACAGTTGCTTGGGAAGAAAATCCCACAGCGTATAGCGACACGTCCGGACACTGTTGGAGACGTAGGCATGGCCGCGTCTCGTGTCCATGAGAGGCTCGTCATGCTCGACGGCCAGCGGGATATGTCTCCCATCTCGGCACGCAACCGCGTGCTTCTTTCCAAGAATAGTCTCTACGAATGCCGACTGGCCGGCTTTGGCGAACGCATCTCGTATCGTGTTCTGCACCCGCCGGATCCAAGCACCGACGAGAGCTGAAGGAGACGACGACGGCTCGCATCGGACGGCAACGCGTTCACGGACATTTTTCTGTTCGACGCTCTCGCCCTCAGCCATGACGTGCGAGAAATGGGACGCTCGGACGAGAGAATTGTAGGGACAGCGTGGCGGCAAGGGCGGACAGACATGGCTCAACAGAGATGCGAAGTTCGGCAGGATTTCAAGGGAAACAGACCGAATCGAGGAACCATCCGCTCAAACCCCCGTCACAGGCAAGCGCTGCCATCGAAAATGATGGCCAAAGTGCCTTCGAGACTGACTTTAGCTTGCATTTCTCATCCAAGACAGGGTTGGGGCCCGGGATGGCGTCAGTGGGCGAGCTGGCAAGGCCGCCTTGAACCAAGCAACGTTGCGTGGGAATTTATGAAATTGGTCCGAACTTTCTTCCTTTCTCGGTCGGAGCAAGTAAGCCCCCGTCATTCCCCGTCATGCGCCACCCTTTCCGCGACCCGCATGCGCCACCCAGAGCGCGCCCCGCCCCGCCAATCTAATATCTCATCTCGAAGAAACAGGGCGATGAAGCGATCGCAGCAAGAAGGGAAGAGAGAAGAGAGCAAGGCAAAAAAAAAAAAAAAACAATTACGTCATGAGGTGCGCGCCCAAGTCAAAGCCGTCTACTTGTTGCCTCTAATTGCCCTGTTGCCAGGGAGCTAGTCATTCTGTGAGATATGCATATATGTCCCCGTCCCAATCTCCGCTTTGAGCATTCCTCCTCCCCCCCCCCCCCCCCCACCCCGCGTGTCGAGAAAAATAAAAATGCTCTAATATCCCGATCCTTCACTTGCGGCGTCGAGTGGATTTTATTCTTTTTTTTTTTTTTTTTTTTTTTTGCGTCTATAGAAGAATGCGAGTCCCTCTCAACGCCTGCAACCACTCTGCGTGTGTGATGGCTCGTTTCATCGAACAACGAACCGAAATAAGTCGTCATCTGGCCATCGTCGCGCAAGATCAAAAACCAAAACGCCTGGTGAAGAAGAAAAAAAAAAGATGCCGTCCCCGACCGACTATCACGCATGCAATGAGTCGAAACTTTGTGTCTTTGCCGAAAAAAAAAAATCGAACACAAGAACAAGGGTGGGGAGGGAAGACGGTGGAACGGAAAAGAGAGCAAAGAGGGGGGGGGGGAAAGCCTTCTACGCCTGTATCTGCGGAATATCTTCCATTTTGCATCCGCTATCAAGCCACTCCTTGCGTATCAGCTGTTCGCGAGCAGCAAAGAGATGCTTGTAGGCCGTCTTGACTGTGCCATCACTGACGCCAGCTTGCTTGGCAATGGGAAGCGACGAGCGTGGTTCATGCATCAGATGACAAGCCATGTAAATACAGGCAGCAGCCACTGAGAGGGGAGAGCGGCCAGCGAGCGCGGAAATGTCATTAGCCTTTTCCGCCAGCTCTCGTGACATCTTGGATATCTTTTGCTGGTTATTGAAGCCCAGCTGCGACACGTATCGACTGCAGAGGTCTTCGGCGCCGACCGAGGTGTTCTCGTAATTGGTCACTGTGTTGAGGCCAGTGGCCCCGTCGCCCTCCCTGTCTTGCAGTTTCTGCAAAAACTGCTGCAGTTGCTTGAATACTCTCCCCACCTCCTTCTTGCTGACCTTGGTGAGGTGAAATATTTCTTTAAACGTGCGCGGGACATTATTCTGGCGGCAGGCAATAAAGATGCAACCAGCAATGACGACACCCTGGGGCTTGCCCTTCATGAACTTGTGCTTGTCCACGAGCTTGAAGATGTGTTTCGCAGCATTAGAGACGTTCTGTCCCATGTTGATCGATTCGCAGAGAGTCACGATATCCTTGTAGGCCTCCATCAAGCCCCTCTGGGCCTTGTCATGATTTGCGTTGTTCTGCGTGCGCGAGAGCGCCTTGTGCGCCTTTGACTCGGAGAAGGCGACAGTTGTGGCGAGTTGCTCGCCCTCGACGAACTCGTCTTGTGGTCCACCAACACGACTGGGATCGTCGCCACCATGATCGTCATTAGCGAACGTCCGCCATTCTGACCGTGTATCGATGATCCGAGTGCCGACGACAACACCACAGCTCTGACAAACCATGTCGCCACTAGAAAATTCTTCTATCAGGTTGGGCGGTATTTCCTTGCAATCGGGGCAACACAAGACGTTGTTCAAATCTTCCTGATACGCGCCGCCATTCCTGTCTCTGTCAGTTGGAAGCATTTTGGACCCGTGATGTGAACAGCTCCGTATTGTGGACGTCGCTGCCCCCTTACGACGAGTCACCCAGGTATTTCCAACGACAGTGTGAGAGAGGGTATTATCGTCGGCAGCGTTGGGCGGGCGGGCATGCAGTGAGCGGTTTTTGTTGCTCGGCGGGGAGAAGAGGTCGGAGACGAAAGGCAGGCGGCGGCAGGCAGACGTCGAGGGGTTGAAGTGAGTGGCTGGCTGGTTCAGCGATGGTGGGTCTGGTTTCGATCACGTGATTCTAGTACCACATCCCACGTCCAGAAACCAGAAGGAAAGGAACAAGGAACCTGTTCAGCCCCTGTTTGACTCATGGGTAGGGCTGTAGGTAGCTCTCACACTATGTCGGGTTAGTTGGTAGAGTGTAGGGGGGATCAATACCTTTTGCGAAGAATATATTGTTTTTTTTTAACACAAATGTCTGGAGCCGCCGTTGTATAACTACCGAGATCAAAGCCCCCCCCTCCTGTATTTCAGTTTCAGGGTTAGGGTTGATTGACCGCGGTGTGGAGTAGGCCGAAGGATGTTAGCGTAGTACTCGACGCATATAATGCCACCTTGGCTTAGGTAAGATCATGTCTAGCATCGGGTAACAGCCAGTCCTGTCGGAAAATACACAGAAGCCACATCTTCTCCGCTTTCTTACCTTGCATATTTTATGCTGGAGTGACATTGCAAGGAAACTCTGGTTCGTCTTCCCGACGTAACCGTGCCGATGAAGGCGCGCGCGGCGCGATGCGCGCGGCCTAACTAATGCTGATTAATTCGATATCAATCCTATAGGTCAGGTGGAAGAGCAATTTTTCCGGTCTGAAAGTTCAAGGATCCTACAAAGACGGGCCAATGATGACAGTCTTGACCTTTGAATTCTCCACCAGACATGCAACTGCCGATTAGGATGGAAGCGAGGCGTTCCTCCAATGACTAGATTTGACTCATTTGGTGAGTTATAATCTCAACCCATTCAATGTCCCATGAAACATAAAAACCGCTCGTCTCTCGACAAAGGCCCGCTGGCACATTTTTCATTTTTTTTTTCCTTTTTTTGAAACACTGCCGTCTCAGATTCGACCGACGATCTGATAGTTCTGTCGCCTTATCTCCGTCATGCCGTCGTCTCAGCCTGCCTCCGGCAAGGCCAGCCTGCCTCCCGTCGACCTGAAGCCATTGTTGACCAAGCTCTGGCCGACGGGAAACGATGTCCCCGCCGATGAGATTGCAGAAGCCATCTCCCACTTCTTTACCGACCAGGTGACCGATGCCCAGACGGCGGCGCTGCTCATCGCGCTTCACTTCACAAAGATGGATTTACGGGCCGACGTTCTGCAGAAAACCGCGAGCGTCATGTTGAAGGCCGCCGAGGCCATCCCCGTTGACGAGCTCAAAGCCGTGCTCGTGAAAAGGGCGAGGAAAGAAGGGACGTATAATGGAGGTCTGGTAAGAAGAAGGAACTAGAACAAGGAGATGAAGAAGGAAGGGGACAAAAACCAACCATTGTGCGATGGAGGAAGTCTTGCGATTATGCTGCGCCAAGTGCTGACTTTTTTTTTTCTTTTTTTTCCCCTTCTCTCTCCTTTTCCTTCCCCTTATTTCCCTTCCTCTTTTCTTTTCTTTTTTTCTTTTTTGCAAAATTATTAGTGCGACATCGTGGGAACCGGAGGAGATTCTCACAATACCTTCAACGTCAGCACAACGGCGTCCATCCTAGCGTCTTCTCTCATCATGGTCTCCAAGCACGGGAACCGAGCCAGCACATCCAAGTCGGGCAGCGCCGACATGATCAGTAGCATGAGACCCAGGGCGCCGGTTCTGGACGCCGTGAAACCCAGCTCCCTGGTCAGGATCTACTCGGAAACCAACTACAGTTTCCTCTTCGCCCCCGTCTTTCACACCGGCATGCACTACGTGGCCCCGATACGCAAGCAGTTGCCCTTCAGGACCATCTTCAACAACGTGGGCCCGCTGGCGAACCCGGTCGAGGACGTCCTCGAGGCCCGCGTGATCGGCGTCGGGAGGCGCGACCTCGGCCCGCCGTTTGCCGAGGCGCTGAGGAGCGCGGGGTGCCGCAAGGCCCTGGTCGTCTGCGGAGAGGAGGAGCTCGACGAGATCAGCTGCGCGGGCGGCACCCTATGCTGGCTCCTGCAGGAGAAGACCCCTGGGGGCGAGATCGTCATTGAGCACTTCATAGTGACGCCAGAGGACTTTGGCGCGAGGCGCCACGCGCTGAGCGATGTATCATCGGGCGGACAGCCGGCCGAGAATGCCGGAATCCTCGAGAGGATCCTCCGCGGCGAGTTCCCCGAGGACGACCCGCTGATCGAGTTCCTCGCCATCAACACGGCGGCTCTGTTCGTCGTCGCGGGTGTCTGCGAGTCGGACATCAGCGACTTGGGCCACGGCGACGACGGCAAGGTCATTCTCGAGCGGGGGCCCGGCGGACAGCGCTGGAAAGAGGGGTACAGGAGAGCCAGATGGGCAATCAAGAGTGGCGAGGCCTGGAAGCAGTGGCAGGCGTTTGTGGAGGTGACCAACGACATTGGACCGTGATGAGCAAGCACAACAATGTTCTTGGAGGACTTCCGTGGTCGAGATGCATTGGAAAAGAAAAAAAAAAAGGAAAGAAGAAAAAAACCAGACCGTGATTCCATTGTGCCGTTGTATATTTCCCAAATATTTCATCCCATATGTATGTATCCATGAGACAAATTGCTCATTTTGTTCTGTCTAGAAACGCCGTCCGACTGCTTCCCCCTTCGCCTATAAGTCATAATCAGAAAGGGGTATCCTGTACTCCAGTGATGATGAACGACGAAGATGATCCATGCCATCCATTCATCGCTCTCAAGCTCATCAATCTTTTTTTCTTTCCATTTCACCCGCCCCCGCCCCCGCCCCCCCCCCCGGCTGTAAACAACCGCTCCGAGTTGGAAACGCACTTCCTCTTCGCAACCATATCCCACGTCCAAGCGCGAGAAGAAAAAAAAAACCCCCCTTCCCACCCTCCTCTCCTCTCCTCTCCTCTTCTCTTCCTTTGAGGCCATGCCCTCCGACTCCGAGGGCTACGCACCAATGGCCGGGTGACATTTCAACGACTTCACGCCCTCACGCTGCATCCGCGCCTCCCACTCCTTGTACCCCTCAGCCAGCGGTGCGGGATAGGCGGCCTCCCGGCCCAGCCTAGTCGCGCCAGCGCCGAAGCCGCGTCCCGATTCCGGCAATTTCGCACTGATGGCCGGTTTCTGAATGACGTCGCCGCCGTCGGGCACGTCCGGGGTGTCAGCCCTCCCGTCGCGGGACGCCGCGCGGTTGGCGAGCGACTTCTGAATCATATACATCCTCTCGTACTCGTGCTGGGCGTCGAAGCTCCGGCGGAGGAACGGATCCGAGTGGCTTCCGGAGGTGGGGAGCCTCGCGTGAGGCCACTCTTTGGAGCTCAGCTCTCGGTAGGGGCTTCTGTGGCGGCGGCGGCGGCGGCACCTGAGGAGCCAGACGACGGCCATGGCCGCGAGGCCGGTCAGGATGAGGATCCCGGCGATGACGCCGACGACGATCCAGAGTCTCGTGCTGTTTTGGGCGTCGGCGTCGGACGCTCTTCGTTGGGGTATCCACGCCGAGGGGGCCATTGCTGTGGGGGAAATTGGCTCACCGCGGGAGCCGTTTGCTTGCAAATTGGAGAGACAGAGAGAGAAGAGAGACAGAGAGAAAGACGGGGAGGACAAGAATACGCGGAACCGTGTACGTAGTCGATGACTTGCTCTTCGGGTCTTTTTTTTTTTTCCCTCCCCCAGCGGCAGGCCACAAGGGAAGGGGGGGGGGGGGGGAAGGCCATGGAATCTATATACTGGTTTTTTTTTTGTCTTTCTTCCTATGGCCAACAGCCT
>JABAEC010000026.1:51466-175137 GCA_013435705.1 Claviceps paspali
GGGGGGGGGGAACGGAATCAGGTCCAGCTTCACCAGGAGGGGAAAAAAAAAAAAAAAAAAAACCAAGTCGTCTGATCGATTGATTCCTCTTCTGCTTTCTGGCATACTGATTATTCGTCATTCGTCGGTTCTTGACGCAAACAAGGTAATTTTTAGCGGCACCTGCAATCAAAGCCCCCCCCCTCCCTCCCTTCTCTCTCTCCCCTCGTCTCTCGTATTACTTGCCGCATGTTGTGCTTGTGCTTTCTCCCCCCCCCCTACACCCTACAATGATACATGGCTCGTCTTACCAATAAGCAAGCCGATAAGCAAAGACGTGCTGGGTAGCAACGCATGGACCTCTTTATCTCACCCGGTCGCAGGAAAGCGTAAGGATGATGATGGTAGCGTTGGTCCCGTTGGTCGCCGCAGGCGGAGCGGTCCGGGAGAACCTCCGACGTGACCGAAGGGGGGTTGGGAAGAAAAAAAAAAAAAAAAAAAAAAAAAAAAAAAAAAAGGTCAAGTCTGATTGTTGGTGTGACAGGGTGGGTTGCAACAAGCTGCCGTTTCGAAGGTTCGAGGGTTCGAAGGTTCGAGATAGATGAGGTTTCTTGCCCAGAAGCTCCGAAAGTTGCGGAGCAATGAGTCTGACTGACATCATCATTTGTTAACGTTGCCTTCCCTCTTCCCTCCTCCTCCCGTTTCAAGAGGCCGCATCTTCCGCCGCGACTTCGACTTTGATGTTCTAGATCCTTATTCCGTCTCGGAAGGGGGGCTGCATGTGCGTTGATGGATATTCAGAATACCCTCGTCCTGCTGCCACATACGATCATAGCCGCTAGCAGAACTCAGGATCCCGTCCGATCTCCCAGGAGAATCTAGCGAGCGCTGGATTAGTAGTTGGGTCGGTGACGACCAGCGAATACCCGGTGTTGTATGTATTGATACGACGATTATTGTTCTTTTTTTTTTTTTTCTTCTCTTCTTCTTCTCGTTTACCATCGCTCGAGGCCAGTTCGGCCGATTCATGCAAGGTTCCTCTAATGATCAAGACGTACGCTGCTGTGACGGGAGGAAACAACCATAAATTCATAAATTATCTTCAGGTTACCCCGGCTGGCGACAATCTCTGCATCGTGACTGGCCAGGCCGTCCGAGACGGCCCCCACACCCCTTGTTTTTCTTTTTTTTTTTCTTTTTCTCATGTGTTGATGTTCTAGAGTGTGGAGAGCTCCGATGCATCCAGAATCCTTCCGCCCAACGACCGGCCGACCGACCGCACTCTTCCGCGCTTCTTCACAAGATTGGCTCATCCGTCTGCGTCTGCGACATTTGATCGTTCTCCCGACTATCCCTTCATCTCTCATTTCTTTTTCTTCAGGCGGCCGATGCTGAATGCTAGACAGTGTCTGGCATTTGTTACGTAGAGTCTCGGCAATGTCGTCCATCTCCCGTGGCGTACGTCCCATGGTTGCGGCCCGGTCGTCCCTATTACATCGCCTTGGAGCTGGAGCCCGCCCTTATTCCACGCCGGTCAAGGGCTCACTGCCCCTGGAGGGTTGTCGCGTGTTGGACATGACCCGTGTCTTGGCTGGTGTAGGTGCATGCGTTGTCCGATACCGATGCTCCGCTCCGTGACAGACAGACAGAGAGAGAGAGGGCAGAAGACGGCTTTGGCTGATTGCTCATGGGCAGCCATATTGCACTCAGATTCTGGGCGATCTGGGGTGAGTCCTTTGCGTCTGTGTCACCGCACACTGCAACCTTCTCTTTCAAAGTGCTAAAAAAAAGACGTGGCTGGCCATCCATCCTTCTGCCGCGGACAGTGCCGAGGTGATCAAGATTGAACATCCTGTTCGCGGAGACGATACCAGAGCCTGGGGTCCCCCGTACGCAGCATACGTGACAGGTTCGAATGCCCAAGGACCAGGAGAGGCCGCCTATTTTCTCGGAGTACGGTAATTCGCGGCGCCCCGTTCGTCTCGTGTTGCTGTGCTGTCTGACCTGTCGGTTTGCAGGCAAACCGGAACAAAAAGTCGCTTGGCCTGTCGTTTCGGCACAAGGAGGGCGTCGATATTCTGCACAAGCTTGCTGCCAAGTGCGATATCCTGGTCGAGAACTACCTCCCCGGCACGCTGAAAAAATACATGATGGATTACGAAACGCTGCGGAACATCAATCCCAGCCTCATATATGCGTCCATCACCGGCTATGGACAAACTGGCCCGTATTCGAGCCGTGCTGGTTATGATGTCATGGTCGAGGCTGAATTCGGCCTGATGCACATCACAGGTCAACGGGACGGCCCACCTGTCAAGGTTGGCGTTGCTGTGACAGACCTCACCACCGGCTTATACACCAGCAACAGCATCATGGCGGCGCTGCTGGCCAGGGTCAAGACCGGCCGGGGCCAGCATATCGACGTGGCGTTGAGCGACTGCCAGACAGCCACGTTGGCCAATATTGCCAGTAGCTGTCTAATCAGTGGCAAGAAGGACTCGGGCAGATGGGGCACAGCACATCGTACGTGTCGTACCGACCCCCTTCCCCTCCCCCCTGATGCATCCCAAATCACGCACAACTGACGTCGGAAGCAACAGCCTCTATTGTCCCATATAGATCGTTCAAGACCAAGGATGGTGCCGTTCTCCTTGGTGGCGGAAATGATCGCCTCTTTGGCGTGTTAGCCGATGGTCTCGGCAGGCCGGAATGGAAAGAGGATGCCAGGTTCAGGACAAACGCTGACAGGGTTCGTCACCGCGATGAGCTGGAGGCTATGATTGAGGCCGTTTCACGGCAAAATACGACGGAGGAGTGGCTGCGGAAATTCGAGGGCAGCGGCCTGCCTTATGCGGCCGTGAATGATGTGCAAGCCACGTTGAACCACGAACACACAAAGGCGCGCGACATGGTTGTAGAAATGAACCACGAGGCTTGCGGCCCCATCAAAATGGTCAACACGCCTGTCAAGTTCTCTGAAACCCAACCCTCGATCCGCTCCGCGCCCCCGATGCTGGGAGAGCACACGGATGAGGTGCTGCGGGAACATCTGGGCTTCAGCCCGGCCGACATTTCAGCGTTGAGAGAGAAAGGTGTTGTGCGGTAGAGAGAGTACTACGTAGTAGAGAGAGCCAGATCAATCAACCTCAAACCCGGGGGGGGTTTTTTTGTGTGGTTTTTTTTTTAAAGAAAAAAAAAATTATTTCCGTCCCAGTGGAGTCTTCGATGCCATGTTGTGGGAGTTGTCATGCCAATCTCATGCCATCAAGTCATGTCATCACGTGATTGCAGCGGTTCATGAATCGAAACCTTTTTCTCTCTCTCAAGGGTGGCTCGCCAACGGCGAGTCGAAACACCTATTGAGCCGAAACAAAAATCGGTTCAGCGTGAATACACACTCTTTATTTTTATTTTATTTTTTATTTTCATTTTTCTCTCTCTACTCCTTCTTTCCAAAGGAGAAATAGAGCTCCCAGTTCACTTCCAATGCTAATTACCCTGGGTTCGGCCAGCAACCGCATCGCGACGCTGCTAAATATATCATACATAGTAGACGGTATAAAACCGTCACAGTTTTGATTGCTCAGCAGACATGGAGGATCACACCACTCTTCTCCCCGGGAAATCAGGCCACCCTGTCGCTCATGAGCGCAGTGCGTCGATCAACCTGATGAACGAGGTTACTTTGACGAACGAGGTTACTTTCACGGCGCCCAATCGCCGGACAGCATATGTACCACAATTCAGCGCCTCGGGTGCGCTTATTCTCAGTCGTATTCGCGGCGCCCACGGCCAGACCAAGCCCTCCGCCAACAGGACAAGTCTTCTTTCGAGTAGAAGAAACAGTCCTCGGAAGGCCTCGACCGCGTCTCCAAACGGCGCGGCTGGTCAAGACGACTGCAACGCAGCAATGTCTTATGAGCAGCATCACGTCGCCCCGGTTTCATCCAAGCTGAAACGGAAGCTCAGCTCACACTCTGACGTGCCCGACTTCACGCAAAACACTATACCGTTTCCGTCGGCAAAGTTGCCGTCAAGCTCGGCTGCAACATGGCAGTCACAGCCGCGAGTCTTGGTGAAAGATGAGCCCCTTTCGGACCCGCGACTCCCGAAGCCGGGTGATGGCCGTTTGGCCCAAGAGACCATCGTGGTTGTCCAAGAGAAGTCGAAGGAGTCGTCAGCAGAGGTTGGGGCTCTGCCTGCAAAGTCAGAGCCTCGGCGGTTTCCCGGCGGCGAAGCATCTGACATGGCAGTGAGTGTGATGGCAAAAAACAAGGAATGACGGCCCCCGCCCCTTTCTTGCTGACCATTTGATCGCATCTTGAAGCGCACGCAATACTTTACGCAAAAAACACGCACAGATCTTTTGAACATGCTGTCGTTTTGCGATGAACTTCACCCTCAGCTCTTAGTCGACATCATGGTCTCCGTGTCGAAAAAACATCCCGAGTTGCCCATTTTCGACTGCCCGGATTGGCAGAAATCTCTCGATGCCTCGCTGCGCCCGCAGAAAGAGTCGGTCAGAGTCGATGCCCGCCCGACGGGGACACCGAGACATGGACACACGGTTGTAAATCCCAAGGCCCGCCAACGTCAAAAGAATGTCAAGACGGCACTGAGGCGTCTGATACTTGCCCAGGATGGAGATGAAGCACCGCCGCCCGGGGAGGAAGCCGACAACGGAAACCGAGAAGACGATAAAGATTCTCTGCCCCCGTCTTGGCCCAAGGCCGGAGAGGGGCTGTACTCGATACTCCCTCCGGAGACAGAGGACCGAGCACTTCTACTAGACGATGACGACGGCGAGGCTTTCAGCCAATTCATGATGGATGAGGCCGGGCAACTCACCATGGTGTCGGCATGTGCGTAAAAAGAAACGAACAGCCAGCACGCAATGAATGCATCCGAAATCAATTTCACAGGCGACAGCAAATTCATCATTGAAAGCCTCTTTTTATTTCTGAAAATTACAAAGACTTGGTAGGTAATGATACACACAAGACTCTCTATATATTAGAAATTTAAAAAAAAAAAAAAAAAACAAGTACATCATGCAGACATTACCGAGGCCCAGAGATTCTCTATGGGATGCAAAACGCCAGATGGATCCAATGGTGCCCGCAATATGTTGTTGAAATTCCCCCTACTGACGGATGACCTTTGCCAGTTTTTACCAAGTTTTTTTGTCGTTTCAAATATATACAATTCGAAGGAGGAGGAGGAAGAAGAAGAAGAAGAGGAAGGTCGATTTCGGCAAAGACACGGCTTAGTTGCAGTGGCAGTCGAAGGTGGACAGCAGGCTCTTGACGAGACCGCCGACGAGGCACAGCAGGCCGTCGACAACGTGAGCGACAACGTTCTTGCCAACGTTGATGACCAAGACGACCTTGGGGAGAATGCAGAGGCCGACAAGGCCGTGGACGCCAACACCAATCTCGGCGCCGACGTCGACGTAGTTCTTGCAGCCCTTGGTGCAGTAGCCAACACAGTCGAAGTTGCACTTTCCGAGGCCGAGCTTGCAGCCGAGGCCCTTGACGACGGCGGAGAGACCGAGGGAGAGGTCGACGTCGACGTCGGCAGCGACGGTGGCAACGCCGAGGATGTCAGTGTTGAAGGCAATGACGGCATCGACGACGGCCTCGATGTAGAGGCCGGTCAGAGCAGCGCAGACGTCCTTGAGATCGGCGCTGATCTTGGCGTTGAGGTCGATCTCGACTCCGGCGGCGACCTCGAGCTCGATGACGGCAGGAGCGACAAAGACGATGGTGTCGAGGCCGACCTGGCAGTACTGGTGGTGGGGATTGTACTTGACAATCTTGGTGGGCGACGCAGCACAGAAGGTGCCGAGGGCGACATCGACGGTGGCATAGACGCTGACGTCGGGCTTGGGCCAGGCGCCAACCATGATGTTACCGACGCAGACCTTGGCGAGGAGGTCGTACTTCTGGCCGGGAGGGCATGCGCAGGACTTGGTCCAGGGGCAGTAGCTCATTGCCTTGGGGCACTTGTAGCCGGCGTACTTGGCGCGGGCGGCGCTCAAGTCGACGTTGGCATCGACATGGACCTTGGCGACCGGGGCAACCTGGACGTCGGCATTGACGTTTACGTTGGCGCCGAGACCGACGAGGCTGCCGGCGGAGGCGATACCGGCGAGGCCGGCGAGAGCAGTGATGAAACGCATGGTAATGAAATTCGTCAAGGAGAGACTGAAAGACAAAAGAGAGTGAGCGAGTGACGAGAAAGCCCGGAGAAGAGGCGTTTGAAGAAGAAGAAAAAGGTTATCAAGTGCTGCTGTGGGAGAGTTGTCTCGGAGGATGAGGGTGAAGGGAAAAACGAGGACGAACTCGACGGCCGTCACCATGAACTTTATACCAGTTTGTCGGAGCGGGAAAAGGGGGTGTGCTCGCACCGTTCTTGCATGTGCAGCGCAGCCATGCCTCTTTCCTGAATCAACTACATGATGGCAATCACAATGTGGTCTGACAAGATGAGCTGCCGCCACGTCCCCATCTCGCCTGGTGGTTCCGGTCAGCTTAGCTAGCTCCGGGGAGGGGGGGGGGCAGGCCAAGTCCCGGTGGCAGAGCTTGATCCATGCATCCAGTCACATCGCGACCTATTCTATTTTGGACGAAGAGAAAAAAAACCTGTCCTCCCTTCAAGCCGACGAACACACGGACCGTTTGTTCTCCATCAACGAGATGACGAAAACGTAGTGTACTGGTTTTTTTTTTTTTTTTTTTTTTTTTTTGGACGAAAGAGAAAAACCTGTCCTCCCTTGAAGCCGACGAACACACGGACCGTTTGTTCTCCATCAACGAGATGATATTCAAGGAGCGTACTGGTTTTTTTGGGGGTTTTTTTTTTTTTTGGTTTACAGACGGACCCAAGAAGATGATCGTCGGACCCGCAACCTGCGCCATTTCCATTTAGGCCGTGATGAGCCCGGGGAAACAAAACCCGGGACACCGGAGGGACGTCTGATTTTACTTTTTTTTTTTTTTTTTTTTTTTTTTTTTAGTTACGGGTTTTTTTTTTCTTTCTCAGCCACCACCCCCGTACTATTCCCCCCTCCCCCCCCCGGGGGGCCTGTGGGCAGTGCACAATCTCGCTGTTTCGTACGGCACAATGGACGTGCGGCGCGATCCCGGCAAGTTCAGACGAGGCATGGCTTGCGACGTGTGCTGCTGGAAGGGGAAAGGGGAGGAAACGATGCGATCGTGTCATTTAACCACCTTGCCTTTCGTATGGAGCTGGAGCTGGAGCTGGAACTGTGACTGGATGTTCTTGGTCGATGGCAGCGACGGCCACGCAAAAGGTTGGTACTACGTATGGTAGTAGGCTGCGGAGCTTGCGTCCATCCCTTTCTTGGTGGCATTGCACATGTGCGGTTTTCCACACATACATGGTACATAGTAGTAGTAGTAGTAGCAGTAGTAGTAGGAGTAGTAAGTAGGAGGAGGAGGAGGAGGAGGAGGAGGAGGAGTACATCTACTCTGTATCCTACCGTATCTCGTATTGTTTGTTTGTTCCACAACATTTGACATGTAAAACCCAGACTTGCATCTACACCCAGCAAATTCCCGTCACCGAGAAAAGAAAAGAAAGAAAAGAAGAAGAAGAAGAAGAAAAACAAAATACCCAGCAAATGCCCGTCACCGAAGGAGAAAAAAAAAAAAAAAAAAAAAGGCCCAGCCATGTCAGTTCAGTTTGTTAGTGACTACTAGTAGTTACACACGCAGCAAGTACGACTACTACCAACTACCAGTAGTAGTAAGTACTAGTATTCCCGGTGCCCAGGTGCCCAGTCCTGACCGTCCCCCGCGCTGATTGGTCCGCAAGCCCCTCGTGCAACGTGGGTTCTTACAGTAGGGGCTAGGGGGGCGAGGTATATATATAGTAGTAGAGTTTGCTATTAGGTAGCTCTACGCCCCTTATTTACACATAGGCCTTTCCCCTACCCTACGTTTATATAAAAAAAAAGAAAGAAAGAAGGATGTTTTTTTTTTATTTACTTTTGATTTTGTGCAGCATATTTTATACAGTAATATTTTAAGTAAATTGCTTTTTTTTTTTTTTGGCCTTAGCTACTATAAACCATGTCAGCTTGCGCGCATATGGACGGCACACGGCTGGTCTAGCCAGGGATATCGACCAAGATGCAAGAAGACAAGGTCCACGGCCTGCAGATCGGATTGTTTGTTTCGCATCTTATCCCGCTTGTTTGTACGTTTATGTTTTTTGCTACGTAAATTGATGAGAAATAGATCCATCCTGTCTTTTGCATCTCGTGAGTGGTCGATAAAGAACCCCCCCCCCCCCCCCCCGCCATCATGCACAAAACATCAATAACCAAGAGTCCTTATCAAACCCAATCCAAACCCAGTTCCATCCCTTCTCAAGAAAAAAAAAGCAAATACAATTTTCTTTTTTTTTTAAAAAAAAAAAAACACCACAAAACAAACACCCCCAGCTAATCTTCTAGCTTCACAAGACCCTCCATCCAATGTCTCAGTCGAGAAACCCAAAAGGAAAACAAAAAAAGAAAAAAGAAATCAAAAAAGGAATCCCGACCCCTACCTCCCCCCCCCCTTTTCCTCCCTTCCCTTCCCAAGGCGACGCATCTGCACCCACCAACAGAATCACTGCATTGTAGATTATAGACGGCGTGATCCGACGTTCCGGTAATAATTTCACGCCCCAGACCCAGCCAAGCTTGCCCTTTTTTTTTTTTTTTTTTCCCTCTCTCCCCCTCTTTTCCATGGAGGGGTCCAAAGATGAAATTTAAAAAATGAAATAAAAATAAAGTTGGCTTTGCTTTTTTTTTTTGGCCCCTGAGCTTCTTTTCTCCTCTCCCTCCACTCCACTACAGTCAGACACCATCCCAGAAAGGAACAACGCGGCATTTGCCATTGCCGTGTACGAAACATGGTATGGAGCTGTTTTTTTTTTTTTTGGTATTGCTTTTTTTGGGGGTTTTTTTTTCCGCGGTAAATGGCTAGAACGCCCCGTGTCTACTACTATGTACTAGCGTGACAGTGTGGTTTGTCCCGCGGCCACGTTTCGGTCCTGGTGACGGCGTGGAAGGTAAAACACAGGCCATGTCGGATGCAGCCTGGCTGCCAGTCAAGGGAGAAGAGAAAAGGGATAAAAAGGTACTACGTAGTAGCTCGTGGTAGGGAAGAAACTGTCCAGGACTGGGACGATAAAAGACCCCCCCCCCCCTCCCCCCCTCCGCATCCGTATTGACACTGCTGCGTCGCAGTGTCTTACCGGCCGGAGCTTTCTCCGGGGACTGACTCTTAGACACGATCAAGTATGAAGAACGGAGTGCTCTGCGGATGAGCCGAGTTCGGATACCCGGGTGGTCTGTGGACGGATCCAAGTCAAATTAAATGTTGTATGTAATTTACTCGCAGACGCCACGCTGCCGGCGCGTTGCAATGTCTCAGCCGTCACCAGGAAAGAAAACAAAAACCAACACTGCGCCCAGAGACCTGCCGCGTGTATTCCACGAGGACTGAACCAGGCCACGGCTCAGACTTGCCTTTGAACAACGTCACTGCCGCATTCTGGAACGGCTGGTGCTCCGTCGGCTTCTCCTCCCCCCCTCTCCCCTTTGGAGCCCGAGAAGATGGGGTTATGCCGCTCGTGGCTTTGCAAAAACGCACAGCATCTTTGTGCTCTCCGGGGGACAAACGAGGGGGGGGGGGGCGGGAGATCCGCGTTTGCTCCTAGCCGTCCTCGATCATGCGCGGCTCGGAAGTATCTGTTTGCCATCATCATCGCCGTTCCGGTCACTGAAATACATGAACTGGAATGGAAAGAAGGTAGAAGAAGGAAAGAAAGAAAGAAAGATACTGGAGCCCCTAAACCAGCGGCTTGCTCCGACGAGATGCTCTGTCTGCAGTGCCCGTCAGCAGCCACTTCTCCTCCCGGTGCAGGTCGGCCGGCACTTGCCCCTTCACCAACACCAGCACAAGTTGGTCACATAGCCTTTGTAGATGACGCTGTTGCCGCCGGTGACAGGGCGTAATGGTGGTCGGGGAAAGAAGAAAAACTGCCGTCACGACAAGGGCGAAATAAGCGTCGTCCCCTTGACCCTGCCACTTTCCATCTTGGCCGTTCGGGCACCGAATTGAATCTGCACCAACCTGTATTAGCATCTGGTCTTTTTTTTTGTTTTTGTTTTTTTCTTTTTTCTTTTTTGTTTTGCGGGCAGACGGCTTGTCTTCTGCCGAGATCGGCCAAAAAAAAAAAAAGCCCCGTACTCACGGCGCGTTTCTTCTCCCGCGCAACCTCCGTCATGCCCAGCTCTTCGGCGAGCAGACGGAGGATCCGCTTCCCAGGCTCGGGCGGCGCCTCGGCCTCGGCCTCGGCCTCGTCCCCGTCCCCGTCCCCTACATGTTGATTTGCGAAATCGCACTTTTCCCACACGGGCAGCTCCATTGCCCATCGCACAACGTCCTCGTCGAGGTAGGGGAAGCGGACTTCCTTCCCCCAGTGGGCCATGACGCGGTCGTCGCGGCCGAGATTGCGCTTGCCCAGACGACCCACGTCGAGCTTCAGCTCTTCCAGCAGCCCCTCGTAGCCTCGGCGACTGTACGAGGTGGCGTGCCGTATGTATCCTCCAAAGAGCTCGTCGGCACCCAGGCCGGACAGCAGCACTCGGGCTGTCGTCTTGCACGGCCGGGCCTGGGACGAGTCGGTGCTCGTCTGACACAACCCCACGCCGCGTGCAGCAAAGTACAGCGCATAGGCAATGGACAGGTCCATTTCCGTCTGATGCGGGTAAATCAGCTCGATTACCTCGGACCGATGGTCGGAAGTGAGCGTAAAGGGGACATTCACCTGTTGAGGGAAAAGGGGGGGTTGGCCCTGTCAGTAACTTGACTTGAGAAAGGGGGAAGCTTCCTCAAGGATGGGGAAAAAAAGGGGTGGTTGTTGTTGTTGTTGTTGTTGTTGTTGTTGTTCAACGTGTCATACCGTGATGAGGCGAAACCTGCGCCCGGGGCACGTCTGCAAGAGTTCGGCAAACGACCTCCTCCCCGTGATGCGATCAGGACACAGCTCGTACAGCCCATCCTGCGACATGCCCTTGTGCTGCGCCGCAATCCTGGGATTCTCAAACGCCACGTTCAGCAGGTCAATGGCCTGGTCAGCCGGCAGCAGATCACTCGCCAGACGGGCCAACACGGTGCAGTCGAGCCCTCCGGAAAACAAGACGGCCACCCTCGCGTCGTCGCCGGTCGCGTCGGGAGGGCGCGGCACCTGCAGCACACGCAGGCGCAAAGACTCGACGAGACGACGATGCAACTGCTCGACGACGCCAGACGACCTCGTCAAGCGAAAACATGTCCGCGGCACGGAGCTGTTGAAGACCCCTATCCCTGAAATCTACCCCCACGATATCCCGTAGAAAAAAGAAGAAGAAAAAAAAAAGAGATGGAAATGCGAAGGTAAGCGACCACAAACTTGTTCTTTCTTCGGGGGGGTGGGAAGGAAAAAAAAAAAAAAACCAAACACACACACACATGAGGTCGCGGTAGGAGGGGGGGGGCGGGGGATGAATTCATGTTCACAAAAACCACACACATACATGAGCACGCAAAAAAGAAAAAAAGGACTCACAAATCTGTCGTCGTCAACCCAGTCATGTCGAACAGGCACGTACTCGCAGGGCCGCGACACCCCATCCACCCCGCCCACCTGCAAGACGTAAACACCATCGGCTTCAACCTCAACCCACCCCCCCTCGGCCTCGCACTCGTCCGCAACGCTCGCCAAGAGGAACGGATCCCCATGCCTCACGAGCAGCGACCGCCTCCCCAGCCGATCCCTCCCGTAGAAAAGACGCCCGGCCACCCCGTCGTAGTAGATGAAGGCAAAGGGGCCCTCGATGGCACGCAGCACGCCGAGCACGCCGAGCACGCTCCCGCCGCCGCGGCCGCCGGCCTCGCCCAGCAGGGAGAGAATGGCTTGTCCGTCGTTGCCGCGGACCTCACGGCCCTGCACCTTCCAGGCCTCGCCGTTCCAGCAGAGCACCGAGCCCGTGGCTTCGTCCACGAGGGGCTGCCTGGCGAGCTGGTCTCCCCGGAGGGACAGCACGGTCGACGTCAGGGCCAGGGTCGTGCCGTGGTCTCGGTCGAGACAGATCGTCATCGTGCCGTGGTGGTCGGGTCCGCGGCTCTGGAGGCGACGCGCGAGAGACGCGGACTGGGGGCATGTTGCGGCCGTGTGGATAGCGGCGTGGATGCCGCACATTCTGAATGTCGTTCTTTTGTCCTTTCCCCCCTCTCTTTTTTTTTTTCCTTTATACTCCTCCTTTTTTTTCTTCTTCTTCTTTTTTTCTTTTTTTTCTTTTTTTTTTTTTTTTGCTCGATTCGGCCCAGTCCGGGCCCCGCCTGTGGGTGCTGTGCTGTTGCTGGTCACTGTCTTTTTGAGCTGATGGTTGATGAAGGGGGTTAGGGGGATTGTTCGCTCGGACAATCATGGCAAATTTATCTCTGGATTTTATCACGAACGGGTTTGTCGCGCACATTGAAACAAATTGCTTTCTATGATTTAACAAGCGCGCTCTCCAACATCCGAAGTCCCAATCCGGTATGGTGTAGTGGCTAACATCGCTCGCTCTCACCGAGCAGCCCAGGGTTCGATTCCCTGTACCGGAGAAGCGATACATACCATCACGTGGGATTTCCTTTTTGATGTATCTTTTTCAATCCTCTTCCTTCATCTGTTGACCAACACTGTTCAAAAAAACAATACTGTTTCGTTATCTTACCCCATAAAGTTATTTACATCGTCATACGCAAATACAACATGTCCCCAAATAAAACTCCCTTCTCGTAACGTACCAGGAAGTTGTACCCAATACGCCAACAATCACTGTCAGAAGATCCGTCCGTAATCGCACACCGCAACCACTGCACCTTGCTTTGTGCGCTTTGCATTATCGCAGCAGCCACATGTGTACCTTATACCTTATACTTGTTCTCAATCAACCCTATCAGAGCTCAACACATACCAGCAGTCGCTATGCCAGACCGCCTTGATATGGCTGCAATCTTACAGGGTAAGTTGACACCGAGCAGATAAACTCACAAAGTTGTGACTGCCGACATCATCACGCAAGTCTTGACCAGCACCGAGTATTGCAGCAAGAACAAAGTGAAGTTTCTTCTATTTAAATACCCATTTGACGTCGTACAAAAAATGTATAAACCATGCTGCGTTTTGCATCCATTAGCCACCAGGACCAGTCCCATTCCAATCCACCTATTACATGGTGAGAGCGCCCAAATTGCCCTCCAGAGGGCCGTGCATCTCGCAATGCTACTACAAAACAAAACAAAACAAAACATGAAACGACATAACAAAAACCACATCAGCAGTACACCGGATATTTCTCCCCCACCCCCTCTGTTCATTCTTCGCCTACCGAGGTCTCGTTCAAAAAAAAAGAGAAATCATCAAGTCATCAGGAATCAGAGGACAATCACAACAGAGCATCGTCAACATTCCCGCCACAGAGCTGCGCTCAAAGCCGATATATGATGGAGCGACTAGCCAGTCTCAGACTTCTGATCCTTCCTGCGGGAGTGGGATCGTTTTCTCAATCAGTCCAGTCAAACACTGGCGGCGCCAAACTCTCCAGCTGCGATGTCTGAGAGAGGCCCAGGTCGGCGTTGAGGACCTCAAACAAAGAATGCTGCTGCTGGAACGTAAAGTTCACCTCGTCGTTGTCGGCTGGGTAGAGCTGAAAGTCCGACCCGTTGCCAGAGAACGTGTCGCCGAAGCCCTTTTCCATCTCGTGAGGCGAGACGGGCGTGTATAGCATGGCATTTTTCTGCCCGGTGGGCGAAAAGTGGCATGGCACCTCGGATGCGGGAGGCGCGTGCTCGGCCACAACAGCCTGATGAAACATGGGCAATTGGGCATGCACACGCTCACCATGGCCGATCAGAAACATCTGATCATACACAGGTGGCTGAGGGTCGAGCATCAGGTTGGCCGCGTAGATGTCCTGGTCACCGGGAACGATGAAGTCGGGACCCTCCTGGAAGGGAAAATACTCCTGGCCCAAGGCAGCTGAGGGAGGAGGTGATGTCTGCCCCAGTGTCAGACCCGCCTGGTCGAGCCCGACACCACACGGAGCGGACCAGTTTCCGGCCAGGACAGAGCGTCCTTGACCCTGTGGGGGAGTCGAGACGCTGCAGGGGGAAGTGTAATTTGGAGATATCGTGAAATCAAGGGGAGTGGTCAAGGTCGGAGGGGAAATGCTGTCAAGCGGAGGAGTCCGCTGCTGCTGCTGCTGCTGCTGCTGCTGCTGCTGCTGACTGGGCTGCTGTATCAGCGGATAATCGGGCTTGCCGAGGGTTCTCTTTCCATTCGTCTTGGTTCGAATGTATTTACGGCCGTGGTGTCTCTCCATGTGCTGATGGCAATTTGACTTTCGTTTTGACGTGTGGTCACAGTGCAGACACTTGAACGTGACGGGTTTTGTCGAGTGCTTATCGTTTCGGTGGCGTTCCCTCTCCTTTTCCGTGGGCCAGCCAAGTGTGCTGTATTTGCAATCCTCAAAATCGCACTTGAACGGGCGACTATGCATCTTCTCGTGCTTGGTGAGGTCGCAAAGCCGGGTGAATTGCCTGGTGCAGCTGGGGTCGGGACACCTCTTTGGCGTCAGCTCCTCAGCTGTCGATCTCTTTTTTCTTCGAGCCATGGATCTCCTGATCTCCTCGTCATCTTGGCGGGCCTCGCTGAGAGAGCGCTTGAACTTGACAGGGGATTCCGACAGGTCCACAGGCTTGCCGGTGGCAAGAGACACGGCAGAACCATTTCTTCTGACGCGAACAAGCTCAGCCGGGCGGCCATTCTTGGCGATGCCGCCGTGGAGTCTGATCTCACCGTCTCTGGCGTTGCTTTGTCAGCATGATTGATGTTCTGGTGGAAGCAAGCGTGTCACATACATGTCTATGTCAGGGCTGTCGGCATCACCCCTCTTGTTCTTGGCGTCGGCGAGGCGCTCAATATGAAGCTCAATCTGTTCCTTTAGGCCGATCAGGTATTCGCCACGATAAGGGGGTTCGTCAGGTCGGACCAGGTCGCATTCCGGAAGAAGCTGGACAGTTGCTTGAATGTGTTCAACTGAGCTGAAGCAGAAATCAAGTAACGAGGATGGAGATTTGGCCGTTGTCTAGGATGAGCAGTTCCTGATGAGCACCAATAAAGAACAAAACCACTGCAAGTGAGTGATGGACTTACCAGTGCCTCGGAGATGATATTCTCTTCCAAGTCACGAAGGCAGATGATGTTTTTGGACCGGATCCGCTCGAACGTGCCGCAAATAACGGATTTGAATTCTTGGAGTGATGGCTTCTTCAAGAGCGGGCCGAGGATGCGCTGGTCAATTTTACGGAACGCTTCTGGGCTCATCTGTGAGCTCATCTGTGGGCTCATCTGTGGACTCGTCTGTGAGCTCATCTGTGGGCTCATCTGTGGACTCGTCTGCGAGCTCATCTGTGGGCTCATCTGTGAGCTCATCTGTGGGCTCATCTGTGGACTCGTCTGTGGGCTCATCTGTGGACTCGTCTGTGAGCTCATCTGTGGGCTCATCTGTGAACTCGTCTGCGGACTCGTCTGTGAGCTCGTCTGTGGGCTCATTGTTTTGGCGCCAGACGCAGCGTTGAGGGCAGACGAGGCTTCCTTCATCTCGCTATCTCTCTGGATCTGAGCGTCCGCGTGCTTCCCCTCCGTACTCGAGACAATGGATGACCCCAGACCACTGTCCGAGGTCACTTTGGGCTGATTTTGTGGATGTGAGCGTCGGGACGACGGCGGGATCCCATGCGCAGGCTCAGGCTTGTCCTTTGCGACGTCAACGGCGGCCGCGTCGACGAAGCTTGACGGAACAGCTAGACTGATATCTCGCGGGGACTTCTCCTCAGAAGGCTTAGAGGAGGACAAGCTCAGGCTTGCTGTCCTGGCAAGAGCCTCTTCGATGTCGTTCAAGGTGACGGCGATGCGACGACGACTAGCATCGACAAGGTGATCTAGATGAGTCCGAGAGCGCACGAGCCGAGGAGGAGCAAAGTCTTCCGAGGCACGAGAGACGGTCGAAGGACAATGAAAGGTAGCACCCTTGACGAGGCCTGGTTTAATCCCGAGTGCCAAGATACACTCGCTGTCTTTTCCGAGACGTGACATCGGGGTCCTTCGACGAGGGTTGGTCAGAGACATGGCGAGGAACCGACGATTATGTGCGCACGTGGGGAGACGGGGGGGGAGGGGGGGGGGGAGAAGCCAATGGTGTTTGACCAGGCTATATCGGCGGCGAAGCAAAGTCAGCCTCTGTCAATCCTTTGGTAACAATCTACCCGCAAGCAAATCAAGACAGGGGATTTTTTTTTCTGGGAGAGAGAGGCAGGACAGAAGTCGGGAATGAGTCACCACTCACACTTGCCCGACACTCGAGAAGGCTAAATCGAGATTCCAAGCAGGACAGCCAAAAAAAAGAACAAGGAAGAGGGTGGAAGGAAGAGAGGGAAAGAAAACGATCGAAAGACATGTGAAGCCAAAAAAAAAAGGTTGGACATGCTGCCCCCACGTACAGGACTATATGAAGCGCTATCAAGCCGCAGCTCGACACTTGTGGTGACGAAAGGCGGACAAGACAGAAACGAGTGGCGTGGACCCGTGAGAAAAAGAGGAGACCAAGACGATGTCCTGTGTTCCCCAAGATGCGAAGCGAAGAAGAAGAAGAAGAGTAATAAGAAAAGAAGTGCGGCCAAAAAAGACGGCAAGATGGGGTTGAAGGGAAACAAACCGGCTCGCGGGCCACAAAGTGATCGATGAGTCACTGCGAGTCTGCAGCGACGACCACGCAAGGGATGAGCCGACCCGGGGAGAGATAGTCGACGGAAGTAGAACGAGCGACGCCTGGATTAAATGCAAAGCCGCAAGACACGGCGGGTGGTCCGCCGAAAGGAAGCAGAGTGATGAGTGATGAGTGATGAGTGATGAGTGATGCTGCAACTCACGGATTGCTGGGATGCTGAAGTGTGTGGAGACGCAACGACAAACGATCCCGAAAGCTTGCTGACCAATCCATCCGCGCTGCTGCCTAGCGAGCCCCATAATTCCCTTTTTTTTTTTTTCCAAGACATGGCCAGCTAAGCGGGTCCGGAGAGTAGAAATACGGAAACTGAAACAACCTGGACTTGATGAACAGGTCGATTGACGGTGAAGGTACAGGAGAAGGCAGCGCACGGCACATCGGTACTTGCAAAAAAAAAGGAAAAAAAAAAAAAAAGGAACAACGGGAGTGACTCAAGGTACATTGGTACTTCACCCCCCCAGAGAAAGGGCCCTGCAGAGAGCCTCCTCCCCATACATGGTACATGTCGAGACGGAAGGCGCCAAAGTCAAGAGTCCCCGATTCGAAGTAGCAGTACGAACGCGTGCGGCGCGGCGTGCATCATACTTATCGTGCATGCGGCCGCCGACCCACCCTTGGAGCTCGCGCGCGGTGGGTCTCTGCAGTCGAGCTATGATTGATCAGCTCCCATCGCGGTGGACCTGAAACGAAGCTTAAGTGGACATTCCGGACGAAGACCCACTTTCTTGCTTCTTGCTACCATGGCCGGGCGGCGGCTTGCGAGCTTTGCGGCGAGGGAAAATGCGAGTGAAAGAAGGGAAGAAAAGGCGGGGGAGGGGGGTGTGGCGCGACGAGCCGGGGCGCGCGCGCCATGGGTTCGGCTCATTCGTCCGGGATGCATGACGTATCTAGCGCGCCTTTGTAGTTTTTCACGATCAGCCGCGCCATATACTATGTAGTGCGTGAGTGACTTCAATCTCCATGACCCTCAGTTCTGGAGGTGCTTGGAACCAGAAGAAAAAAGAAAAAAAAAAGAGAAAACATTTCCACTCACACTAGCAGATCAGGAAGAGACATACATATTGAGAGGGAAAAAAAAAAAAAAACCCCCAACCTCCTTCTAGTACCAATGCTGCCAAAAAAAAAAAAAATCATCCCCGTCAAGCATGCGCCCAGCCATTGTACACCAGAACCTGCATCTCGTTAATCAGGCAAAACACCCCACGCTCTTCGTTTCCCTTCTTCTCCCTTCTCCACCGCCTCACGCGTGACTGCACGACCACGCTCTTGAGCGACACAGACGTCCACCGCTTCAGCCTGTTCCTCCATATGCCCTTGAAAATGTCCAGCGCCGACACCCACGAGCCAGAGGGGTGTGTGGCTTCGTATGCCGCCGGGTTGTAGCCGACGCGCACCCTCGGGTTGAGGAAGACGCCTCTCGTCCTGGAGAGGGGGTTGTCCGCGTGGATGAGGCAGCACTCAGACCCCTCCAGGTGGTGTCTTGCCAGCGAGTCCGGGATGCCCCTGAAGCGAAGTTTTGTCGTCGAAGAGACGAATGGCTCTGCGGGCATGACAACTTTCCGCCCCCGCCCCGAAAAGAATGGTAATGCCAAGCAGGTCAGTCTTTATCTTTCCACACATCCCTGGGCTCCCCCAACCAGACACGTTTTGTAAAACAGAAACCATCTTCACGTATCGGGTAAACATTCTCCCCCCCCTCCCCATGGGCATCAACGTACCGATACCATTCCAGCAGCTCGTGACGGGCACGGCATTCATGTTCCGTACGAGAGCGTTTCTTGTCGTCCTCGCCCGAAAGTACGGCCACGTCTGCGTGACATGTTCATGGCCTTCAATGTCCCTCAGTGCAAACGTGTCGTAGTAGAGCGGGGGTTTCGAAAAGTCCAAAGAGCAAGCCGCTCCGTATTCACCATCATTGGTGTCCATCAGCTCCAAGACATCGTCAACCTATTTGTTTTCCCAAAACCCCATCTCCCACCCCCCCCCCTCCCGCACATGCATCAGCAAAAAGCGCTTGACTCGATAATAAAGGCAAAGATGACAAAAGAGAGAGAGAGAGAGATATGATTGACACGCACCGTAAAGACTACATCATTCAGGAAGAGAATCTTGTCAAAATACACGCCCTTTTCGTGCAGATCGAGCAGGTCCTTGATCGTCTTGTTCCGCAGATTCGCCAGATACGGGATTCGCCGCAGTTCCTTCCTGTGTCTCAGCGTCTCTATCCAGCCCTCCCCTTTGACCGGGTTGTCGAGCTCGTCCTGATGCGTCAGGTTGGAGATCTCGACGTGCCTGGGAACGCCTCTCCTCGCCAGCTCTTGGTCCAGCTCCTGCAGGACCTGCTTGCTGTCGTCCCAGCTGCCGCTTTCAAAGACGCTCACGAAGACGTTCTTTGGGCCAAACGTCTCCGTCAGATCCAAAACAGCCTTGTTCCAATGACTCTTCAGCAGCTGGCCGTTGTTGAAGTGCATGCTGGCAATGTATATTCGTTCGTGCGGCCCTGACATGGCCCTGGCGCCGGTGGCACTGCGGCGGCGACGGACATGGCCGTGGCTGAGATTGTGATGTATGCGGAGGACATCGAGGAAATTAAAGAGGCAGAAGAGCAGAAGCGCTATTCTCGTGATCCGCAATCGCAGGACGCGCCGTACGTACAGCCAATTAGCTGGAGAGAGGAGCATGATGCTGGCTGTGTCGCTTCGTGGTGCATCCGGTACGCATCCATGACAGATGTATCTGTCGACGTGCTTGGCCCTGCTTTATTGATGTCAAGATCCGCAGCAGCAGACACTCATCGCGCCGAGGATCAAGAAGGTGAATTGGGCCACAGCGAACCCAAATCGATGGCTGGATGCCGCCGGATTTTTTCCTGCTCTTCACTCGACGTTTCGACTTGTCCTCTCGTGCGGTGACCCACTAATTAATTTAACAGGCTGGCACGTTGGTTTGAGAATGGCAACACATCAAGCAAAAGCGGAAGAAGAAAATAAAAAATAAAAGAAAAGACACACGTTGCCCAGCGCGACAAACGACGATTTCATCCATTTCTAGTCATCAATTAAATGATTATATCAACACATCAGGAAGTGCCTTCTTGATGTTCAACTCAATTACTTGGTACCGTTTCTTCTTTCGTCTTCGTGCACCAATTAGATACCCTGGTAATCCAGTTCAGAAATCGTTACTATTTAACAGCAGACTGGTGAACAATGCCGCTCACTTTGGCGATCCATGGCAAGAACCACCCTTTTCATCTTCTTCTTCTTCTTCTTCTTCTCCTTCTTCTTCTTTTTGTTTTTTTCATACCGAGCAGTCGGTTCGGCGCAGCAGGTTCTGGTAGACGGTGGTTCGCTTGGGTCATCACATTTTCCCACCTTTTTTTTTTCTTTTTTTTTCTTTCTTCTACGCTTACTTAGCAAAGTGAAGATTGTAACCGAGCCATTTTCTTCGAATGACCTGCTCGATACTCAGGCCAGGATAGCCATATGTCAAAGGCAGGAAGAACCACCACGCGGCAATTGCAACAGTAAGAATGACTGCGGTGGCGATCCAGGCCCCCATCATGCTCTGGGAGCCGAATCTCTCGCGGGCTGAAACATGTCTACGAGGACTTATCTTGGAAATTTTGCCCTCGCTGCGCGGCTCAACATTGAATATGAATTCGACGAGCGCGCCAGCAACCAAGCAAGAAGCCAGATGCGCAGGTAAATAATGGTGCAAGAAGAGTTGACGCCCCATTAAGAAAAAGGGGATGTAGTGTGTCGCCCACGCAATCCAGAAGAAACCGGTAGAGTTGTACAAACGGGAGCGAGCACCTGGAGAGCAACGTGTTAGAAGTCCATACGAGATACGGCAAACTTGAATTGTGCGAGCCCATTCGTGACTTACGGTGATCCAACGCGTCAATGCCGCGGCGCAACGATATTTGGTCGGCGAGCACGATGCCGATGTACACGGCGACCAAACTCGCTACGAACCACCAGCCGACTGGGTTCCCGACAAAGTAAATCTGCTGGCGCGTGTCGTTCTGCGTCCAGAAGCTGATACCGCTCAACAAGAAGGGCCACTGGTACGGATGACTGGAATACGGATGGACGCTTGTCAGCCTGCTGTTTTGGTAAAACATGGCTTGCTGAAGCTCCAACCACTTCTGCAGGAAAGGTAGCGTTTTGACTTGGCGCTTTTCTTTTTTGCGGCGAGCATGGTCGGCAGGCAAACTGACGATTTCATCCACTAGCCAGATGTTGGAGCTTTGCGTAACCTGCTTGTTTCCGTTAATCTCCTGTTGGCGTAGACCCCAGTCAGGCAGCGGCTTTGAATGTGTCCACATGGCAACCAAGCTCGGGAAATGAATAAGCCTGAAATAGCTGGCTACAGTCTTGAATTCCTGGCCTAAATTGCCGTTCTCGATACGAATCTCGAACAGCGTGTCGTTGACACGACTGCCATAAGCATCGTCCTTTGAAACCGTGGTAAACTCCTGATTGGTCGGATAGTAAGGCGAGGCGACATCGTGTGACAAGAGGTAAGAGTCGGTGCCGGTATGTCTCAGGCGTACAAGTTCAGTGTTCTTGACGACACGGCCCATGTCCATGTCGCCGCTTGAAGGGACGATCTGCCAGTGATTATTCGTGTCGTCGTGGTGGTAGCCCGTGACTTGTTGACCCTGGCTGGACACACGACCATCGTCATACCGCAGAGGATAACGTTCGGGGTGACTGTGCAAGAAGGCCAAAGTCTCCTTATGTTTGATTGTAATGATGTCGTAATACTGGATGTCGACTGCTTTTTCCAGCATGATATTTTCGCTCAATGTCTCTTGGAATGAAGGAGACATGAAGGCATCGCCAGGACCAGAGCGGGAGAGAATAGCAAAGTGAACCTGGAACCAAAACAGATAGAACAGGAACGGCAGGACGATAAGACCGACGGCGCGGGCGAAAAAGTGTTTTCCAAAGGTTTGGAGGCTGATTGCACCTCCGGGACGCTTGATGTCCAACAAATCCCAAAGATCAATGATGACGGCTGAACCGATGGTGATGAAGGCGAAAAGACCGACATACTTGGTCGAGATATCACAAGACAAGGCAAAACCAGTGAGGATGAGCCACTTCCACCATTTTCGGCTGAACGGCTCGTGTCTGAGCTTGTAAAACTTGATGTAGAACAGCAGACTGCAAGCCATGGCCAGCACGAGCGTGGCGTCAAGAAGGATCAATCGCGTCTGACCGATGTGGGCATTGTCGAAGAGAATCAGGCCAGCAGCGACAACGCACGCAGGGACGCTGTAGCCAGACTCCCACATGATGAGATAGGTAACAGACACGGTCAGGGCGCCGAGGATGGCAGGAAGCGCTCGAAACGCCACATATGGCACCTTGTTATCGATATACGAGACGCCGATGTTTTCGAAAAGGAAGTGGCCGTCGTAACCGACGAGCCAGCCCATGAAGGCAAAAAGAAGCTTGGCAAAAGGAGGATGGACATCGAAGAAATACGTTCGTTGGAGATAGTGTGACGCAAACTATGCAGTAGTCCGAATTAGCCACAACACCTTTCTTTAAGAGCCACACGAACCAGTGACCAGACCAACCTTGCCAAAGTGGACTTCATCGAAAACGACCTCATTGGGATGACTGATTCCCCAGAAACGGGTGACAAAGGCCAGGATGGTCGTCAGCGAGAAGGCAAACCAGTGGTCGCGCTCACAGGCCAAACTATTTCTCTGCATCGCCGCCTTGGCAAGCTTGTCGAGCTCTGTTTCGATGGCCGCTTCGGTTGCATTGACCGTTTTAGAGCCAGGGTTCCTCTGCCGCAGGTTCCCCTGCGGCGTTTGGGGCCGCGCCATGGTTTTCCTGAACTGAGAAACACCGTCAGTGGACGAGGGAGGAAGTTGAACAGAATTGTTCCGAGTCAATTGCTGTCGCAGAGCCGCAAGAAGACTTGCGGACGAGGATGGGAGTAGTGTTACTCACACAAATCGGGTATGGATATAAAGAATCTTTGTCACTGACTCGGAAGAAAGAGGAGGGGAGGGAGAACAGAAGAAGAAAAGAGAAGAAAGCAGGAATAGGAGAAACGAGAACGACGAGTGTCAAAAAAAATTTGAAGAGATGGCTCGACTAAGACAAGAGGAAACAACAACAAAAAACGCTCGTGGAGATGATCAGGAGGGGAGAAAAAAAAAAATACGCAGCGGGAAAGCCTCCCTTTGGCTGAGAAGTACTCCCGAAGAAATGATGAAGAACAAATGGCGATGACGGGAGCTTCAACCAGGGGGATGATACGTGTCCCTGTCCAGCTGTCCAGCAGCTACTACTATGTGGTTGGCTCCTGGATGGGCAGTATGACCTTACTGCTAATGACCTGAGTGGCGGTTGGACAAGTCGATTGGTCAATCTGAGCACGACCCGGACTTGACGAGGGCCAGACGAACATGCAGACACAGACACATACCAGCCAGCTACACGGCGGGCACGATGAATCAACCGATGAGGCTGGAATGCTGCGAGCGGACGCGCAATGCAAGCAAGTAACCAAGTAACCCTTGGCAGATTGCCGACGACGTGATCTGCTCCAAGCAGGTCCCTGAGGGCATTGTTTGCCGTCAACATCTGGCGCACTAAGGTACCCCTAAGGTACCCCTAAGGTGCCCCACCTACAGTACTAAGTAAAAGGCAAAAGGCAAAAAGGCCACATCACAACAATTAACTACTACTAGTAGTAGTACTAAGTAGTACTACTAAGTACTACTAGTACTACTGTAGTATGAAGTATCAAGTACATACAGTAGTACTGCTATGCACTAACAATTGGGGCCTCGGTCCCCCGCCATCTCCCTTCTGCATACCACTATGTACTAATGTAACTACTACTATTTCCAGCATGTCACTTCTTACTACTATATACTGTTGGTACTGTATGACAATGACAGTTGGGACACAGCATCCCAGGATCCTCGAGCATGGCCACATTGTACGTAATAGCAAATTGTACGTAATAACACATCAATGCGCGCAGCCTCGACGCGCCTCTCAAAGCAATCCATTCATCCATCCTTGACCAGTGGGCCAATGGGGCCATCAGCAGCCCGCCTTATCTGCTTGCCCCGCGGCGGGGTGAGGCACACGGAGGCACGAGCAGGAAGCAAGCTGGACGAGCTCCGTCCTCGGCCCTCGATGCTAAATGTCTTGTTCCAGGACTCTTCCCGACCCGGACATCCTCTACTAGTAGTACTTGTAGGCAGCTCCATCCCCTCCCTCCCCGAGAAAACCTTTCCCATCCCATCTCCGCCCCGGTGACCATTCTTGCATCTCGTTGGTTCTGACACTTCACTCTCCCACCTCATACGTAGGTATGTTGTCTACGATGGCTGCTCTGCTTGCCCCGCGGTCCTCTTTCACACGCATCATCAACACGTCTGCTTGCAAGGCCATTGTTTCAAGACCGCGCGTGCTCACTCCAATTCCAGCTCGTATCCGTGCCAAATCCACCATGTCGGACCAGCATATCATTTTCACCAAGGACGCCCCTGCCCGTAAGTGTCCATCTGTGGCTTCCTTTTCTCCTCTCCTCTCCGCTCCATGCCCGATTGTGCTGACAGACGTGGTGCCTTAGCTGTCGGGCCCTACGTGAGTCTGAGACGCGCAACCCGTGAATGATGGTACACGCCGGAAACCCAACCCACGTCCGCGAGACTAACAGAATTGTTTCCCCATACGACAGTCCCAGGCTGTCAAGACTCCCACGGCCATCTACTGCTCTGGCCAGATCCCCCTCACCGCAGAGGGCACCATGGTTGAGGGCTCCATCGCCGACAAGACGAACCAGTGCTGCCAGAACCTTGAGGCGGTCCTGAAGGAGGCTGGCTCCTCCATCACCAAGGTTGTCAAGTGCAACATTTTCCTCGCTGACATGGCTTACTTTGCCGTACGTCTACCCTGGCTTGACACATCTTCACCCCCCCTACCTTGACGCGCCATACAGCTATTGACCATTGACACAGGAGATGAACTCTGTGTACGAAAAGTGGTTCGCCCACAAGCCCGCCCGCAGCTGTGTCGCTGTCAAGACACTCCCGAAAAATGTCGATGTCGAGATCGAGGCTATCGCCCTGCCTTAGAAGCCCGCTCGAGAACAGGGATAGCACTTGGAACCAGTGAATAACAGATAATACAAAAAAAAATAAAACACTTGATTTTGCTCATGTGTATGGAGTGACCATATGTAGTAATGCGATTGACAGCAAAAATCCATGGCTGGAGTATTGGTTGGCCGCACATCCCACGGGAACGTAAAATATTCTCCACCAGCCTATCTAGCAGTTCCAGATAACCACACGTCCGTCGACACCGCTCGCTTCACGAAATGTTAGTCATGGTTTGGACATGAAAAGAGGCAATCAACACTCACAGCTAAACTTGGTGACGCGACCACCAGATGACTCAAAAGGACGGACGGTTAAGACGGTGTTTTGGTGGATCGTCCTCAACTGTGTGTCATCCTTTGCCTTTCCCCTCAAGTCCATCTGCCTGAACATGTTCAAGGCAGACTCTTCCCGCTGAGCGCCAGCATCGTGGCTCTTGGACTCCACAGGCCCGGTCAGCTGCCACCCAGACTCACCGCCGCTGAAGCGGAAGGCCTCGCAATCGTATCCAGCGGCAACGATCTCATCCTCACTGCTCCACAGCAAGCTCTTAAACGGGAGTAGCTGAGTCGTGATTGTGAGAATAGCCCGCGGAGGCTGCTCCGGGCCGCTGGGATAAACGACAGTGATGCTGCTGTCGTGCGCGGCAAAGGCCAAACTATCGCCACTGGGGGAGAAGGCAACAGAGTGAACCCACCCAGCGGAATTATTCAGGAACTCCCCACATACAGTGTTGAATGGTAGTCTCTCTCCCCAGACGCCAGGATCGGGCTTGGAGTCCACTCCCTTGATAAAGCTGGAGAACACCCTGGCGTGGGCATCGGTCGACCCAGCAGCGAGAAGTACAGAGTTGGGGTGCCATGCCACGCTGGTGATGGTGCTGCGAATCGGTTTCTTCAGATGCTTAGACACCCACCAGTCGTTTTCCTCTTCGAAATAGCAGACGGCGATGACGCGGTCGCCGGAACCGACGGCGAACTTGGTTTCGGAAGGAGACCAGCGCACAAAAGTGGCAGCTCGGCTGATCCGGAGGAGCACGAGGGTTGGCTTGTAGCCTGTAGGGGAAGGCTCCCACACGAGGGCATTGCGATCTGTTGCATTCTTGTTTAGACGGACGGAGGCGCGGAAAGAGAGAGGGAGGGGGGGGGGGGGGGATTGGTTCTTGGCGGACCTTGGGAGCAGGTTACGATGCGACCGCTGGCAGGGGCAATGTCTACGCTGGTGACAGTCTTGTCGTGGCCTCTCAGTTCGTCTTTGAGCTTGAATGCGTTGCCGACTCTGCTGTAGAGCTCGACGGCCGAGTCTCGAGCAACGGCGAGGGTGCTGAGGTCTGACGAGAACGAGTGGTCGGCAATGGGGTCGTGGAAGAGGTGGTGGACTTCGGGAGCAGTCATGGTGACGGTGGTCGTCTTGTCAGCAATAGGAGTAGCTCTCTACTATTGCGAGTATGATGTCTACTATAAAGGTTGTCGGCGGGGTTTCCGGGAGTTTGGGAGTTTGCTGAGCAGTTGAGCAGACATACTAGTATATTACTGTACTACTACTAGTAGTACTTACTACTTAAGTAGTAGTTAGTACTAGTAGTACGTAGTGCAGTAGTACTTGATTAGAAGCCTTAGTAAGTATCCCCTTATCTACGCACATCACTTCCTACCTACATATGTAGATAGCAGGACACCTACAAGGTACACGTATCCGCACTCGCACGAGTGGGTGGAGCTCGGGCCACACCTGAGCTTGCACGTCGCCGCAGAGATCGCGAGGCAAGGCTGGCTTGTCGAAAATCTCCATCCACAACGTGTGTGCCCGGACGAGTTCGATTGCGAGCACCCGCATAGTTCCTTGCATTTCGCGTCAGGAAGGCTGGATTGACTGAAGCCGCGATGGCAACAGTTGCCCCCTCACGCGGTCTGGCACCGAATTCTTCGCTGCCCGCCAAAGTTCAACCGATTCCTCCAAACCAAACGTATGCAGCAGCTTGACTACGCCCCCCACCCCCCTTAGACCTCTCCTACGATCCGTGACTAACGTGAATAGTCTATATGTCACGAATTTACCGTCATCGAAAATCCAAAAAGCCGATCTCCGAACGGCGCTCTACATGCTCTTTTCAACATATGGACCCGTCCTGGATGTGGTGGCCCTGAAAACCATGAATATGCGAGGCCAGGCACACGTTGTGTTTCGTGACGTACAAACAGCGACGCAGGCTATGAGATCTTTGGATGGGCAGGAAATACTCGGACGAAAACTCGTGAGTGCTCGCCAGTTCGGGACATGACGTATTTTATTGTTGACCAAGGATGCCTGTGTACAGAAAATACAATACGCCAAGTCGAAATCTCACTTTGTCGCCAAGCTTGATGGCACGTTCAAGATGCCGAATATGTCGGGAGCAGCTGTTGTTGAACAAACCTCGCTTCAGCAGAGCATTTTCAACGCTCCACCCTCAGGAACTGCCCCGTCCAAGGTACCTACAGGTGCCGATCAGACCATGAAAGATGCAGGATCATCCGAGGCCAGAGGCCAGAAGCGGCCACGGGAAGAAGAGGACGAGCGTGAAGAGGACAGCGAAGGCGATGTGGCTATGGAAGAAGACAGCGACGAAGAATGAGCGCCCGTTCAACAATCATCCTCTCCATTCCCCCCCCCTCCAACAAAAGAAATACACAAAAAAAAAAACCACAAAAAAAAAACGAGACCACTGTTATTGCGGCCCGGCGCTGCGGTAACATGTTCAGCTCTGACATTCGGAGCGTTATACAATCGCCATTTCTTTGGGTACCCACAGACCGACGCATCCTCCCACCAAGCCCAGCCAAATCATCAGATAGTTCTTGCTGTTGCAACTGAAGTTCGACATTGCATCACCCAGCAGACAGGGATGGACGAAGAATGACGGCAGTCCCGTCAGGGGATGGTGCTGCGACCGAACATATTGAGTACGTCTTTCCTGTACCAGAGGGACATTGGTGTGTGTGACTCACATCTGCGGAGATGCCGCCAATACCTCCCATGCCGCGGAGGCTGTCTTTATACTCGTCAGGAACCAGACGGCGAAAAACCGTGTCTATGTTGAAGGCTGGCTCATCTCGAGGCAGGCCGTGGATGCTGAACCAAAGGCATGGAACTCTGTAGGTAGGGTGGAGATGAATTTCATAGGCCACGAATGCCGTGTCGTTGAACGAATTCGTCACGATGGCGGCCTTGGCGAGATGTGAGAAGAGGACACACACATACACACACAAACACACACACCAAAAAGAATAATAATAGAAAAAACGTCAACGTCTCACAAGATTCGTACTCTGTCTGCCTCTTCTGCATCGACCATGTCGCCATCTTCGGAGGGGACCGAGTCATCTGTCTGGTAGTCGGATATGGAAAAGTTGGTCAGGTCCAGGTCTAGATGACAGTTCGTCTCGAGCGGTGTGCGGATGATCTGGATATACGTAGAGTAGCCCCCGTCGACGGAAAACGATACATCCAACGCTTTGCGAACCCTGAGTTTCCAGTGTTTTCTCTGCGGACCCAGTGTAGCGCGACAATACCTGCTGTCAAGGTGGTGGCATGCTTCGGCGAACTCTTCGGGGTCGAGGAAGGGATAGTTCTTCAATTCCATTGTGCTCTGCCGCCAGGGTTCGTTTCCACAGAAATGAATGCTAGAACGATCCGTCGTCGTCTGCCTCAGGCGAGCAATATAATATACTAGTAGTACTACTAAGTAGCTCCCGCCATGCTGCTTACTCACCAGGACTACTACTACTACTAGTAAAGTACTACTACTACTACTAGTACTAGTAGTACTAGTATTTGGTAACGGCTACTTTAGTACGTAGTACTAGTACTATGTAGAAGTAGAAGGCGGTGTCACCAGGTGGGTGGGTGGGTGGTTGGCGGCGGCCCACATGGACGTCGGCTTCGGCTCCTCCAGGGCCTGACACTTGTCACTTGTCTCAGGCTGCGGCTACAGGCAGGCTACCAGCTACCGATAGATGCAGCGAGCATCTTGAACTGCCCAGCAGAATTTGGTACTCTGCATACCAGCCACTCCCATAATCTAAAATAAATAAATAAAAAGGTCTTGGCGCTTCCTCCTCTCTCTCTTTCTTTGATTGATTTCCCCCAATTGATCTTGTGGTGGCTTGGTCCCTCCAGCTCAACATACCAACCACGTGTTGGCCTTCCTCGAGCGCCTCCTGAGTTCGTTTAGTACCCACCGCGATGCTATGACGCTGCTGGTCCAATGATTCGCGATCCGTTCGACGTCCACCGCAAGAACCTCTTCAAAGCCACGGCATTTCACCGAATCCAAACCATCAAAGACACGGCGGCTCATGTCGGCGCGACTGCTCGTGACATGTCCTTCAACATCCCCAAGAATGTTCCCAACTTCGCCGCCCCGCACCGAGCCTTGGAGGACAAAGCTTGGTCGAGTCTCTCACGCAACAAAGGTGCCCACGGAGGGGGGGTCCTGGGAGACGTGCAAAGCAAGGTGTCCGGCTACTTCAGGGATGACGAATTGCCAATGTACAAAGACAAGCCGTACCTGTCCCAAAAGAGACGATGGTGGCGTGTAAAGAGACTCGTCGGTGCCGTGACGCTGGGGCTGCTTACGCTTCTCTACCTGACAGGTGTCATTGGTGGCCGTCATGAAAGACCCGAGTCCCTTTCCAAGTCGACTTGGACGTGGCTGGGCATGTCCAAAGCCAGCAGCACGCCGGACTGGGACGAACGGCGCAAGAGTGTTGTCGAGGCGTTCGAGTTGAGCTGGGACAACTACGCACGCCATGCCTGGGGTACGTATGCATCTTACCGAGCACTTTGGACAGGAGACCTCGCTGACAGTATGGACTCTTGACATCAGGATATGACGAGTACCGGCCGATCTCCAAAATTGGCCAGAACATGGCGCCCAAGGGGCTGGGCTGGATCATTATCGATGCTCTGGACACCATGATGCTCATGAACCTGACATCCCGCGTGCAGCACGCCCGCGAATGGCTCGCAAACTCGCTTACCTGGGACCAGGATCAAGACGTCAACACGTTCGAGACCACGATTCGCATGCTCGGCGGTCTTCTTTCCGCCCACTACCTGTCGAACGAGTACCCCGAGCTCGCGCCGCTGAAGGAGGACGATGCTGGCAATTCCGGCGAGGACCTCTATCTCGAAAAGGCCAGAGATCTGGCGGACCGGCTGCTGGCGGCGTTCGCGTCCGAGTCCGGTATTCCATATGCCAGCGTTCATCTCGGCGACATGAAGGGACTGCCGTCTCATGCGGACGGAGGAGCATCGTCTACGGCAGAGGCAACAACGCTTCAGCTCGAGTTCAAGTACCTGGCCAAGCTCACGGGCGAAACGAACTTTTGGGAAAAGGTCGAAAAGGTCATGCAGGTTGTAGACGACAACAATGCCAAGGACGGCCTGGTCCCCATCTTTCTCTACGCCACCAATGGACAGTTCCGGGGCTCGTATATCCGCCTGGGCAGTCGAGGCGACTCGTACTACGAGTATCTCATCAAGCAGTACCTCCAGACAAACCAGCAGGAGCCGGTGTACAAGCAAATGTGGGACGAGGCCCTCGCGGGCGTGCGCAAGCACCTCATCACCTACACGGAGCCCTCGGGTTTCACAATCATCGGCGAGCGGCCCGGGGGGTTGGAGGGCGATCTCTCGCCCAAGATGGACCACCTGGTATGCTTCATGCCAGGGACGATCGCCTTGGCCGCCACGGGCGGTCTCACCGAGGCCGAAGCGCGGAAACTCGACACGTGGAACGACAAAAAGGAAAAGGACATGAAGCTGGCACACGAGCTGATGCAAACTTGCTGGGGCATGTACAAGTACATGGCGACTGGGCTGGCGGCGGAAATCACCTACTTCCGCATCGCAGACCCCCCCCATCCAGAGTCGGCCCCTCACAACCCCCCGAGGCAGTTCGACGCCGACCCGGATGCGACCTGGCGTCAGGACTTTACCGTTCACTCCAATGATGCACACAACCTGCAGCGTCCCGAGACTGTGGAAAGCCTCTTTTACATGTGGAGAATAACTGGCGACATCAAGTACCGCGAGTGGGGGTGGGAGATGTTCCAGTCGTTTGCCAACTACACGGCGGTTGCGGAGGAGGGTGGATTCACGAGTCTGAGCAATGCCAACACGATTCCTCCAGTTCCCAGGGACAATATGGAAAGCTTCTGGATGGTACGTTTACAGACAGGGGCACGGCGGGGGGGAGGGGAGGGGGGGGTTCTTTTTTTTCTTTCTTCCTTTTTTTTTTTTTTTTCCTTTTTTCCCCCCTTCCCTTCTTCCCCCTTGATCTTTATTTTTCCGAGAGCGAAATGACGAAACCAACTAACTTGAGCTGATTGCGCAGGCTGAAACCTTGAAATACCTATATCTATTGTTCTCGCCGAACGATTTGTTGCCGTTGGACAAGGTCGTCATAAATACTGAGGCCCATCCCTTCCCGCGATTTGACATGGGCAGGCTCTTCACGACGGGTTGGAAGCGGAAGCCTCGGGACGAGCATGGGAACATAATAGGAGCGGCTCAGTCGGTGTCGCTTTCTTCGTAGACTTTTTTTTCCCCCTCGTCTTTTCTCTCTTTCATATTTTTTTATTTCTCTTTTGTTCACTATTCGTTATTTTTTTTTTTCCCTTTTGTTTCCCTTGGGATTTAGAAGAGGAGGACGCACTGCTGCATGGCGGCAAGAGGGTGTTTGCATCTGGGGCGACTGGCGGCGATTCGTGAAATGCCGTCTTTCTGACGTGCATGGCTGATATATATGGTTTTGAAACTGAACAACTTGTTCTTGTTCTTGTCTCTTTAGCTGCGTTGGAGTGAGTGCCTTGACTCGGTGCAGAGTCATGATGTCGTGTCGTGTACCTCAATCTCAGGTACCCTACCCTGCACAGAGTGTAAAGCTTGCAGATGAATGTACCTACACTTCGTAGGAGCACATACTACTACTAGTAGTACTTGCTACCACTACAGTAGTAGTACTACTACTACTAAGTAAGTACTACTTACTACTAAGTAAGTACTACTTACTACTACCTGAAGGTTGGTTTCATCCGCTGACCGGCTGGGTTGTCCCCACCCATGTTGCTTACAGCTGACAGACATCCGCCGCTTCCCGCCTTTTGCCCAACAGCCGCGTCGTCTTTTGCTCCTTGTCGGGGCTATGTATTATATACTACTTAGTAGTAGTAGCAACCTGCATATATTTACGTACATGTATCCTATATACGTGTATACATTAGTACATACTACCTAGTAGTATATACTACATACTACGTAGACATAAACATACTACACGCATATTTGGATTTACGCGCACGTCTCATAAACCGCTCCAAGCCCTGCTGCCACCCGCGGACCACGGAAACAAACTCCCATCACCACCCCGACCAACCAATGTGTAAATAATAATTTTCCGCCGAGACTCTGAACGGCGTCAACTCTCCCAAATCGGGAATCAATCAATCAAGGGCTCCAAAAAACGCGGGCTATGACGGCATCCCCCTCCCCCACGTCTTGAGCGGCCGACCTCCTCCTCGCCTCGATACCGACCCTCACTCGTTGCCTCCCCCAAACGTATCCCCCCTCCCGGCAAACAAACGGGGGAGACGGTGGCCGTGCGGCGGTGGCGCCCATTGTTTCATTCATCGACCGGCCCGGGCTCACCCTCACCCTGGTATGCCCGTCCAACCGCCGACCGGGACATCTCCATCGACTTGCCTGCTCTCCTTCCTGCCGTTTGGCCCAGAGGGCTCCCCGCCCCTCATCGGCTCGATCTAAACGCCGTCGTCTGGTACGGACGGCATCGAGCTCGACGGCTCTGGAAAACCCCGCGCGGATGAAGAAAACAAGTCCCGGCGGCATGCGCGTGCCGGGTGACTACGACGAGCAGGGGCAGCCGCGCTTCCACCGCTTCATCGAAAGCTTCAAGCGCGATGAGAACCTCTCCTTCTTCCCGAGTGACCACCTCAGCCAGGTGAACAGCCGGGCTGGCTACGGGCGCTCCGGCTCCCACTACTATGACTTGCACATGGCCGCGCTGGAGTCTGCCAATACCAGCCTGGCTCGAAAGCTCAAAGGGAGGCACCTGCAGATGATTGCCATCGGCGGCTCCATAGGTACGTCTCCGCTGTTCAGGTGAATGAGCTGTCGATGCGATGAGAGGTTGGCATGGTGAAAACGTTGTTGCTGGCGTTTCTTCCTTTTCTTCTTCTTCGTCTTCTCCTTCTTCTTGTTTTGTTCAAACAAAAAAAAAGAAAAGTCTTCATTTTTTGTTTCCCTCTTTCTCTCGCCCCCCGGGCTGACAAGGTTGCGATGCTGATCACCATGATACTAGGTACGGGTCTTTTCGTCGCCTCGGGAAAGGCCCTTCAATCTGGAGGGCCGGCATCGCTGCTCATAGCGTTCAGCATCGTCGGCATCATGCTGTATTGTACCTGCCAAGCCTTGGGCGAACTGGCCGTCACGTTTCCGATTGCCGGGTCGTTTTCGGCCTGGGCCACCAGGTTCCTCGATCCGTCTTGGGGTTTTGCCATGGGATGGAAGTACGTGTTCTGGCATAGGCCCGCTCCCATTGTATCTTCAGGGGATTCATCCCCCCCCCCCCCCCCCCGGGGGGGGGGGAGATGATCCCCATCTCTTCACTTCCTTCCTTTCCGCCGTGGTGCACGTCAAAAACTAAAAACCCCGTTTTTCTTCCCACAGCTACGCCTTGCAGTGGCTTACGATCTTGCCCCTCGAGATCGTGGCCGCCTCCCTGACCATAAGCTACTGGGGCGAAACGCTCCCCAAGGCCGTCTTCGTCAGCATCTTCCTCGTCCTCGTCCTCTGCATCAACCTGTTCGGCGTCAAGGGGTACGGCGAGGCCGAGTTCACGTTTTCCATCATCAAGGTCATCGCCGTCATCGGCTTCATGTAGGTTTTTCCTTTCCCGTCCCGCGTTCGCCCAACCGCCTCCGTCCTTCCCGCGGATCATCTCGAAGCTGACGTCCAGCGCGCCTACGCAGCCTTCTCGGGATTGTGCTCAACTGCGGCGGAACGCCGGACCGCGGGTACATTGGCGGTGAGTACTGGCGCGATCCCGGCGCCTTCAACAACGGCTTCAAGGGCCTGTGCAGCGTCTTCGTCACGGCGGCGTTCGCCTTCACGGGCACGGAGCTGGTGGGGCTCGCGGCCGCCGAGACGGCCAACCCGCGCAAGTCCCTGCCCACGGCCATCAAGCAGGTGTTCTGGCGGATAACCGTCTTCTACATCGTCGCGCTCACCCTCGTCGGGCTCCTGGTCCGGTACGACAACCCGCGGCTGATCGACGGGGACGGGAGAGCCGACGCCAAGGCGTCCCCCTTTGTCATTGCCATCGAGGAGGCCGGCATCGAGGTCCTCCCCTCCGTCATGAACGCCGTCATCCTCACGGCCGTCCTCTCGGTCGGCAACTCCGCCGTGTTCGGGTCATCGCGGACGCTGGCCGCCCTCGCGAACCTCAAACAGGCCCCCCGCATACTGGGCTACGTCGACCGGCGCGGCCGACCCCTCGTGGCCATACTCATCGCCGCCCTGCTCGGCCTCCTCGCCTTCCTCGCCGACCTGCGCGAGCAGGGCGTCGTGCTCGAGTGGCTTCTCGCCATATCCGGCCTCTCCACCGTCTTCACCTGGACCTCCATCTGCCTCTGCCACATCCGCTTCCGCCGCGCCTGGGCCCGCCGCGGCCGCGGCCTCGACGAAATGGCCTACACGAGCCAGGTCGGCGTCGCCGGCTCCTACCTAGGCCTCACCCTCAACCTGCTCGTCCTGGTCGCGCAGTTCTGGGTCGGCGCCTTCCCCATAGGATGGGAGGACATGGATTCCCCCCACATCGCCCGCAACTTCTTCCTCAAGTTCATGGGCGTCCCCATCGTCTTCGCCTTCTACGCCTGCCACAAGTTGTTTTACCGCACCCGTCCCGTCCGAATCCGCGACATGGACGTTGACACCGGTCGCAGGGACTTTAACCTTCCCATCTTGGTCGCGCAGGAGGAGGAGGAGCGCGCCGCATGGCCCAGATGGAAGAGGTACTACAAGTTTATGTGTTGAAAGGGAGGAAGGGGAGGGGGAAGGGGCAAAATAGAGGAGGGGGCACAAGAAAGAGGAGGGGGAACAACATCATTTTTTTTTTTTTTCATCTTTTTCTTTGTTTTGATTCGGCGACTTTCTCCTCCCAAGTTCATTCTGCGGTCGCCGGTTTTTCATCGAATCACAAAGTAGCGCAGGTAGCAAAGAACATTTCATGGTACTTTTCTTAAACCATTCAGCATATCCATGACACAACAAGTACGAAACCCACAAGTACGAAACCCACAAGACATCAACCACGGCCCACAAAAACAAAATCATATATCGATCGACGAAACTTCTACAGACTTGGGCACGTCCCCCTCTGCGAGACGCATAGATACAAAATGCAAGAATAAGAACAAGAGAGAGAGAGAGAGAGAGAAAGGACAAGGGTGAGAAAGGACGGTGGTGAATGATGGCAAGGAAAAACAGCTCTCATGAATCATGAGCCCTTGGTAGGCATGTAGAGCCGTCCACGATTGCGCAACAAGCATATCATACAACCTTGGCCCGGCCACAGGTATAAATCATGTCAAAAAATCTCTCCCTAGTCCCAGAGATTTCTTTGGGCCGCAGTAGGGTTCCCCTTTCGCGGCGCCGGCTTGGGCGTCTCGTCTTGGGCGGGACCGTAGAGCCAGTCGCGGTTCGTGCCCTTTCGTCCGCCCATGCCGTCACCGGCAATGTTGATGGTATTGTCGTCGAGGAATTTGCCTTCGCCGTGGTGTTGATTTTCCTTCTGGATCGTCGGCGACTGATCGTAGGAGGACCAGTTGGCGTCCATCTGCTTGACGGCCTTGCGGCGGCCTTCGGGGACGTGTTGATTGCGTGACGACGACGTGGGAGCAGGCGACTCGTCCGCCATGGCGAAGTGTGGATCGAAATCCTTGCCGCGGCCACCCAGATTGGTGATGTTGCCAAGGGCGCGCTTAGGTTCAGGGGTGGCGTCGGCGCCGCCAAAGAGCTTGTTCTTGTACAGACCCGAGTTGTCGTTGTGCATGGATCCCCGCGGGCGCGTGTTGGGCCTGTCCTGGTGTGGCAGCCGCTCGCCGTCGTCCTGGAGTTCGAAATGAGTTTCTGCATCACGTCGACCCTTGCCGGCATGCTGGATCGAGTCTTGCTCGTCCATGTGGCCCGTTTCGGTATCCCAGTGACGGCGATCGCGGGCCAGATACTGCTTGGTAGGTTGATGCTTGGAGGGGGTGCTGAAGTCCTCAAAGTCCCACTGGCTGTCGTGCTTTGACTTGGGTCGCTTGTCGAGGGCGACACCGGGCTTGGGCATGTCTTGGGGATCGGATCCGTCGACCAAGTCAAAGTGGGTGTACTTTTGAGGGTTGGGACGAATGAACCTGTGCTTGTTTCTGGAAGCGGCCTCCTCGTCCTCGTCCTCCTCCTCGACGTATTCCTGGCCCTCGAAGATGCGGATGGGCTGAACAGCCTGGACCTGGCCTGGCGAGGAAGACCGACGGCTGTTGCGTCCGGCCGCGTAGTGTTCGCCAGAAGGGTCATCACCCAGCACATCCGCAAAGGAGCGCTCCTCGCGGCGTTGCTTGCCCCCATAGGGCGACACAACGGTCACGTTCTGAGGGGCCTCGAGCTCCTCTCGGCTGCCGAAAAGCTGGAGGGAGGCATGGGGATCGCGCATGGCATTGGTAGAATGGCCGCGGGTTCGGTAGATGACATCATTGTGGCTCTCGGTTTTTTCGACAAGACCAGAGGATTTGAGACACGACTGAATGAGGGTCAACTGCTCGCGGCTGTCTCTGATGGGCCAGTTGCGGCCGGTCTTTCCGATGATTTCCAGTTGCTTCAGCAGAGAACCCTGATCCCACTGCTGACGGATCTGCAGAATCTTGCCGGCTTCATCCAACGTCACAAAGTGGATCTGCGTGGCAAGGCGGTCAGAGAGAGACACGACGCGTGCAACGGCGTTGATCCATCGGCACTTACAATTGACAAGTAGACGACGCGATCGGAGAGAAAATTATCGTCCAGACCAGGCAGGTAGGCGCCGCCGCTGGTTTGGAATTCGAGGGCGGTATCGACCTCGGCAGCAATGACGGACTGGCCATCGACGACATGCAAGAATTCCTGCTTCTTGGTCTTGACCTGCCTCTGAAGGGTGTTGAGATGCTTGATGATCTCGGCGGGACCGTAGATGGATGTTGTGGTGGTGACGTAGTGAAGCGATGCGTTTTGCGCCAGCAACGATGAGTTGGGCGAGGCCAAGAACTGCTTGTAGACGACGGAAGCCATGGCGTCGACGGCGCAGAGAGATGGAACGAATGGACAGGAACCGTCAACGGTCAGTGGTGTTTTTTCTTCTTCTTCTTTTTTTTTTCCTTTTTTTTTTCTCCCTTTTTCCCCCCTTGTTTGTTGTCGACAGCCGGATAGAGCACCGGCGACTATTTGTTTGTTTTTCGGTTTGTTTTGGCCTGGCGAACGAGCGAGGGGCAGACTGGGGGCAAGACTGGGGCAGGAGCGAGCTGAGGCAGGAGCGGGCGCTGGGACAGGGCTCGGCTCCCCTGTTATAGCGGGGCGGCTAGGTGGGTTGGAATGACGAGAATCTAGATGGAATCTGTACGGACTATGGAACACGACAAGGCACGCGCTCGGGCTGGTCTCGCCGCGGCTCGCTTCGACGCGTTCCGGCTCGATCATCATCAGCAGCCGCTGTGTTGCATCCATCTACTACGTAGTAGTACATTTCACATTTCGCATTTCACCACGGCTCGGGCGACACGCGGTGCGGGAGACGGACGCCATGTGGTGGGTGTGCAACATGCTACGCGTGGCGAGCGACGGACGACGTCTGTTGCCAAATGCCAAAATGAAAGGATGGCCCCGGCATGGGACCAAGGCCGGCGGCCGACAGGGATGTTGGGTGCGAGGGAGGTGAGGCTTCGCGCCTTGAGACTTGAGACTTGAGACCACGATGGCCCATTCCAGCGAGAACAAGAAGGGTAAGTACCGGTTACTACGTACTCACGGCTCATATGAGCGGCTCATGTTGCTCTTGTTTCTTGTTGCAGAATGCCCACCAAGGTTTCATCTTTAATAGCAGCAGGCAAGTACTATCCACCACCAATAATGAGAGTACTACTACTACTACTACTACTACTACTACTACTACTACTACTACTACTACTACTACTACTACTCCTTAGTAGTAGTTAGTACCTGCTTCGATAGTACCCACTACTTAGCAGCACCTCCTAACTTTACTACACGAGTAGTACCAATTCAGCGACCAATATAGTACCACTACTCTAAGCATTAACTACTAGTACTGACACGTAGTACTACTGTAGTAGCAGTAGCAGCAGCAGCAGCAGCAGTAGTAGTGCTAAGTACCGATATACTCCTGACAACCTACCATCGCTTGCAAGCTTCGTAGCAGCTGCCAGCATCTACTAGTAGTATTGTCCCTGTTATCTGTCTGCTAAGCACCTGGTATGGTAGCTCACTTGAGTCAGGCGTTAAGCACATTGCATTCCATCGATTCCGATCCGTCCGCGGGGTCTTTGACTTCGTCTATCTACTACGTAGTATCTACTACATAGTACGTACTACGTGCTGCTACTGGATTACTACTAGTAATTGAACCTACTACTAGTACTAACTACTACCCAGTAGATTAGTACTACTAGTAGTAAGTACAGTAGTACTAGTTAGTAGGTAGTACCTGGATAACCTCGACAAAGCTAAGCCACTTCACTTTCGACCTAGATCCCAATTCGTCCTCCACCACCAGCCACAGACTCAGCCATAAGCCTCACAACGAGCCTTTACCTTGATGCTTGGTGCGGCGGCGGCGGCGGCGACGACGACGACGACGACGACACTTGTCACTTGTCCACCACGGCCCACCCTCAACGACGCTTGCTCCCTTCCTCATCCATCGCCACTTCGCATGACGCAGACCTGCGCTCCTTCGTCACCATGAGGCTGGCTGGCAGCGCAGTGTCTCTATGGCGCATTCTGCTGTCGTCCCTCATGTGGACGGCAGCCCTGGCCAAGGACGAGCCATCACTAGCCGTTACCAAGTTCCAGCACCCTCCGCGGAACATCAACTACTTCGAAGACAGCGACGTCATCATCTTCCAAGACGTCCACGAGCACAACGTCTATCGTTCCACAGACGCCGGCGTCTCGTGGAACCGTGTAGACGCTGTTCCCGATGGCACCACTCTGGCGCTCATCATGCATCCCTACGAGCGCAACAGGGCCTACATCGTTACTCCCAACAAGGTTCAGTTCCGAACGCACGACCGGGGCGAGACATGGACCAAGTTCGACACCGACGCCTTGCCCAGCAAGTTCCAGCCCGAAGTCATGACCTTCCACGGAGGCGACCCCGACCGCATCATCTTCAACGCCATGGACTGCGAGGGCATATTTTGCAGCGAGCAGTCCATGTACACCCTTGATGGCTTCAAGACCACCAAGAAACTCCGCGTCAACACCGCCGGCTGCTGGTGGGCCAAGTCCAATCCCGAATTCACCACGGGCGAAGCCGAAAAGGACAAGTCGAGAGTGCTCTGCATTGTAAAGGAATCTTTTTCCTTCTTCCGGCAGGACCAGAAACTTACCGTCTCTGACAGCTTCTTTGCTGTCAAGGACAAACACATCCAAGAGTTCGAGCCCAACATGGAAACCAACAGGGGTGCCACCGGATCCCTAAATTTTGCCGTAGTCAAAAAGTACATTTTGGTCGCCGCCTCGTCGCCGCGTAGCGACGAGATGTCTCTCTTCGTCACCGATGATACCATCAAGTGGCACCGAGCCATGTTTCCCAAGGACGACAACCACGACCACTCCCATAGGATCAACCAGGGCGCGTATACTGTCCTGGAGAGCACCAACTACAGCATTCAGGTCGACGTCATGACTTCCCACCCGTCCCGCCCCATGGGCGTGCTCTTCACCAGCAACTCGAACGGCACCTACTTCACCGAAAACATCCCCTACACGAATCGCAATTCCAGAGGCAACGTCGATTTCGAAAAGATCTCGGGCATCCAGGGCATCTTCCTGGTCAACACTGTCGAGAATGGCGCCGAACTTTCAAAGTCCAACGCGAAGGACAAGGTTGTGGTGACACAGATTACCTTTGACGACGGCAGAACCTTTTCAGACATCAAGGCCGGGAATGACAGGCTGCATTTGCACTCGGTCACAGAGCTTGACAACACGGGTCGAATCTTCTCCAGCCCCGCGCCCGGTCTGGTGATGGGCAATGGAAACACGGGCAGCTCTCTCGGACAGTTCCGAGAGGCCAATCTGTACGTATCCGACGATGCCGGTTCGACGTGGAAGAAGGCTCTGGACGGCCCCCACAAATACGAGTTTGGCGACTCTGGATCCATTCTGGTCGCCATCAAGGACTCTGACGCCGCCGACGTCAAGGAGCTCTCCTACTCGCTCGACCACGGCGACAGCTGGACGAAGGTTCCGTTGCCCAACGGCCTGAGCATCAAGCCCGACCTCTTGACAACCACCCAAGACTCCACCAGTGTCAAGTTCCTGCTCTTGGGCGAGAAGGATGGCGATTACCACATGATGGCCATCAACTTTGACGGCATCAAGGAGCGCACTTGCCAAGACAAGGACATGGAAGACTGGCATGCACGCACCGACAAGGACGGGAACCCGACCTGCGTCATGGGCCACAAACAAACGTATCGCCGCCGCAAGAAGACGGCAGACTGTTTCGTCAAGCAGGAATTCAAGGATCCCGTTCCCCAGTCGGAGGACTGCGAGTGCACCGACGCCGATTTCGAGTGCGATTACAACTTCCAGAGAGACCCGGCGGACAGTAAGAGCTGCATCAAAGCCGGCCCCATCCCCTCGCCCGACGATTACTGCGAGAAGCATCCTGACGGCACCTTTGAGGGATCGTCCGGCTGGAGGCTGATTCCCGGCAACACGTGCAAGAGGACCAAGGGCAGGCAGAAGGACGACAAGACGGAGCGCAAGTGCTCCGAGGCAGGGGACGACAAGCCCTCCCAGCCCCCTGCGACGGGTGACATTTCCCGAAAAGAAAAAGTCTTTGACTTCAAGCTCAAGGGCTTCGACAAGATCTACCTGGAAAAGGGCGACGCCAGCACCTCCACCGACGAAACCGTCATCGCCTGGCCGGCGGGGGACAACGGGCAGCAGGAGAATCAGATATGGCTGTCACACGACCACGGCAAGGAATGGAAGCGGATCCTCGAGGGCGAGGAGATTCGGGGCATTTTCCCTCACATGTACTTCAACGACGTGGTCTACTTCACGACCAGTGACGCCGAGCACAAGATCATATACACGGTTGATCGCGGCCAGACCTTCCACAGCTTCAAGGCCCCGGGCAAGTCCAGGACCGGCGTGATGCCGTTTGGTTTCCACCCGGACAAGAAGGACTGGCTTCTGTGGATGGGAACGTTGTGCGACAAGGTCGGGAAGGAGGAGAGCTGCTTCGACCAAGTCTGGGTGTCAACCAACCGTGGCGACAAGTGGGACAAGATGATTTCCTACGCGGAAAGGTGCGAGTTCACCGGCAACGCAGCCTACAACTTCCGCAGCGAGAAGCAGGTCGTGTGTCTGGCCAGGTCCGAGGAACGCATGGACGCCAAGGTCACCATCAAGACCAGCGACGACTTCTTCGCCGACAGAGACGCCGCCTTCAAGTACGACCGAGAGGTCATCAACTTTGCGACCATGAGCGAGTTCATCATCCTGAACACCAAGGATCCCGAGACGGGTGCCGAGCGCGCAGTGACCAGCCTTGACGGCAAGGACTTTGAGCCCGCGCACTATCCGCACAACTTCCACGAGGGCCACCACGACCAATACACGGTGCTGGACAGCTCCAGCCACGCCGTCAATCTGTTTGTCCGCTCAGAGGCGGGCAAGGACCGCCTGTTCGGGTCCATCATCAAGAGCAACTCGAACGGCACGTCCTACGTCCTGAGTGCCGCCAACGTAAACAGCGACAAAAACATGTTTGTCGACTTCGAGAAGGTGTCGGGCGTCGAAGGTGTCGTCTTGATCAACGTCGTGGCCAACGCCGCCAGCGAGGGCGAGAAAAAGGTGATACAGACCAAGATCTCCCACAACGACGGTTCGCAGTGGGAATACCTGCCCCCTCCGGCCGAGGACGTCGAGGGCAAGTCTTACTCCTGCAGCAGCTCCAGGGGAGACGAGAGCTGCGCGCTGCACCTCCACCATTACACGGAACGCGAGGACAAGAGACGCACCTTTGCCGCCGACACGGCCGTCGGCTTCATGTTCGGCGTGGGCAACGTGGGTTCGAGCCTGGGCGACATCAAGAACGCCGACACCTTCATGACGACGGACGGTGGCATCACCTGGACCAACGTCAAGAAGGGTCACTGGACGTGGCAGTACGGTGACCAGGGGTCCATCATGGTTCTCGTGCAGCGGGCGACTCCCAAGAACGCGGTCAAGACCAAGACGGTCTCGTACTCGACAGACGAAGGCAAGACGTGGAAGGACGTCGAGTTTTACAGCGAGGAGGTGACGGTGGTGGACATTACGACGCTGAGCTCCGGGACCTCGCGCAACTTCCTGATATGGTGCGAGGCCGGCAATGGGAAGATGGTGGCCGTCAATCTCGACTTCAGCGGCCTCGCGGACAAGGCCTGCCGGCACGTCAAGGACTCGGACGCAGAGTCCGACTACTGGCTGTGGACGCCGAGGCACCCGCTGCAGAGCGACGACTGCGTCTTTGGTCACAAGGTCAGGTATCTTAGAAAGAAGACGGACAGGACGTGTTTCAACGAGCAGAGCCTCAAGCGCCTGGTCGACTATGAGAATTGCGAATGCAAGCGTGAAGACTTTGAATGGTGAGACATGCAAAGACTTGTATTGAGTATGATGATGATGCACTTTGGCACATGACGGACTGACTTTTTCTTCTTCCTCTTTCTACAGCGCCTACAACTTTGAAATATCCGACAACTCGGGACAGTGCACCCTGGTCAAAGGATTGGACCCCCTATCTGGCAAAGAGTGGTGCGCCAAGAACCCAAACGCCACGTCGTGGTTCGAGGCAACGGGGTACCGGCGCATCCCCCTGTCGACATGCTCAGGCGGCCTGGAAATGGACAAGTCGGCGCCGGAGCACCCATGCGAAGGACACGAGGAGGAATTCGAGAGAGAGCACCAGCGGTCGGCGCTGGCGGTGCTGCTCGCCGTGGTGGTCCCCTTCGCCGCCGCCGCCGCGATAGGCTACTTCGTCTACAGGAACTGGGACGGCAAGTTCGGCCAGATCCGCCTCGGCGAGTCGTCGTCCTCCCGCTTCGACAGCGACAGACCCTGGGTCAAGTACCCCGTCATGGCCGTCGCGGCCGTCGCAGCCGCCGCCGCCACCATGCCGCTCCTCGTAGCCGGTCTATGGCGCTCCGTCACCGGCCCAAGAAACTGGTTCTCTGGTCCAAGGCCCTTCACCACGAGGGACAGCTTCGCACGCGGACGCGGCTACGCCGTTGTCGACGACGACGAAGGCGAATTACTCGGCGAGGACAGCGACGAAGAGGTGTAAAAAAAAAAAAAAACCCCTCAAGTTGAATTTGTTTTTTTTTTTTCAAATAATCAGTACGGGAAAGGGGGTTCAGGCCAGCCGGGGTCACGAAGACGGGCTAAAGGGAAGGGAAGGGGGTGTGCGAAGAAAAAAAAAAAAAAGAGAGCTAAGAAATTAAAATAGGAAATGTAATCTACACGCAGTGATCCCGTCCCACGAACAACATCAAATGTAACAAATCTCACATCGACACAAGAAAGAAATGAAATAAACAGAAAAAAGAAAAGGGAAAACAATAAAAAGGGGGGGAAAACGTGGTGCACAGATCGTCTCGTCCCGTCGCATTGAACGAAAAAAAAAAAAAAAAAAAAAACTTTCATGGCCTCGGTGCCCCGCTTACTACGTACGTATCCTTACCTTTTCATCTCGGACTGTGTGTGACGGACTGGACTGGACTGGACTGGACTGGGAAGGGGGGGTCCGTTCAGGAGGTCCGTTCATGCATGTCTCATGGACAAATTCGTCACTTTGATTCGGCATGCGTTACTTGTCGACCCTTCGAGACCGGTACGTCAAATCTGTGAATGGGCAGGTGGAAGAAGAGAAATCAATACGGACTAAACACTCGAGGTTCCTGCGCCATGTAGCCACGTACTACTAGTAGTAGCTCTCAATGCATGTGTTCATTACTACTAATAGTATTTGCTCTAAGAAGACATGCGCGCTCTGACGCGGGCCATTCCACCACCAAAAAACCAAAAACCAAAAAAAAAAACCCCAAAGAAAAGAAGAAGAAAAAGAGACTCCTTGCTGCCTTGTTCCTGCATCCTTGTCATGCGCCTTTGGAGTCGAAAAAAAAAAGGAGAAATGTATACATGTTCAAGAAAAACAAACAAAAAAAAGTGTTGTCGCGACTGCCATTAGAGAAAAAAAAAAGGAAGAAAAAAAAAAAAAGAGACGCATCTCTCTCGCCAGTGCGACACGCAGGCCAAGGCCAGCCAAGACCTCCTGGCACGACCGAGTTGGAACAAAAGTTATTGGGTATAAAAGTCGTAACGAAGAAGGGACAAATTGTCATTCCCACCTATCATATGGCAGAAGTGGATGCGCATGCGTGTACCGTCACTTTGCATTGTTCCCCAAACGGTGAGACGGTGAGAACAGAAACAACTCCATCGACCAAAGACAGGTAGGTAGCCGTCCACGTTGCGCCAAGAAAAAAAAAAAAGAAAAAGAAAACAACCAAAAGTGCATTTCAGACGTTGTGTCAACATGTCAAATCAGATCCGTCGGACACGGTTCCAGAGTCGCTTCACTACGCCATCATCGTTGGCCAATACGTCTTCTTGGTCCATGGCAGCAAGCTGCCGCTCAATACTTTCCTTGCAGTGATCGTCTCTCAGCAAAGACACGGGCGAGTACGGCTCGCTCTTCATCTGTGGATATTTGCGTCCAGCAGACGTCTTTTGCCATCCATATATTTGATCCTCGTCAGCCCGGAGATCCGGGCGCGTCAACGTCATCCGCAGCGTCATTTCTCGTGATGTGACTGGTGTCTGGACGTGGTCAGACTTGAAAACATGGCTCTCCCCATCCCGACTTTGACGAGTCGACTTTATGGGCAGGACGCTTTCCTCCGTCTCCGGCGTCCTTGGCGATTCAGGTTCCGTCGCGGAAGCTTCACCATCACTATACATCGAGCATCCGTCGTCCTGGGCAAGGGGCGGCACTCTGTCGAGTCGAGAGCCGCATGTCTCGTGGTGCGAGGCAGACTTCTTGAGACTCCCGGGGCAGCCCTTGTCCTGCACTTCACCCATGGATGGGAACCCGAACTCAATGGCTTCGTCGAACTTGTGTGCAGAAGCCAGGTACACTCGAAGTTTCATTCGTGCATCAGGATCCTGGTAGTGGGCCGCTGCCGGATCCGCAAAGGTCGACGGATCAGGAGCCGGTTGTCTGTTGGGTGTGATGAGCGATAGAGCCCGTGATCTTCTTCGAGCATGTCCTTGCACTGGCGAGCTAGGGACAGATGTGTGAGGGGATGCAGCCCCAGAGCTCCCCGCGAGAGTGTCCTTGTTCGCCGGCCGGCCCGTCGTGACAGTGGTTCGATTTCCAAAGGAAAGCTTGGAAATGGATAAATGTCTTCTGGGACAAGGGTCCCTTTTGTTCGAGGCCGAAGTATCGTGATCAGCAGGGTCGAAGCGGTAGTCGTCGAGGAGAAGTCTCAAATCCAAATCCTCGCCCTCTTCGAGCCAGCCCAACGACTCCATCATCGACACAGTACCATTGGTGGTGGTGGTGGCTGCGGCCAAATCCGGCCCAGTGGTAGTAGGCGGATTGCCTGCTGAGAAAGAAACCATCTTGGCTGGTTTGGGTATTGCGTCTGTGCAGCGAGTCGGCGAGTGGTCCGAGCCAGGTGTTGGCGACTGGCGTTTTCCGAGGCGAAGAATGGATTGCTCAGTCGCATCCAACATGACGTTTTGCCGGACACGCTGAGCACTCAGGACGTCAATGCTCGATTGACAGCGCTTCACGGATGCCTGGCCCGGATGGGCATTTATTCGCGAGGGTTTGATTTTGGCTTGGACAAGACAATGTGATGCGTTGTTGTGCTTGTCTTGACCAAGTGCGAGAGTGTGTGTTGGTCGCCGGACTGCGTCATCGGAAAATGGCACAGCGCGAGGACTTTCGACCTTGTCCTGGGCAGGCCGATCGAGCCTGTTATATTCCAGGCAGCGAACGATGCGGAGACGTTCAGATGTGGAGAAATACTGTCCGCGTGTCAAGGAGAAGAAAGAAAGAAAGACGACAAGTCAGCACCAAGCCAGGGGAGAGGTTGAAATCAAGGGAGAAAAAGAAAAGGTAAGGTCGATGAGGTAGGAGGGGATGGAGGGGGGGGGGGGGGGGGTAAAGGAGGAACAACAACAAGCAAAAAAAAAAAAAAAAAAAAAAAAAAAACACAAAAGGGAAGGAGGCAAGCAGACGATTCCCAAAAAGGGAAGGGAAGGGGTTCACGTCATTCTTTGCCATTCACCATGTGTGCCTTGTGCCCGTGCTAACACCACGGTTGACCCTCCTCTCCCTTGCTAGACATGTCAACGGTCAACGACGACAAAGCCAGCTGGGCCAAAAGGGGACTGGCCGCATGTTTCAACCACCTCGACTGTCTTGAGCCAGGAACGGGAGAGTCTTGTGGCGTCACTGGCGGTGGAGAGAGTCGACGCTGAGAGGGGCGCGGGCCAGGAGCTGACGGGCACGGAGCACCGAGTGCGGACCAATCTTGGACTCTTGTTTAAGATTGGCGCAATCTTCTCGTGCTCTCGTACTCGCGTGCTAGTGTTGCTGGTTACTACTAGACTTCGCTCGACTGCTACTACGTAGTAGTCCTGCGGGGGGCTGCTGCTCTCTCTCGCATGTTTCCTCGAGACGTTTGCTAATGCGTTGCTAACGCGTTGCTAATGCAGGTCCGAGGCCTTGCCAAAACTGACCAGCAGCCAAAACCACTTGAGCTTGACGGCGCCAGGGGTAAAAGGCCGTGTAGTGTAAACCAGGAGCAGGGAAAGGGGGGGAAGGGGTAGAAGAAACGAAAACGAAGCCATCCGCCTCGGCCACGCGGGCCAAATCCGTCAAACCGCCAAAACAATGTCGGTGCGAGAGCTATCGATCAATCGTCCCTCGTTCTTGTGTGATTGATTGGCGGAGCGGAGACTGAGGGAGCATCCAATGAGACAGCGTGAGACAAGACTGACGCGCAGTACACTACACAATCGCACGTACAAGACACACACGTGCGTAGCGTAGTGTGCATGTGCATGTGCATGTGTGTTGCGTGTTGCGTTGCGTGTGAGTGCGTGCCTGATCGCCACACCTCGTTGTTGCCTTCTCTCTCCTGCTGAATGAAATGGTCAACGTAGCCAGCGCTTGGTAGCCGTCATCAGCAATCAGACCTCAAAAACACAAACTCGTGAAGTATCCGGGCGCACGGCGTGCGACCTCCAGCGGGCACGCAACTTGCTTCATGCCCATGTTTCTTCAGACAAAGCTCAGCGTTCTGCCCGACATCGTCGTGCGTCAATGGCATTGCCGCGCCAGGTAGCACATACTAGGTACGTACGCCGTGTAACCAAGCTCGTCAACGTCGTCCTCGTGCGGAAGACGCATCCATCTCATGCCGTTCGTTTTCTCTGGCCCATTCGCTCTTTTGCCTTGCTTCACAACACTCCGCTTGTCATGCACCTGCCCGTTGTTCTTCACACAGGCGACCCCGTTACCCAAGAGATATCGCCATATGATGAAACTCAGACGACTTCGTCAATACGGAGCAGCCCACGCTGGTGTCTGCGCATCCTATGCCCGTGCGTGCCATTGACAGCGTGTGATTCTCCGAGTATGGCTTCGCCTGTTGTCCAAATCGGCCACTCGTTTCGCGTGGTTTTCCGCAACATGATACAATCGTCGATCCTTGACTCACCTTTCGTTGTATGGTAGGAGGCAATGCTTCGAATTCGTCCCTCGTCATCGACAATGCCGCCGAAGATCCGTCCCAGGATGTAGACGAGCTTCGCCACGATTTTGACGCACATTGAGTTAAGCTGTCATCCTCTTTGGCATCCTGTGATCGGCACTTTCCACGCGGCTTCGACGTCTGCTGAGACCTGTTGCCATCGAGCAGTCTTATACTGCTTTGACGTCGGCGTCGCCACAACCGAGAATGACAGTCATCGGCATGGTCGGAATCTTTGTCGATATTCTCTGGTTGTCGAAGAGGAGATAACTGACGCAGCATACCAGCGAGGAGAGATTGTCGGTGTTGATTTTTGAGGGAACGTCTTGGGCCAGCGCACGTTGTGATTGTTGTCCCAGCCATTGGGAGCGAGGCAAAGCTGGAAGAGGTATCGCCTCTTACACTGTCATTCACGTCTCGGGCCGCAGTTGGCCCAAGAACGGTTTCACTGACACCCAGCTTGACGTGTGGTATCGTTTTGGACATCGTGGTGGACGTAATGCTTGGTACTGACGATGGGAGCAGGAAACTTGCGCTGTGCAGGTCTGCATGGGCATAACCATAGGGGGGAAGAAAGAAAGAGCTGTCAGACGGAGAGCCCAGGTCGAGAAAGCTACTCGTCGATCCGAATCCAAGGGAAATGGGTATATCCATATCAAGAGTGTCCTCGTCGAGTGGTCACCCCTGGATATTGCACCCATGAGCCACAGAAAGCCTGCGCAGCAACAACCTATTATAATAAATACAACATGCACAACAAAAGACTACTACGTAGTATTATCGTAGATTGTCGATAGACCGGGGGGGGGGGGACACGGACTAGGACAGTGGGACAGTGGGACAGGTCCTTTTCAGCGATGCACAGTGCGCTACAGAGGAAATGCTCATTGCAGCCCTGCTTTCTTTCGTTTCATTCCGGGGGCTGATCTTGGTGCTTTCTTTCCCTGCTCCGCCGTGGGACTCCTGGTTCGCTTCTCCGGCGCCGAATACCACGAGAAAGATGGCTAGAACCTCGGCAAGAAGATGAAATGGTAGCGACCTCGGACGTCGGACACAACAGCCGCCGTACCTGGACTATTGCGGGGGAGGCATCGAGCCACCCTGAACAAGGGCCGGCAGTAAGAGAGGATAGATGAATCAAACGAGTATTTGATATGTATGTTGGGTCGGCATAACTACTAGTATTGATGTGTCGTCGTTTTCCCGACGCCCCTGGTTTGGGGTTTAGGAGGACAAGGGCACAAGGCTCGAAAGGTAAGCGTGCAGGAGCAGGAGCGCCAAGCCGTGCCTTCCCCGTCTGCGAGCGTTTTAATGTTTTAATACACGTCTGTTCCACATCCAACAAATCTCCCGACCGTCATCCTTTCATTTATCACACCTTCAGCATGCAGTCCCTGTAACAAGACTATCATGATGATCCATCAGCCACAGCAGCTTACCTTGACTACGATGTCCATTGAATGAAAAATGAAGATGCGTCCAATCGCTCTCACCAGTTCGAGACCCCTTACCCTTAACCGCAGGGTCACCTTCGGGGACAGCGAACTAAACTCTGATTCACAACTTTGTCCAAGCACAAGTAATGGACTGGAAAGATCTTCACCAGGTTACTGTGGCGCTCGGGATCGGGTTCCTCGACGACGAACCGGACTGGGGGACCACTAAAATGCCGTCCGTTACAACGCCGCGGCAGTCGAAATGTTTTCAACATACAAGTCCTACAGGGAGGGAGGGACTCCAGACACATGGGCTTCCCTTTCAGTTTGCTTTGAAGTGTGCCGCAAGCTCGCCACGCCTCTTTTGTTTTTGCTTTGCCGAAGAGAGCAGCTGCTGCTGCCTGGGAGACTGACTTGTCTTGTGTAGAACATGGGTCGTCAGCCACCTTCTGCTGTAATACGGGCTACGGAATCTTCCTAGTCCTCCGGCCTACGCGATGAACCAGGTAGCCGAAAGTCATTAGAGCAAGCTCCAGCCATTGCCTTGGCATGGGCTCGGAAAAAATCGCCAAGAGACGAGGCGAAACGACGCATCAATTGTAAGCTATGAGGTTTATCAGAGACCCAAGTCGATCATGATGTCCGGTCTTCTGTCACCAAGGTCATATGAAGACACTGATGGATGCCATATATTGGGAGCAAGCAGCTCTGCCAGTCTTCTTTTGGCAGCACAAACCCCCAAGACGATTATGCTATGCTGAACCAGAAACGCAAAGCAGACATGTTTCACTGTGTTGGCAGCCAATGATACAATCTCATGCTGTATTGCTGCTGTCGGGGCGCTCCATTTGATGTCACTCCTTACACAAGGTTTAAGTCTCAGCGCAAAGTTGCCGTACTACCTCACCTCGCACACTCTCCGCCTGGACGGACGACTGGAGAGGGACAGCAAAGCAACTTTTGTGACTGAGAATGTATCGCAAACCCCGCTCATCGTCATCCCGGCGACTTCGCTTGTCAAAAAAAGAAAAGAAAAAGGTTCATCAAACGCTTGCTACGGTGCGGCCTCGCTGATTTGTTACTACGTAGTAGTTCCACTTGCCGAGAGAAAAAAGAAGTCAGGACTGGCTAAACGCTACAAGAAATGGGGAAATGAATCCTTTTTCCTTGTTTGGGCTAATTTGGCTTGAGCCTTCCTTGTCTGAGGCTGGGATCGCATGTGTCTTGTTCTGGGATGGTCGGCCGATACTGCCTGGTTGCGGTTGGTCGCAGTTGCAACTTGCCGGCACACATGGTTTCGGCTGGCAGGCCGGGGGCCCCATTGCTACCTTGACACCCACAAGCAGCGACACCCACAAGCAGCGACACCACATCTCGTTTTCCTTGGCCATCATCCGGCAGTATTCTGGGTGGACCACTTGGAGAGCTACCTTACCAGCAAAAGGTGACACTGTGACAGATGCCAGGGTGCTCCCGCAGACAGCTGTGGATGAACAGGGGCCGAGAGTGGGGAGGGGGAGCTGTGGTGTTTATGAGAAACCCGAAATAACGACGGATCCTTCGGACACTAGAGTCAGCTGAGGGACATTCGAATTTTTCTTCCTCCCCCAACCTCGGCAAGCCAAGAGTCATGATCAACAATGAGAACTTCTCTTGTGTATGAATCGCAGTTCACGTCAGCTTACTAAGTGCTATCCATGGCGGTACAATGTATTTTTTTTCTCTTTTTTTTTTCTTTTCTTTTTTTGCGGGAGACCAAAACTCCAATAGCACACCACATGTATACCAGTATGGATCCTCTTACTACTAGCTCACATATCTCCTTGTGACACCCTGACCCCCCAGGGGCTTCTGGAAAGGACAACAAGAAGCATTTTTTGACCGACATCATACGATCTTGTCATGATTTAACCGAAGGGAGCTTCCCCCAAGCCCTAAAACAATGGAGAACAACCAGGGCGCGCAGGGGGGAAAAAAGTCGACCAAGACAGTAGTGGTACGTGTACGTTACAATCAAGTATTTCGTGCTTTACATGGCAAAAATGAAGGAGCTTGCCGGTGTCGGAATTTAACAAAGCTGGCGGCCTCCGCAAGGGGAACAAAATCGACGTGTCGACTGACGTATCTTAGGGAATCACCGCTGGCCTTTCCGGAATTGTGTGCACGCAATTATTCCTCCCCGTCGGGCCCCTATGCGGGTCCGAATCAGGAGAGGGACGGTCGTGACTCAATAACCCGAAGGACAGGTGAAAAAAGAAAAAAAGGAAAAAAAAAGGAAGATGGAAGAAACATACGCACATGTATCGGCCACTGCGATGGCATGCAAGAGAAGAGCATTGCAGATTCAACCAGCCATCTTCTTCGTCCCCCTGCTACGCAAGAACAGGTTGTTTCATCCATATTCTAGAACAAGCAGAACCAAGCTGGTCATTTGCTGTGCAACACACCGCATCACGCACCAACCACCTGATTGCGTCGACGTGGTTTGGTTTGGGCCATTTACAACGCACGGCTCCAATCGACCTCCCCAAAGCAAAACACATAACAACACCAGGCGGCACAATCACAGACGGGCAAGGAGATCTCCAACTGTATCGATCCACGTGGCCCCCGTCTCAAGATCAGCTCTTGTGGACAAGCAGGTCGCAGAGACGTGGACAGCGACGCGACGCGATGCGCGTTTCAGTGGTCGAAGGCGACTCACCCATGAAGTGTGCTGAGTCCTATTTATTCCAGGGATGGCTGAAACAGCAAAATAAACACACACACACACACACACACACACACACACACACACACATACACATACACACACACACATACACATACACATACACATACACATACTACGTACACACACAGCCAGATCCCGCTCGACACGTAGTGACATGATGCCTTGGTAATGATGCCTCATCGCGTCCGGCGAGTAATCTTTTCTTCTTCGCTTCGAAAAAGGGACCGAAGGGAAGAGAAGACGAGGGTCGTATACGAACTGCCAGGCGGGCAGGATTTGTTGATACGAGTCATTTGCTCCTGCCGCGCTGTCTGACCGGGATTTCAAAGGACATGAACTATGTATTTTGAAGATTTGACGCGAAAAGTAACTAGTAGTGAGCTCCGCGGAGCACCGTAAGGAGAATACAGCACTCTTATCTTTATTTTTAATCTTCCCTATGACCTGTCTCGGCGCGGGGGCAAATGCTTTGTCACGTTGTGTTAAGGCGTGACAAGGGTATCTGTCATGAAGAGCTTGGAGCAAAAAAAAAATCGACTCTATTCAGCAACATGACTTTTGATGGTCCCACTTCTCCATGGTGAGGGGTGAGGAAGAACGAGGAGGATTCCTCTGCATCTCTTGAAAGGGAGGTAGGTATTGTATCTACGAAGGAGAAGGCTTCAAACTTGTGGTCTCTTCGGATAGAACCAGTTCCGGCGAGAGGGAGAAAGGCCCTCGCGACATTGTCCCCGCGCAAACTGTAACATTAGTTTCCCTCTTTCCGAGGCACGAATTCGCGCTCGAGTCATCATGCTCTAGAATCGTGGGGTTTGCCGGGGACACGCCGCTTTGTACCGGGATAGTAACGCTTTGGCTCCAGCACCGATAAAATGCTCATATGGCTCCCAAGTCCTGTTTTTTTTTTTTTTTTTTTTTTTTTTTGCGCAGGCTATCCCTCCTACTTGACGAGATGCTCGTCACTGGTCCCAATCTCCTGCGAATTCCTGATCTCTTCCACGAGATACCCCTTGTCTGCTTTCACAGATGCCCCCCCCCCCACCCGCAGGACCTGGTAGTTAGTGTCGGGAAGATTCCTGATTGCCAGTGCCTGAGAAGGGATCTACGAGGGACACATGAGGGGAAACATGGATTTTCCAGGAAGGGAGGCCGTGTGAGTCTGACATGGGTAAAAGGGAATGCCTTTGAAATACGGAAGGGTCCCGAAATTTTCTCGTCGAGCTTTGGTCTGGATATTCCGCACGTTCGGCATGACAAGCCGGCTTTCTGTATAGGCAGGGACTTCCTTCCTCTTTTTTTTTGTCTGCCTATTCCTTCATTCGTGATTTCAAGTCCTCCAGTTTTCTTCTTGCTTCGTTGTAAACCTGCGTCGTCTAAGGGGGGAATGCAGGCGCTTAGTCACACGACGTGCGTATATTCTCTCATGACCGACGGATGTGATGAATGTTGACAATGGTTATGGTCTGTGTAAATAGTTGTTGACCGATGTCGAGATTCAAAGAAGTGCTTGTGCTTGCGGATAAATTCAATGATGGCGCACAGCTCCCGCTTGTACGTGCCGTGATTACCCTGTGTTCTCGTTAAGAGGAATGAGTCATACGGGATCGGGTACGGCACCTTCTCTCGCAATTGTAAAATCACACATGATCGGCAAAATTACTGACGTCTCAATAAACTTGAGTGGGAAGATCAAACTCGCATCCGTTCACTTCCCGGATTGCGAGGGGTGCCCATCGGGGGTTGTGCGCCGGGGAGCAGAGAACGGTACTCATAGGGCTTTTACTACCGATGACTTTGAGAAAGTCCCTCCAACGACGGAGCGTGAATAGCGAGTCACGGTCGTAAATGACATCCTAAGAGATGCTGAGGTGCTTTTAGTATTCACGCGCAACTGGCAAACCCGTCTCCGCGAGTGACAGGGGCTAGAAGAAGAAGAGGGCCTGAAAGCAATTTGATTCATTTGAGCAGATAGTCTCTCTTGACTTCGTAATCCGTGATCTCTCCTTCAAAGATCAATGAGGCTATTGTTTTTGTATAGGCAAGTGGAAGGAATACACAGAATTGGAAAAAATGCGACTGCAAGTACCTACAGCCGTATGACACTGCGCAACCGTACCGCCTAACCGTGCAACACTAGGAGAGGTGCAACGTTTTTTTTTCCAACGTCGCTGCGACGACAAGAGAAATCTGTTTACTCGTCAAATACTTTGCCCGGATTCAATAACCAACTGCGGTTCTCGTCAGCTTCGGATATACCAACTCTGCCTTCTTCGATACAGATACATACTGTGGATCAAGGGAGTCTTTGAGCGCCTTCATGACCCCCAGGGTCTTTTCGTCCAATTCCTTTGCCAGACAGTGCTTGCAATTCGTTTCAGTTAGCTCCTTTCCCTTTTTTTTTTTTTTTACTTTCTAACAGTGGAGGTGGGATGAAAACCTTCTTCCCCAGTCCAATGCCATGTTCTCCCTAAGTTTATATCAGCATGTAAAACCAAATCATGTTGGAAGTTTATGTTTCGCGTACCGAGACTGTTCCGTCCATGGCCAATGCATCCTCAACCATCAGGTTGACGCAGTCCGTAACGGCTTTCTTTTGGCTTGGGATGGTGGGATTGTACATGATCATTTGATGAAAGTTTCCATCCCCGACGTGGCCGACGATACTGTTGAAAAGACCAAGCTTGCTGGCTCTCTCTTTGGAGATGTCTGCTTTCAATTAGTTTTGCTGCTGCCAGCAACGGCGGCGTCCGTCGGGGAGGGGGGAGGGGAGTAGAGAGGGAAAATGGAAAAATGGGAAAAGGAGAAATCATGTCAAAAGAAGAAAAAAAAAAGAGAAAGAAATCATCACCGATAAGATCAGCCATCCTGGAAAGTGGAACAGCCACATCCGTAGACCAGATTTGGTTGCCTTCTCCTTTTATTGCCAACGACGCCCAGAGGGCTTGTTTGCGAGCTGACCACAGGGCTTCCATTTGCTCATTGTTTCTTGCGAACTCGAACGATTTACAGTCAAACGACTTAGCTATAGCCTGCACAGCCTGCCCATTGTCCTTTACGGCGGCTTCGGTACCCGAGAACCTAGACGAACCCCAACCCCCCCCCCAAAAGAAAAGAAATCAGTTCTCCGTCCGCTCCTAATTTCAATGGATCGGATTTTGCGTCTCGGAAAATCTTACTTGATGAAGAGTGTAGGCAATTCGCTCCATATTCGGCCCCCAGCGCCTCCATTCTTATTGACTATTTGCATCTGCGCCTCGTCCATGAGCTCCAGCGCAGCCACTGGTACTCCGGATCGAATCATTTTGGAGGCGGCCTCGGCGGCTTGCCGTATGCTGCCAAATGCGGCGGTGGCAACACTGTAGTTCGAGGGAATGGTGACCAGCTTGACGGTGATCTCAGTAATGATACCCAACGTACCTTCTGATCCGGTAAACAGGCCGTTCAAGTTATATCCCGCCGAGGTCTTGCGAGGTCGACGGCGCGTTTTAATGACTGAACCATCAGCCAGGACAACCGTCAAGTTCACGACGTAGTCCTTCATGGCACCGTATCTGGTTGCATTGGTACCGCTACAATTGGTCGACACCATGCCTCCGATGAGAGCTGTGGGACTGGGATCTAGTGGTAAGAACAAGCCAGAGCTCTTGATGTCATTGTTCAGATTCATCCAGTTCACGCCTGGCTGAACAACAACGTCCATGTCTTCGGGGTGGAAGGCGAGTATTTTGTCCATTTTGGAAAGATCAATGCATATGCCCGAGCATGGCGAGCTGAAGTTGCCCTCGACACTTGAGCCAGCCCCGTAGGGAACCATCGGCACCTTGTACTTGGTACATACTCGTGCGATGGCCGATACTTCATCCGTCGATCGTGGCCAGACCACGGCGACGGGTTGCGAATCCGGGTTGGACGTGGACCATTCTGAGAAGCTGTGCTCCTCTATATCCGAGTCCTCCACAGTGACTGCCTCTTTGCCCAATAGCTTTCGAATCTCATCAACCGCCTGTTTCGGACAGAGTGTTAGCCAAGAGGACCGGAAATAAACCAACCGAGAACAAGGCCACTTACAGTCGACATGGTGTGCAAGTCAGCATATTTGCGGCTGGTCTGTCGTGCCTTGTCCGTAACCTCCCATCTTGGGACGACTTGAGGCCGGCGTGCGGCGTAGACAGGCTCGGCAAGTGTCGCGCCCAGCGAGACTCCCAGCACCAAGCCGGCAGCCAGATAAACGCAGGCTCTCGTGTTTTTATTCCTGGCAGCGGAAGATGCGGAAATCGGACGTATTCCTCCCAGACTCGGACTTGCTCCTCTGGAAGTATGGAGCAGCCTGGCCCGGTATACAGCGACAAACAGCTTCATGATTCCGAATCGGGTTGCGAGACATGCGACAGTGTGTATTGTGCGGGTTTCTCTCGAGACACGAGCGATTCAAGTAATCGACGTGGTCGACGAGGATCCATTGGATTGAGGATGGAAATGTGCGGGGTGCTCCTGCCGGATACGTTTGTTTGCTTGGGAATTGGGAATTGGGAATTGGGAATTGGAAACGGAACCGAACTGCCCACCCCTGGCGCGCACATCGCATAACCATGTCAGACTAGCGAGGAGCTGGTAGGAAGACGACGACATTTTGTTACGCACCAGACGAGCAACGGATTGTGTCCCATATCGTTGTTTGGCGAGCCGACCTTGGCTTTCGTCGCCCGCACGCGTCCAAGGCAAACTATTCATCTGCGCGCTTCTATGGTCATCTGCGGCCGTTCTTCTGGGATCCTTTTTGGTTGCGTCGCGCTCTTGGGATGACGCGAGGCATCAAAGATGGCTCAAACGCCGCCGTCCGCCAACCCTCGCAATGTATTTCATCCTGTCACAATCCGAGACAGCGACCCTTCTGGGACGCAGGTAGTTGTGAACATCGATGCGAAGACGAACAAGCGTCTTCGGAGAAAGATTGACTGGAGAGTGATGCCTGCCGTAAGTTCATCTCGTCTGCTGGCATCGAATGATGGGGAGGAAAAGAGGACAAATGCTCATGGCGTCTTGCAGCTCTGTGCTACCCATGCACTTCAATTCTTCGGCAAGGCCGCTCTCAGCGAGTCTGCCATTTTCGGACTAGAGCAGAATCTTGGCCTCGACGATAGCATGAAATTCTCGTGGATCATCCTTATATACCATTTCAGCTGTGTTGTAGGGACGTATCCCGTCACATTGATGGCGCAAAAGCACTCTCCTCGCATCGTCGTCATAGCCGTCTTCTTCCTATGGGCTGCCCTCGTAACAGTCGCACCGGCGTGCACCACATACCCAACGCTGATGACCAACCGTTTCTTTCTGGGCCTTATTGGGTCCGGCATCTCTCCCATCTTCATGCTCCTTGTTGGTCTCTAGTATGCCCATTCAGAGCAAGTCCTTCGTTCGAGTTTCTGGTCCTCCTTTAGCGGCGGATCATTGCTGATCATCCCTTTCATAAACTACGGCCTGGGACATGTTACGGAAGGGGCGTTGCTTCCATGGCAGTACATGTATTTGACAGCAGGCATATGTTCTCTTGTGTGGGGTGTTGTCCTGTGTTTTATCTTCCCGGACACGCCACACGATGCCAAATGCTTTCCAGAGGAGGAGCGAATACTACTCCTTGAGCGGGTGAGGGGAAACAACGCTGGCGCCGAAAACAGGCACTTCAAGGCATACCAGCTGAGGGAGGCTCTCGTTGACTACCACTTCTGGGGCATCGTAACGCTATCAATTACCTCGTGCACAGGTTCCGGCGTCATTAGTGCCTTTGGTTCCGTCCTGTTCAACGACATGGGCTTCAACGTCTTTTCTGCGCTGCTCCTGAATCTTCCACTCGGAGCGTTGACGCTGATTTGTGTCCTCGGATCCGGCTATTTGGGCCATGTGATTCCAAGCTCGAGATTCTACATCATTGCAGCGTCCTGTTTTCCCGTCATCATCGGATGCAGCTTGCTGTAAGTGGACAGCCAACATCAGCCCCCAATGCACGTCGCGAGAGCAGGCTCCTCTTCTTGTTCTAACAAGAAAACGTATCGCCGTCAGTTGGAAGCTCGGCGATTCAAATCGAGCGGGTCGTATCACAGGCTTCTACATGATCAACTTCTTCTTGTCGGCGTCGATTCAGTGCGTTGGTCTCGGCACGTCCAACGTTGCTGGTCATACCAAGAAGGCTGTCTACGCCGCGGGAACCTCGATGGGTCAATCACTGGGGCAAATCCTTGGCCCGCTCATCTTCAACGCGTAAGTCGTCGTCGTCGTCGTCGTCGTCGTGTCGGGCAAGAATCCCGTAAGGCTCTGGCTTGGGCTGACAGGACCGGATTCACAGTAGATGGGCTCCGCGTTACGAAAGGAGCTTCATTGGGGTCATGATTTGTTTCTCAGTCTGCTTTGCCACGGCCCTGGTTCTGCGCTCTTTGCTTGCGGAAGAGAACAGACGCAGAGAAGCCGAGTTTGGACCACCAGAGACATCACACGGATTGCAAGACTTGACTGACCGCGAAAACAAGTCTTTTAGGTACAACCTGTAAAGCATGGAGATGCGGTGGTGGATGAACAGTACCAGAATTAGAATTAGACAGAGTATCGATAGAGAGTATGTATCGATAGAGAGTATGTATCGATAGAGAGAGTATTACGTATGCGCTAAACGTGGCCTGTGGATTGCGAATGATGAACTGCGGCAAGGAATGTCAGTTTTTACCGGGCTTTTGCCGTGAACCTGCTCGTACCCTTTTTTTTTTTTTTTTTTTTTTCAACCGGGCCCAACTTAGTAGTACTGACACTTAGTAGTACTGACTACTTACCGTAGGTAGTACCTTCTAACTACTACTAACCTAGTACTACTTAGTACCTACAACCTTCCCACCCAGGTACACTACTACCCTTCCGCGACGTCAGCAGGCAGGCAGCCTTCTGCAGGAGCAATTGCCAAATCCACCTCGAGACCAGCCACATTCAACACTGGCCCATCGCACGCCCAAGCTTCGAATGTCTTCCGCAAAGCGCGAGTGTGGTCACTAGCTAGGCTTTTCTGGTCTTTTGCTTGGTGAAAAAGAGAAGAACAGGAACAGGAACAGGAACAGGAACAGGAACAGGAAGAAGAGGAGGAGGAGGAGGAGGAGGAGGGACAGGACTCTCATCGACCGCCCGCTCGTCATTTCCCCCCATACGATACGCCTTCTTTGCTCGCCGACTTCGATGGTCCTCGCGTTTGCGGTTTACAGGACGAGCCAGCTGCCATGACTGTCGAGAAGATGCCTCTCATGTTGCACAACGCTATGCCAGTGGATCTCAACAATGTCGATGACTTGTTTGGGGACGCTGTCTCGCTCCAGCTTCCCATGCGATCGCAAGGAAAACATCTCCAACAACGTCTGGATGAGCTCAGGAATCGTGGGTGCTGCCAGTACGGTTCTCTCGACCCGATATCTATTCATTATTAGTGCCCCTCGCTAACCATCCTCTAGGGCGGTGGCGTGGTCAAAATCCGGCACGATAGCTTCATTAACGGCAGATGGACAAAGCCTCGAGCTTCGCTTTCTCAGGTGTCATCCCGACAATGGCACGTGGGACCTCAGCGAGGCTACAACTTGCGACCTCATCAGGGGCTCCCCCGCCATCCCCCTGGTGCATTTGGAATGGGGTCCCACGAACAGTCCAGAGTTGGCCGTGATTGATGCAGCTGGACGGGTCGCCATTGTGACTTTCGGCATAACCCTCAATCATCCCTTCCTCACGAGGAAATGGGACACGGATAGCGTCGACTGCCTCCATGGCGTTTCGGGATGCTGTTGGCTGCCCGTTTTCCCAAATCAGCAGGTGATGACGACCTTGGAGCGTTGTATTTCAAACATGTCGCATCGGTACTGACAGCTTCTAGAAACCCTTTAACGTCATGTACGGCCCCGCAAATAAGCACCGAAATGCATATCAGTACGAGAGCTCGTTCGTACACGCTCTCGGCCCGTGTCACCCCCATCCTGCCAAAAGTGCTTTTTTCTGCATAACCATGAATGGCACACTGAAGATGCACTGGTCTCAGAATAACGGGCGCATGGAAGAAACCACTATAGAACTCGAAAGTGTTAACGCGACTGACGAGTTAGTGACACATGCTGCTTTTTCGCCGGACAGGAGTAGGTTTTATTTCATCTCATTTGCTCAGTCATCTTCTCATCATTGTCATCATTGTCATCATTATCATCATTATCATTTTTTCTTGTTATTATTCATCTGGAGGCGGGATTGGCGAGATAGCTTGCTGATTGCCCTCATCCAGAACATCTACTTGCCGCCATCGTGACATCCTCCAACCAGCTGAAGCTTCTCAAAATCGAGATTCAATGGGCTGGCCCGGGTTCGTCGTCGGAAAAGCACACCATGCCTCAGTCTGCTCGGCTGAACCCGGCACTCGTCGAGACGCACATTGCTTCGGTGGACCGGCTCTGTGCAGGCCGAAGCGATGTAGCTCAAGACGCATCCAACACAGAGCTATCCTTTGTCCAAATCCTACCTGCTGTCATAGAAAATCAGGGATCAACGACGGCCCCCCCCTTGGTGCTGACAGTCAGATCGAAAGCTGCCGGGGAGGTCAACTTTCAAGCGGCGCAAAGTATTCTGGACAGATGGGAAGCCGTCGAATTCAAGCAGGGCTTAGATCCTGCCTTTGAACAACTAGGCAATCGCAGGAATAGCATTCCATCAGAACCCCCGAGCGTCATCGTGCTCAAACGGTTGGATCCTGTTGTCGTCAACAAGACTGTGATTGGGCTGCAAGTCATCCAATTTGGAAAGACTCTTCTGCTTACAATGGCAGATGGTTCTCTTGAATATCGAGATCGGTTTACATTTGAGGAGGTTTACTCGGGTGAGGATCTTAATAAGGTAATGACCTTACGACAGGCAGGATGGTCATTTTCGGACAACGAACCTTGTAAGTTGCTATTTGCCTATGTATTCCAGTCGTCGCCGCATCAAAGCATTTATTGACCTCCTGCAGGCCTTCAGGCTGCTGTCTCTCCCACCTGCTGCTCAATGGTGCAGCTCGGAGATGACGGGAAAATACGGTGGAAGAAACTGCAATACGTATCGGGAGATATTGGTAACTCTGTATACGATGGTGAGCAGGGATTCGAACGCCATTTCACCATCCCCTTGTTGACTTGACTCAATCTAGCGCACTATTCGGCCACCATCGCGAGCATCTCTATCGCCGCTGCATCCGTCATGTGGCATCAAAATAATTACGACGATCTTCTTGCTGTTGTGCAGCCAATCGCATCAAAAAAGAGTTGGTCAAACCCATTGATTTTTGTCCCCCCCCCCCCCCCCCCTTTCTGCCCTCTTTCCTTCCTTCCTTCCTTTTTTCTTCTTTTTGTGTGTGCGCATCCGTAAACTCGTGCTAACTCCAGTCAGAGTTTGTGCTTGATTGGGTCAGCGAATTGATCCGCATACTCAAGGTACAGGTGGATTACGTGGACGAGACACACCACGATGGACTTGTGAAAAATCTGCCGCTCCAGCTCTGTCTGAGCATTATGAACAGCTTGGGCTTCAATGGAGAAACTCGAAAAAGGAGTTTCCAAAGCAAATTTGCCATGGTGAATTTGAGTATGCGAAATATTTTTATTCTCATCGCTCTGGCGCACAGCCCGCCAACCCATATTCGTGAAAAAATGAGCCCCATGGATGAACACGGTATGTTTCTTTCTGCGGGTCATGTAGACACGGCTCGGGTACAGGAGACTAATACGAGGTGGTAGAGGTGGTAGATGCTTTGGCCGGTTGTATCAAATGGTTCCTCGACCTTCTCTCGTGGCTCGTGGACAGTTTATTTGAGCTCATGAACGACGAAGAGTTCAGGCAACGATGCTCGCATCAACGTTTCGGCGAATTGAACGCGTATCTACAAGAGAGGAACGATATATCGTTGCACTTGGTTCTCTCGTCCTCCAGTCGAGGCTTTCTGTCCACCATCTGCCGCAGGATCCATGCGCTCGAGGACATCAGCAATAAAGCCATGGACTTCTACAAAACGCAGGTCTCGGGGGACGCGCCCGGCGGCAGCAAATTTCTCAATCCGCAGTTGCAGTATGCATACTTCAAGATGCAAAAAGTCACGTCGACGAGCATCATCAAGGTGACCGAGTTCGAAGCCCTGCTCAACGTCCTGTCCCAAGACATCAGGCAGGCCTACAGTGTATATCTGCCACAGTGCTTCAAGAAACAGGCCGATGCCCCGCAGGGAAAGCAGTTGGATGCAGCCGTCAAGTCGACGCAGATTCAGGTCGAGATGTCCATGGTTCTGTCCGGCCCCGTGCCGCCCGTGTTTATGCCCACCATTAGGAAATTCTTCACCACAGATCTCCCTGCTTTCCGCAGGCTGATCGATCCCGCAAAGCTGTTCTTTGCCGATTTCGAACTGCTGGGTGTTCAAGACAATAGGGCCAGCCTGACTGCTATAGAGTCTAGGAGAGTCTACGTCGACTTGTTCAAGAAGGTGCCACTACGGCGAAGACGGGGCGGCAAGCGATGGAGACGGTGCACAAGATGCACGACAGTAATGGAGGATGTGTTTGGCAATCGTCCGGGGTACGCATTTGTACTTGCTCACCAACGCAGGTGCTCCTGCAACGGCCACTGGGCGCTGCTTCCAAGCGGAAAGCTGATTTTGTGAGGAAAATGTCTTGTGCTACTGCTTGGCGTAATAAGCGTTGTCTGGTTGAATGGCTTGTAATATGGAGATTCGGCGTTGGGCTCGCGGCGCATGCATGGTGTTGGATGCTGGAGTAATCATGGCCAACTTTTTTTCACTTTGTAGGTAGTTTGGACTCAAGGATTGCTTTTTTTTTGGGGGGTGTGTCTGTGTGTGTGTGTCGACAATGGTCACTCTTTTCATCGTTCTTAGCCTCTCCCCTCTTTGTTCTCTGTTCCAAAGGAGTGCGTATTCTCTGCCTGTGTACCTGGTAGGTAGGTACATATAACTACTACGGTCCTAACTACTAACTACTAGCAGTGAGAGGTACTAAGTAGCTGTAGACATCTGAATGGTACCAGGTAGTACCTACTCTGGGGACCGAGTCATCTGTCCACCGATCTGCCGACGACCCATCTACCATGTGATAGTAGCAAGAGGCCCCAAGATGCACGGCAGGAATAAGATGCGCTAACGGCAAATGTGTCAAGAGAGCCGACTTCATGAATCATGACAACAAGGCGAAAAAGACGCACGATCTAAGTAGCCCGGTCTCGCGGGGGTCAGTACGACGTTTGCGGACACCGCGCCGACGAGAGCTGGGTGATTGGCTGTTTGTCCTGGTTGTTTCGGTCGTGCGGACGGACCGGGCGGGGGAGTCCGGCTGTTTTTTTTTGGGGGGGGGGGGGGGGGAACGGAGCGGCCGTGTTCCTTTGTCTTCGGGCTGGCTTTGGCTTTGTGTGGTTGCGAATCGGCGTGTCAGTTTTTGTGTGTGGCTGGCCTTTTTTTTTTTTTTTTCTTTTTTTTTTCTTCCTTTTTTCTTCCTTTTCTTCTTCTTTTTTTTTTCCTTTCCCGTTCTAGTTGGGAGGATGATGGGCGTGTCGTGCAGGGGTGATGATGGGTTTTATTTGGTTTTCGTGTTTGCATGGATGGATGGATGGGTGCTTTTTTTTATGGCGACGGGTTGAACGAACGAAAACGAGGTTTTGTTTTAAGGGGGGGGGGGGCTGTGTGCGCCTCTACGGAATTAATTGCACGGGTTTTTCTTTTCTTCGGCTCGGCTGGGCTGGGCGGGCAAGCTGCTGGATTATCGAGGGAGATTTTCGATAGTAACCTTGTATATCAGGCGATGACGGGGGGTGAGCGTGCTTACATAACAGCTGTGCGACGGATGGGCCGCTTGCTGTCATGATTTTCCCCTGGGAGATGGGAGATGGGAGATGGATAGGCTTTGTCTTAGTGCGACTTGTTTAATTTTTTCTCTCTCTCTCTTCTCATCTAGCGTTGATCTTAGTGCGTAATTGTTTATTTCCTTTTTTTTTTTTCTCCTTTCCTCTAGCGTTGAAACATAAGAAAAGGGGATTGCTGTTTCTTGGGATTTGATCCTCTGAATGTCCACATCTTTAGTGGCCTTTTGGTGGTGTGGAAGGTGGAAGGTGGAAGGTGGAAGGCGGGGAGCGGAAAGACAGGGTGGGACGGCGGATTGGAAGCTGGCGCTCGTGATGCATCAACGGGGACTGGCCTGATTGGGTGTCAACGCGGCGCTTGCAAATTGCTGTGCAGCAATGGTTCCTTTGCGCTCGTCGTACTTGGGGAGGCCGGTTTCGTGGTTTGGCGGAGGCGCGTGAACCGACTGGCTGAGATGCTCTGGCGGCTCCTGAAGCACCGAACCTTGCGCATGTGCAATTGCTACTACTACGTAGTACGTATCAGACGCCGAGGTGTAACTACTAAACTAACTGTGCACCATGAGTACAGAATCTGGCATGCCGTATTGTACGTACGTAGTATTGATTGATCGCCCCGGGCGCTTGGCAGGGGATCCCGACCAGAACCCAGCCCCAGGCAGATAGATCCCCGTCCAACCTCGATCGGCCAGGTCGAAACGTCCATATGAGGGTGAGGGCCGATTGTGCTACTACTACGTAGTACGCAGTACGCCGGCCACCCCCTGCCACTCTGCCAATCAAATTTGATGGGTCGTTGGTTGCAACAGACCCCGGACCGACGGACTCATCGACTTGCCTGCCCCCTCGTGGAAGTGGAAGGCGCCTGATACCTTACTGCTTGCTTGCTACCTTGCTACTGCTTGCGCACAGCACGTCACGCCTGCATCGTTCCTGCCACTGGCCCCCGATGGGTTCGCACTGGAACAGAAGAAAAGGAAGGAACCACCACTGGGTTGCCCAGGTGTCCGGGTGTGCAGTGGGCAGGCATTGACTATGACCGCCATGGCTGCGTGGCTTTCTGCTGCATGTCTCACATGCTTTGAATCACTAAAGGCGGCACATCAGAGATGATGATAAACAAACAAGTACACAACATGATGGCGATGGCGCTGGGGGTGTCTCGCGGGAGAGGGGTTTATTCGTCCAAATGGCATTTTCCCCTGATTCTGACGATTATTAGCGCCTGGGGTGGCGCTTGCCGGGTGGGGAAGGGTACTACTAGTACTTAGTAGGGAGTGGGTGCGACGACAATGTTGTACTATGTACTATGTATCTCGGTACCTACTAACTTTTTACCTACTACTACTGCAGGGAGTGTGGTGCCTGCCAGCCAGCCAGCCAGTACCTGCGCACGTGGCGTTCGCCTGGCGGCTTTGTGCAAACGAGCAAGAGTGTCAAAAATAAAAACCAACCGGCAGCGCAGGAAAATAACGCCAAGCGTACCGAGAGCATTACGCGCCGTGTGTTGCAGCCAGTCCAGCCTACAGCCTATCGCCTACCACGCGCAGCCATTACACACCCAGAAAACGAGAAACTATTTGTCGTTCTCGACCGACCCCCTTTTTTTTTTTTTTTTTTTTTTTTCCCCGCCACGAGCTGCAAGCAAGCCTTGCGCCCGGTACCTGCCGCTAAGCTGTTCTGGGTGTCCAGCGGCTGCGGCGACTCGCTCAAGGCAAGACCGAATGACCGACTTGCCTTGAGCATCCCGCGTCGGGCCCCCCCATTTCAGGCAACGTAGCGCACTGGCCCTCCTGTCTAGCGCCTAGCGCCAGTGCCCACATCGCGCTAGTCTGCTGGAGCCTCGCACCCTCGCACCCCCCCCCCCCCCCCCTCCTCCTCCAAGCGCTGGCCTTGTCCTTCGTCCTTCCATCGTCCAACGTTTCTGCCCCATCTGGCTCTGTCTCTCCGTCAACCCATTCGAGACGCGCCTTCACGTTCTTCTCTTTTTACTGTAATTTTGCCGAGCACAACGACATCCCTTTTCATGGCCAATTTAACTCCCCCGGCGATAAGACATTAACTGCTCGGCGAATTCGGTCATACTTTTGGTCACCATGGCGCGTCCAATTTCGCCCCATGGGTCAGTCTTGCTGGAGGACCTGCACTCGTCTATCTTGTCTGCCCCTGCCAATGCATCATCTTCTGCTTCGTCTGATATACCCCCTCACCGAGACGTCTCCTCGTCAAGCCGTCACTCACAAACTTCTGTTCGAGACTGGAAATCCCACCATAAACAACAGCCTTCTCTATCTGAGCTGCATCGCCAGGCCAACCTCCCAAGCAAGCACATCTCTGATATCGACACGCAACATCGTCGTCTTCCCAGTCGACACAGCCTGGCCAGTCGTTTTAGCTCCACAACCTCTGCCGCCCTGAACTCTACTCCCGAAGCCGGTGCTACTTCCGCCTCCAATCCTCCCTTCAGAACTTCCATCAGACGCCAGCCAGTGTCCTCGTCAGCTTCGTCCTTGGCTGCATCGCTCCGTCTCCGCGATTCTGCAGCCACCATCCCTCCACCGCTGAACCCTGAAGTCCTCTCCAACCCACAGCAGAGGTTCTCCAGGTCACCATCCGTCGATAGTCCTACGCTATACGACTACCTACACTCGCCTCGGCATTCCTTACTCGCGTCCAAGTAAGTCTCAAACTTAAATACCAACCAACTCTACAACCCAGCCTTTCCTTCATCGGGAGCAACGCTGTGTCCCTGTTTCCCCCTCCCTCCCTCCCCTTTCTCTTCCCCAATCCCCCCCCCCCCCCCCTTTCTTTCTTTCACACCCTTCTTTGGTCTCTGCATTAGCCGGGCGTTTTACAACATTCTGGCGTATCTGGAATCCAAAGCAGTCGAGAAACTATCTTCTCGACTCTTGGGGCATATTGCTCTTTCAGCCACTGTCCCAGGACCTGCTTGAGACATCGTGACAACTGCCTCTCGAGGACCAGGCGAAGTGCGCCGCAACGACGCGCCAGGGATCCCGGCGGCGGTCGCTGCGGTGCTTCGAGCGAAACCTTTACTGACTGGGCTTTCCCACCCCATAACGTAGTCACACCGTCACCGACTCGTCAGATACTGTCGAGCCGACATCTGAGGCACACATCTCTACAGAGTCCCATCTGCGACGTAGCGAATCTGCGGAGCCATCGGACGTGCTCTCGCAATACGACGACCTATTTTCTCAAGGAACTGGCTCCTCGATCTCAGATGAAGACGTGGTCCAAGGTTTACCGTCTGGATTTGCAGAAGAAGACCATAGACACCACGATTCGGAGTCTCTCTCCGCGGAGCGCCTTGACCATACACCAACCCTTCCCATGTTTGCTTCGAAACCATCGCCGCCTCATCTCAAACTTCACACTGTCGACACATCATCCTCTCAGAGGGACCTGTCGTCTAGTCAGAAAATCGCCGGCGGCTCAGATTCAGCAAAGCTTGCTGCATCTCCTCAGCTCAACAAGGCTCTGCCAAAATTCCCACGATCAGCATCTCCCTTGGCATCTCTGTTCGGCTGGTCAAGCTCCTCTTCCTCCGTCACCGAATTTTCTCCGATCCCGTCTCCCCTTTCTTCAAGCAAGCAAACAAACGATGCCCAACGAAACTCGGAAATCGCCATATCAGATTCCTCCTCGAGAAACTCGAATGGTGCGGCATCGAATCCGAACCCGATTGGATATTGCGAATCATATCTTTCAACACCCCCGGAGGGCACAGTCTCGTCGCTCGTACAACTCGACGAAATGGAAGACGAGCTAAAGGCCATCAGCTCAGAGCTGGCCGCCTCAATCCGAAGAGAGATAGACCTGGAAGACCTCGTCGACAGGCTCCAAGAGCAAGTCGGCAACCCTCAGGCCACCAGCAAGCGATCCAGCGACTACTTCTCCGACTCGGGCTACAGCTCTACCAAAGCCAGCGAGTATGACCACAGCCGCGAGGAGGTGCAGAAAATGCAAAGAAGGTCAGAGCAAGAAAAGGCGTCGATTCGACTCGAACTCAGCAACAAGTTGCAAGACGAGAGGTCACGGCGAAAGCTGCTTGATCAGCAGGTCAAGGAATTGGCCGAGAGGGTCTCACATATGGACTTGGCTCGCATGAATGACCTAGATGCCAACGACCGAGTCAGGGAGCTGGAAAAGTCTTGTGAGGATCTCAGACGACGTCTTTCCGAAGAACGAGAATCCAAGAGCATCTTGGAGGACTTGTTGTCCGGACTGAAGAGCGAACTACAGGACGCCTGCAACGAGCGAGACAATCTCCGCGAAGAAGTCGTGCCTCAGCTGCGGGCCAGGGTAGAAGGCCTCGAGGCGCAAGCAGTTTCCTATGCCAGCTTGACGTACGAATCGACCAAGATGCAGCATCAGCTTCAGTCTCTGAAAGAGGAAAATACGACTCTGCGGAAATCGATGGGCCCCGAGGAAGTCGCTCTGGCACGGTCCAACTCGGTGGCCGCCAGCTCGTTCAACCGTCGCGGTCCCTCCGCTTTCGGCGGCCTGTCTCGATCGGCAAGCGTCAAGAACGTCCAGTCCGAGTCGAGGGAGGCTCTCGCAGAGCGATTGAAGGACGTGGAAGCTCAGCGAGATGCCCTCCACAGCGCCCTCAAAAATCTCCTCGAGAGACAAGAGTACCAGAACCGCGAGAACCAGAAAAAGATCAAGGTCCTCGAGGCGGAGCGGCAGCGACTGCTTCTCGAGCCTCGCAAGGCAGGGTTCGACAGAGAAATATCCAAATTACGCACCGAGATCAGCGTGCTTCGCCGACGTGCGGAGGAGGCCCTCGAGCAGAAATGGCAACTCGAGAAGGGCCTCGGGGGGCTGAAGATGGACCTCGATAGAGCCGAGGAAGAAATCGCCTCTCTGCGTTCCCTCCTCGAGGAAAAGGACATTCTGATCCCACCCTCCCTGGCCCGGTCGAGCGCTGCCAACGGCGGTGGCGCCTTGAGCACTCCTGCCACCTCGGAGTCACTGCAAATGGCCTATCAGGATTTGCAACGTGCCTACACCGAGTCACTGGAGCGCATCAAGCACATGGAGCTTCATGTCGGTGACGACGCCTCCGGCGAGAGGACGAGGCTCGCCATTGAGCGTCTTGAGAAATGCCTGTCAACCGCACTTTCCGAACGCGATGCCAGCCAGCGGCACCTGGATAGTGTCAAGTCGCAGATGGACGAATTGTCAGCGAACGATGCCCAGCACCTCGAGAAGGAGATGGCCCTGGCAGATCAGCTGGGCGAATCCGCGCAGCGAGTCGAGCAACTTGCTTGCCAGGTACACCAGCAGCTCTCGACCAACGCCGAGCTGCGCAAGCGTCTAGCCGAGACGGTAGCCAGGGGCGACTTGGACAGGAAGACCAACTCGGACCGCATCACCGACCTGCAGGCACGTCTGCACATGCTCGAGGAGCAGCTGGTTGCGGCTCAGACCTCCTCGGAAGACCGCGTCGGCCGCCACGAGGAAGAGCTGGCTCAGCTACGGGAAGCGCACAATGCACAGCTGCGCCGCATCAATGACGGCGGCGTAGTTGGTGTCACTGCCCGCAAGGCATCGCTCTTGAAAGCCGGTGCCTCGACCAAGCCGCTGCTGGGTCGTTCTGGACAGACCATCTCGGCCAAGAGCTTTGAAGAGGAGGTCGAAATCAAGACGCTCCGCGCGCATGTCACAGAGCTGGAGAAGACTCTGGCGGATGCCGAAAGCGAGATGCAGCAAGTCGTTGCTAAGATGAACGAAGCGCAGATCGAGGTGATGAATCTCCAGGAGGAGCGAGAGGCGGCCGTTCGGGCTACACGAAAGCTGCAGCAAATGGTGGAAGCAGCCAAGCTGACACCTCCTGGTGGAAGTCTGGTTGCTTGATTGATTGAAATTGAGAAAAGATGCGAAGAACTGTTGGCATCCGTACATACACGACTCCGAGGTGGTGGCTTGGAGGATCAGCCCGGGCATGAAGAGGGGCGCGGTTGTATTGCATCTAGCGAATGGCGTTTATTTTTCTTGTTGGTTTTTGTTGCTCTTGTCTGCACCCATACGGAAGCAAGCCATCTTTTTTTTTTTTTTTTCTGTCTCTGGGGCTCACAGTATTTCTGTATTTTCTTCTTCTTCTTCTTCTTCTTCTTCTTTTTTTCAAAAACTCTGGGCAGGGGGATGTTTTCCAATAGGCGAAACCATCACATCACCATGCTCAAGCTCGTCTTGGGCAACAAGTTTCCCCGAGCAAGCGGTTCGCACACATAACACCGAGTTCGACCGGAGGACATGCGAATACGCCAACATGGACCACCTAATACATTCCGTGGACGTAATGGTTTTGTTGTACCATGTAATCAATAAATTATGGAGGGGGAGTGGGGAATAGCGAGTAATGCTGTATCACTTCGTAAAAGGAGTTGGCTCAACGAACAAGAAGAGGAGAGGAAGAGAGAGGAGAGAAATGTCACATTCGTGTCCCGTCATGTGGTGTGGAGTTGTGGCGTGGAGTTGTGGCGACCCACTCACTTCGCCTTGAGCGTTATAGCATGCTTTGTGGTGTTTTGGTTTTTTTTCTTTTTTTTCTTGGTCGACATCGACGGAACAGAGATTACACATGTCATCATCTTCTTCATGCTCCAAGTGAATGCGGCATGTCGGTCGGTCGGGTGGATGCGGCGAGTTGACGGCATCGATGATTCTGCCGTTTGATGGAACAGCGAAACGAGAACCACATCAAAGAAAGGATGATGACCTGCCACTGCCACTGCCACACAACTGGCAGTCGTTCTGACGACATGGCGCTTGCGCAGCCGTCTCTTGACGACAAGATGACCCATTTCGACCTCATGAGGAGATTGTCCGGGGACTCGGACGACTCGGACGATGGAGACGGCCTCGCTGCAGGGGCAAATGCACATCGGCGGCGCTGCATGCGCTTCTTCTTACGGGACGAGGCAAACGACGAGCGGGTTCGGGGAGATGACGCAACGACTATGACGACTATGACGACAACGACGACGACGACGACGACGACAACGCCCATCATCAAAGCTACGCAGCACTATTTCGTCCGCACCCGTGTACACGACAACTCGGTCGACCAAGCAGAAGACGAGACTGTCATCCCGGAAACGAGACGCGTGGAGAAGACGCAACCACGACCGGTCGAGCCAGCCCTGCCTCCGCCCGAGGCCAACCATCCAGACACGAGCATGCCGGCGGACTCGCCCTCTGTAGGCGCCCGCGAGGGCAAGGGGCGAAGACGCGAGAGGCTCAAACTCCGACCCGAGGGCGAGCAGATCTTCAGGGGCCTCCGGTTTTACTACGTTCCCGACAACGACGTGGCGCCCGCGCGGAGACTGCGGATCGCCAAGGCGCGCGAGTTCGGGGCGGTCTGGACCAGAGAGGCATCGACAGCTACGCATATCATTGTGGACAAGGGCATTTCCCACCGCGACGTGAGGAGGGTCACTGGCGGGGGGGCGGAGACGAAGGTGGTGGTGAATGAGGAGTACCCTGTTGATTGTGTGCGGTTCAAATCGCTGCTTGATCATGGGCAGAAGAAGTACCTTGTTCTTGGGCGGCAGCTGGTCGGGGAGGAAGCAGGGGCTGGGGATGGGGATGGGGCGGCTGGAGAGGTGGTGGGTTCAAAGAGGCGGGCGTCTTGGTCGGAGGGGGGGCGGCGGCATCGCGTTGCGGGGAGGGGAGGAAGAGGAGAAAGAGGAGAAAGAGAGGGAGGAGGAGGAGGAGGAGGAGGAGGTGGTGGTGATGCCGCGCCGACCATCGGCTCGGACATCGGCAGGGACTCGACCGACACGGGGGAGAGTGCAGCTGGCAAGTGCAAGGAGCACGGAGAGGATGCATTGTCACAATGCATTGTCATGATGCAAGAGTTCAAGGACCTCCCGCTGGACAATGAAGACGACGACGACGACGATGATGACGACGACAACAACAACAACAACAACAACAACGAACCTCGGTCCGCGACAGACCGGGCTGAGCGGTGCTCGGACGAGGGAGAGCGCTCGGGGCCTGAGGCTGAGCAGGAAACATCCAGGGGCAAGGGCGTGACGAGCCAGGCTCGGAGCAGGAACAAAGCCAGGCGTTTCGAAGACGGGTTCGCCTGCAACCACGCAGGTGCGCAGGACGCGGACGCGAGCAACCCCAACCTCAGGACCATCGAGGTCCTCCAGCGCATGGCGAGCTACTACGACCGAGCCGGCGACCAATGGAGATGCATCGGGTATCGAAAAGCCATATCGACGCTGAAGAGACAAAGCGTCAAGATAAACTCGGAAGAGGAGGCGGTCAAGCTGCCAAACATCGGGCGGCGGATCGCGCAGAAGATTGAGGAGATTGCGACGACGAATGCGCTGCGGCGGCTCACGTACGCCGAGGAAGAGTCTGCGGACCGCGTCGTGCAGCTCTTTTCGCGCATCTACGGCGTGGGCGCAAGGCAGGCGCACCAGTGGTTCGCCAAGGGCTACCGGACGATAGACGACCTCAGGGCCGGGGCGAGGCTCAGCCCGGGTCAGCGCATCGGCATCGACCACCTCGACGAGCTGAACCGCAGGATCCCCCGCGAGGAGGCGGAAGCCATCGGGGACCACGTCAGGCGGACGGCCGCGAGGGTCGACCCCCTGATGCGCGTCGCCATCGGAGGAAGCTACCGCCGCGGATCACCCACCTCCCGCGACGTCGATGTCATCATCTCGAGGCCGCACACCACAACCGCCGACCAGCTGCGTCAGCCGTTTGCGAGACTGATCCGCACCCTGGAGGACGAGGGCTTCCTGACGGCGCGTCTCGCCTCGGGCGGCGGCAAATGGCACGGGTGCTGCGTCCTGCGGCGGCGGAGGAGGAGAAGACGGAGCGACCACGACGAGGAGGAGGGGGAGGAGGAGGAGGAGGAGGAGGAGGAGGAGAAGGAGGGGGAGGGGCCCGTCTGGCGGCGCATCGACTTTCTGCCGGTGCCCGAGGCGGAGATGGGCGCGGCGCTGATCTACTTTACGGGCAATGACATCTTCAACCGCAGCATGAGGCTGCTGGCGCGGAGGAAGGGCATGCGACTTAACCAGAGGGGGCTGTACTGGAGGCACGGCGGGCTGGTGGAGGGGAGGTGCGAGAGGAGGATATTTGATGTCTTGGGGGTGCAGTGGCGGGAGCCGGAGGAGAGGTGGTGCTGAGGGTTTTTTTTTTTTCATGTGTGTATGCATATATATGTATCTATATATACATGTTTGTGTGTGTGTGTGTATATGTGTGTGTGAATGCAATAGTGTTCGTTCGTTCCCAGATCACAATCACATGCAAGCGGCAGAGACAGGCCGACGACGGACGAACACAACACACAACACACACACACACACGCACGCGGAAGTCAGCCAGCGGGTTCCCCCCCCACCGCCCACCGCCCACCAGGTTCCACCAGCCCGTTCCATTCCATCCCGAGGAAGAAACAAGCCAAGCTTGGCAGAAACCTATTTGCGTCTCTCACATTCTCCCATCCAAGACGCGGGAGTGCCAAGTAAAAGAAAACTGCCCTCCCTGTTTTTTTTTTTTTTTTTTGTTTCCCACCCACCCCGACATCCTTTCCACCCGGCCGTGTCCCATTCGATTTCGACGTTGCCAAAAAAAAAAAAAAAAAAAAAGAGAAAGAGGTTACCTCCGATAGGACCTCTCCCACGGTCCGACTGACGGGGGAATATCGACGACCCCCTTTGCGCCCGAGGTCGCTGCTTGTGCCGAGGCAGGACGCTGAGAAGCGGTTATGGCGTCGCTGGGCGGCATGAGGGTGAGTTGGAGTAGGGAGGAGGGCGGAAACACCATCCACCCACTCAAAAAAAAAACACACACACAAGATGCCAGTCGCTGCTTTTTCATGTGTCCTTCCTTCTCTAATGATTGCGTCGTCGTTCAGGCTGCCCTCGAGCGCATCGTCGTCGACCCGCGGTACCATGATCTGTTGGCGCTGCTCAAGACGGCTCGCAATGGGGTCGTGTACGGGACCAAGGTGCGGTTTCCGCATGCGCTGGTGTAGGTTCTGGCGGGGGGTTGTCTTTTATTCTTTTTAATATATATTTATATATATATCAGCTGCTGGGAATGTGAGCTGACTTTTTTTTTTTTTTTTTTTTTTTTTTTACACACGTTTTGTTTCTTGTAGGATGATTTTTCTGTTTCGATCTGGGACGTATGTTCATTGCTTCCCTCCCCCTTTTTTTTAATACCCCTGCGAGATGCCTTCTCTTTGTCTCTCTGCGTCGCTTGACATTGGACAGGCGACGAAAGAAAGAAAAGAAAAAAAAAGAAAGAGAGGGCAAAGGAGTTGTGCTGAGAAGACATAAAAAAAACGACGCGCAGGTTCCGGCAGAAGACTGCTCTCGTCTTCAGGGCCACCAAGAAACATGCCATGAACCTGGCCCGGTTCGCGACGATATACAAACTGACGACGCTTGTGCTCAAGTACTGCGGCTCCGGCAAGCAGGGTACGTCGCTGTTTGTTGCGAGCCCATATTCGAGAGACGAGAAGCTCTCTTTGATGCGATAGACAACAAAATTGGCTGATTCTTTTTTTTTTCTCCCCTCTTTCCTTTTCCTTTCTCGGGTCTGCCAGGTTCCTTCGACACCTTCCTAGGCGGCCTCCTCGGCGGCTACGTCGTCTTCGGCCAGCGCTCCAGTCGCAGCGGCAAGGTCTCGTCGGTGAGCCAGCAGATTGTGATTTACATCTTTGCGCGCGTCGTCCTGGCGCTTGCCCGCATCGCCGTCAAGCCGGGGCACGGTCTGCCCGTCGTGTCGGAGGAGCCGCTCTCCTCGCGCGTCAGTCACTACGCCTGGCCGGCGTTTGCGTCTCTGTCGTGGGGGCTGGTCATGTGGCTGTTCAAGACGTATCCCGAGGATCTGCAGGCGAGTCTGCGCAGTAGCATGGCGTATATTTACGAGGACTGCGATGAGTGGGATTCTCTGCGGACGTTGCTGTGGCACAACAAATAAGATTTGTGTGGGGGTTTCGTTTCTCTCTTTCTGTTCCTTTTCCTTTTCCTTTCTTTTCTTTTCTTTTCTTATTTTTTTTTTGTATTCTTTCTTTCTTTCTTTCTTTCTTTCTTTTGATCATGTTATACATGGATGTGTGTGTGTGTGTGTTTTTTTCTTCATTTCTTTTTTCTTCTGGCGGAGCGGGGAGGGAATACTGTTTCGAGGGAACTGTATCGAAGGCCATCGTGCCGAAGGAGCTGTGTCTGGGAAAATGTGTCGGGGACATTGCGTAGAGCGTTTGGAAACAATGGCGTCATGTAGAGCATGATTCATCGTGCGAGGTGCGAGGGCAATTAATCGTCCATGTTGTTATCGTTTATCGTGCCACCGCCCGGCAATCCGCCCTCGTACCTCGTACATGGTACATACTGGGGTGGAGCTTCTTGCTGCTGCGTCCATCGTCCATCTCCCCATCTCACGGCAACGTCAACGTCAACTTGTCATCTTCATCAAAATCTTGCTCTTGTGCAACCCCCACAACAACAAACAAAAAAAGGCCCTTTCTTTCTTTCCTTTTTTTTTTTCTTTTCTTTCTTTTTTATGAAAAAAAAGCTCGAGAACTAGCCGCCAAACAAAACCAAACAACAACAAACAACCCCCCCCCCCCCCCCCCTCCTCCCCACAATGGCCCCCAGCGCCAAAGTCGTCGAGGCCCTCGCCCAGGCCGAGTCGGCCTCCGGGGACAAGAGCACCGCGTACGAAGCTCTCCTCGCCAGCATCGGGAACCTTTCCTCGCCTGACACCGTCACCGACGACCTCAAAGCCATCGCTTCTTCCTTTCTCGGCCAGTCCCTCGGCGTGGTGGCCACGCGGGCCGTCCTGGGCACCTTCGTCTCGACGCTCAGGATGCTCGGCGACGGGCAGCAGGACGTCTGCATCCAGGCCGGCACGCACACGCTCGCCTTGCTCGCCTCCCAGCCTTCGACCTTTCTCGATGCGACGGCCACGCTGTGCGAGCTCGTCGCCACGGCGCACGAGGGAAACGAGGACTTCCTCGACGCGGCCAAGACGCTCGCCGAGATGCCGCTCGATAGCTCGCAGCGCAGGGTCACCGACGAGGACAAGGCGAGGGTGTGGGTGCGCATCGTCCGCAACTACCTCGAGGTCGACGACCCCATGGCCGCCGACGCCTACGTCAACAAGCTCAAGAACGTCATGCACGCCGTCGCCGACCCGGACCTGGTCCTGCACTTTGGCCTCTCGCAGGCCCGCATCCAGGACGCCAAGAGGGAGTTCCTGCCGGCCGCCCAGCGCTACCACGACATCAGCCTGTCGCCCGCCATCGCCGAAGACGACCGCCTGCACACCCTGGCCGCCGCCATCAAGTGCGCCATCCTGGCGCCCGCCGGGCCACTGAGGAGCCGCGCCCTGGGGAGGCTCTACAGGGACGACCGCGCCGCCGGCCTGCCCGAGTTCGCCATGCTCGAGAAGATGTTCCTCGACCGCCTGCTGTCCCGCGCCGAGGTCGACTCGTTCGCCGAACGCCTGCGCCCGCACCAGCTCGCCACCACGTCGGACGGGTCCACCGTGCTGGCCAAGGCCGTCGTCGAGCACAACCTGCTGGGCGCCTCGAGGCTGTACCGCAGCATCGGCTTCGAGGCCCTGGCGTCGCTGCTGGGCCTGGACCCGGACAGCGCCGAGGAGACGACGGCCCGCATGATCGAGCAGGGGAGGCTGGTCGGCCGCATCGACCAGCTCGACGGCATCGTCTGGTTCGAGGGCGGCGAGGCCTCGGGCGAGAAGGGCAGCGGCAGGGCCGACGCCGTCGCCGGCAAGCAGATGCGCAGGTGGGATGCCAACGTCGAGAGTCTGGCCGAGGAGCTTGAAAACGTGACGACTTCTTTGCAGAACGAGTTTCCCGTGAGTGGGTGTTTTTTTTTTAATCTTTTTTTTTTGTTTATTTTTTTTTGGTTTTCAAAAAAAAAAAAAAAAAAAAAAAAAAAAAAAAAAAAAAAAAGATCGAAATGATGCTGACTGTTTGACTCAGGAGTTTGTCGCCGCTCATCTCGTCGCCTGAGTTGCATCTGCTTCATGGCGTGGATTGGGCATAGATGATGATATATTCATAGTATTCCTATTCTCCTCTTTGCTCTTTCTTCTTCGACAAGACGAATCATACCCGGCCAGTCTTGCACCCTGTGGCAACCCGAGACCCGATATGGCGTCTGAAGTCGGGCTAGGTTGAAGGGGTATGTATATATATATATATATATATATATTGCTCTACCCTTGACATGACATGACGGCATAACCCCCTCAAACGACGCCATCTCAATGCAAGTCCCTCTTCCGAACAACCACGTACCCCTCGCTCAGGTTTCCCGGACTCCCGCCCTCTTCCTCGAAGACGACATGATCGTTCGCCAAGCTCCCCGCCCGGCCGGGCCGACACCGAGCCGCCGCCCGCTCCTGCTCTGCCGAATCACGCGCCGCCAGGAACCCGTGGGCAATGTGCCCGCCCATCCAGTCGTATCCCTGCGCCGTCAAGTGCACCCCGTCGTCCCAGTACCGCGCCTTGTCGTCGTCGGACAACGAGTGGAAGGGGATCTTGGCGTGGAGGTCGAACGCGTAGCTATTCCGTCGGAAAGAGGAGGTGGTTGGTCGGGGGTGGTGAGCCTTCTTCGGCGAGGGGGGGGGGGGGGCATCGAACAGGAATGGACTTACTAGCTGCGTTGCTTGTGCTGGAGGATCAGCCCGTTGAGCTGGTTCCTGATGCGCACCGCCCACCATGGTTTCGCCTGCGTTTCCGGCACCGTCAGGGCGAGGACCTTGGCGGTATGGCGGAGTGGCACGTTCCAGTTTAGCTGGAAGGCTTCGTACATGTCTTGTGCGGGGATGCGGTACGCGATGTCACTAGAGGGGTGTTGTGTTTTTTTTTTTTTTTTTTTTTACTTTTTTTTTACTTATTTATTCACTTTGATTTTTTTTTGTTCTTTTCTTTTGCCTGCGTTGTACTGGGATTCGGGATGGGGTTTGTAAGAATGGAGGGAAGGAGTACTTTGTGCCTGCTAGTATAATCACCCAGTCGTAATGACATTGAGCGCCTACATCTACATGCTTAGTTTTCTGAAAAGAAAAACAAAAGGAAGAAGAAAAGATGGATGGATGGATGGATGGATGGATAGAAATTCCGGCCTACATTCTCGCTTCAGTCTCTCGTGAAAGGCCGTCCAGGATCCGACATCGCCGGGCTTGCCGTTGTGATGCACATGGATTGTCGTGTGGGGGAGGGCGGCTCGCAGCTTGGCCTCGAAGGCGATGGCGTAGGGGTGCGAGCTCGCGCCGCCGTTGTAGTAGCCTGAGGTGAGGGAGTCGCCGAAGCAGAGGATCCGGAGGGTTTCGTCGGCCATGCTGCTGTGTTTTTTCTTCTTCTTCTTTTTTTTTCCTTCGGTGATCGGTTTGCGTGGGTTGGAGGTGTTTTTTTTTTTTGCGTGCGGCGGTTGCTTGCTGCGTAAGTACTATGTATATGCTGGATGCTCTTTTGGGGGGGGGGGGGGGTCGTCTTGCTTCGTCTTTCTATTTGCGGATTGGTCTAGGTCCAATCAGAGGCTGGCGATTTGGTTGCAGGCACGTTTGGCTGTTGCCCCGCTTTCTCTGTGTTGGTGGTGTTGGTAGAGGGTACTTGGAGCGTAGGGTCTGAATGTGAATGGTGCTGTTGTCGTACCAATCCAGAGATGCACGGGGCACCTTGTGTTCGTTTTCCCACCCCCCACTACAGTAGTACTCGGTACTTAATACTTAGTACAATTACTAGTAGTAGCAAGTCACCACCCCGCCAAAAACCCTCTTTTTTTTTTTTTTTTTTTTTTTTTTTTTTTTTTCATGTTTACTCGTTCCGACTTTTACGCGCCTTAAAGACCGTTTCCCTCGACCTCGCAGCTAAACACTTCTGCTCTCAGCGCATCTCTTGGGCCTCGGGGTCATTCGCTCGCCATGTCGGGAATCCAGAAGCTCGCCATCTTGTCCGTCTATGACAAGACCGGCCTCCTGGACTTGGCCAAGGGCCTGATCAAGCAGAATGTCCGCATTCTCGCCTCCGGCGGCACCTCTCGCATGATTCGCGATGCCGGTATGCCTGTTGAGTATGTATTAGGAATGGAGTGTAGATGATGGCTCTCCACGTTGTCTTTCTCTCTGTTTTTCACGACGAAGAAGAGAGAGAGAGAAAGAGAGCGAGAAGCGACGGAGATGGGGGCCTGATAAACAGAAGGATGAAGAGAGGAGACGCAAAACCAAAACTCACAAAAACATAAAAACAGGGACGTCAGCGCCATCACGAAAGCACCCGAGATGCTGGGCGGACGTGTCAAGACGCTGCATCCCGCCGTCCACGGAGGCATTCTCGCCCGCAACCTCGAGTCGGACGACAAGGACCTCGCCGAGCAGGCCATCTCCAAGATCGACTTCGTCGTCTGCAACCTGTACCCCTTCAAGGACACCGTCGCCAAGCCCAACGTCAGCATTCCCGAGGCCGTCGAGGAGATTGACATCGGCGGCGTGACCCTCCTCCGCGCTGCGGCCAAGAACCACGCCCGCGTCACCATCCTCAGCGACCCCGAGGACTACGCCGGCTTCCTGAAGCAGCTCGAGCAGGGCGACATCTCCGAGGCGAGCCGGAACCGGTACGCCCTCAAGGCCTTCGAGCACACGGCCGATTACGACACGGCCATCTCGTCCTTCTTCCGCAGCCAGTACGCCGGCAGCGGCGAGCAGCACCTGGCCCTGCGGTACGGAGCCAACCCCCACCAGAAACCCGCCGCGGCTTACACGCTCTCGGGCAAGCTGCCGTTCCGGGTCCTGTGCGGCTCCCCCGGCTACATCAACCTGCTCGACTGCCTGAACGCCTGGCCCCTGGTCAAGGAGCTGAAGCAGGCGCTGGGCAAGCCCGCCGCCGCCAGCTTCAAGCACGTGTCCCCCGCGGGCGCCGCCGTCGGCCTCCCCCTGACGGACGTGGAGCGCAAGGTGTACTTCGTCAACGACGTCGAGGGCATCGAGACGTCGGCCCTCGCCCAGGCCTACGCCCGGGCCCGCGGCGCCGACCGCATGAGCAGCTTCGGCGACGTCATCGCCCTCAGCGACGTCGTCGACGTCCCCACCGCCACCATCATCTCCAAGGAGGTCTCGGACGGCGTCATCGCCCCCGGCTACGAGGACGCCGCGCTCGAGATCCTGAGGAGGAAGAAGGGCGGCAAGTACCTCGTCCTCCAGGTCGACCCCGACTACAGCCCGCCCGCCACCGAGACCCGCACCGTCTACGGCGTCACCCTCCAGCAGCACCGCAACGACGTCGTCATCTCCCCCGGGTCCTTCGACACCGTCATCACCCCCAAGGGCGCCGGCCCCATCCCCGAGACGGCCGCCCGCGACCTCACCATCGCCACCATCACCCTCAAGTACACCCAGAGCAACTCGGTGTGCTACGCCGTCAACGGACAGGTCGTCGGCCTCGGCGCCGGCCAGCAGTCCCGCATCCACTGCACCCGCCTCGCCGGCGACAAGGCCGACAACTGGTGGATGCGCTTCCACGAGCGCGTCCTCAACATCAAGTGGAAGAAGGGCACCAAGCGTCCCGACAAGAGCAACGCCATCGACCTGCTCGTCAGCGGGGAGCTGCCCACCTCGGGTGCCGAGCGCGAGGGCTTCGAGGCCGTCTTTGAGGAAGTTCCCCGGGCGTTCACACCCGAAGAGAGAGAGGCCTGGATGAAGCAGCTGAAGAATGTTTGCGTATCCAGCGACGCCTTTGTACGTTTTTTTTTTTACTTCCTTTCCTCTCTCTGTTTTCCTTCCCAGAGCAAAAAAAAAAAAAAAAAAAAAAGACCAACTTCACTAACAGCCCGCAAACTCAGTTCCCCTTCATCGACAACGTCTTCCGCGCCTCCCGCTCAGGAGTCAACTACATCGCCGCTCCTGGCGGTAGCCAAAACGACGGTGCTGTCTTCGACACGGCCGAGAAGCTGGGCATCACCTTTGTCCAGCAGGGCACTCGTCTTTTCCACCACTAGTTGGAGGGGGGGGATGGGGACTTTTGTCTACTTTTCACTCTGTTCGGGAAGTGGGGAGTGGGGTGATTAATATCCATGTAACTGAATTGTTGTTTCTTTTGCGCGTATTTAGTTTTTTTTTTTTTTTTTTTTTTTTTTTTTTAAATCTGTTTTCAACATGCAGGGGGTAGGACGGAGAAGGGTCTTTTATATAAGTTTTACGTTTTCAACATTCAGATGGTAGGACGGAGAAGGGTCTTTTATACAAGTTTTACGTTTTCAACATTCAGATGGTAGGACGGAGAAGGGTCTTTTATACAAGTTTTACGTTTTCAACATTCAGATGGTAGGACGGAGAAGGGTCTTTTATACAAGTTTTCAACATTAAGATGAAAGCGGTTGTTTGTAAGTTTTCCAACATGGAAAGAGACAGATGAGGGAGGGACGAATAACGAGGTACAATGGTTCGATGGGGTGAAGCTGGGGAAACATGTCGTGTTAGTTGGAGAAAGGGGGGGGTCGTGGATTGTACATAGAAATCAATCCATCGCATCTTGCCTGGGGCCGGGATCTATACCCATGATGACGGTAGTTTCCTGGGTTTCGTCGTCTGTGCAACTCGTGCGTGGACTTGGGTTTTTGGGGTTTTAGACTGTTGTTGAGAGATGGCTCACTTGGTGTGTGTTTTTTTGATTCACGTGTGTAGGTTTGTGTGTGTGTGTGTGTATGTGTATGTGAGTATGTGTATGTGTGTGTGTGTGTGTATGTGAGTATATGTGTATTTGTATGTGAGTATATAAGTATGTGAGTATGTTTTAGCAACGTCTTGGCAAGCGTGAGGACCAAAGTCTAGTATACATTATACATGCGGGTAGAAATCACCCCCCCCCCCCCCATATCTCTTTACCTTTACGTCAACGCCGTCAACCCCCCCCCCCCCCCCCCCCAGCCCTATACAGCGAGCTAGTCTTCGATGTCGTCGTCGCTGAGGACAAGTTTCTGCGCGAGCATGCCGGACACGCCGCCTGTGGTGATGCCCCATTTCTGCTTGCGCGGGCTGGCCTCGTCGGAGGGGCGGTCCGTGGCCCACGCTTCGGCGGGGACGTGGTCCTCTGTCTCTGCGTCGGAACGGTCGTCCTCCGCGGCGGGGACCCCCGTTAGGCGGACTATCCTTTCGAGGTCGCGGAGGAGGCGGGGCCCCGTCTTGCCGGCGCGCGCCAGGTGCGCCATGTAGGGGAGCCGGTCGAGCAGCATCTCGCGCTGGGCTGCGCTGCCTAGGGAGAGCAGAGGTGCCGGTGGGTGTGGCGCGTCTTTGGACTTCGCCTTTGATGTCGCTTCTGCGGGGGGGGCCGCGGCGCGAGGGTGTTGCTGCCGCTGTATCCACGAGGTTGTGTCGCTGGACGGCTGTGTCCTCATAAACGCCGCGGCGCCGTCGGTGGCCTTCTTGACGTCGAGTTGCGCATCGCCCTTTAGGATGCCCGTCGACCAGAGATCGACCATGGCCTCCATCTCTTCCTTGGCTCTCCAGAGCTTCAGGCTCGTGGGGTAGAACATCTTGAAGGTGTCGCCTCCCTTCGCTGCCGTCGTCGTCTTGCGCCTGACCGGGTTCGGCAGCGAGAACAGCAGGCCGCGGACTGCGACCTGGAAGGCCATCTCGTCCTGGCGCAGCACGTGGCTGGACGAGTTGGCGTCTCTCGCGCCGCCGAAGAAGACGTCCCGCGAGGGATGGAGCAGGTCGCTCTCTGAAAGGTACTCTATGCACTCGTTGACGTAGTCCATCGGGGTCGAGAGGTCCATCGGCCCCGTGCTTTCGCAGGATAGTATGTAGTTTTCGTGCAGCGCCGAGACGAACGTGTGCGTGTCTGTGCCCGTTTCGTCCATCAGCGCGTCGATCGAGACCTGCGACCTCTTGGGCCGAGCATAGTGCGACAGGTACGACGGCAGCACCTCCACACTGTCGTCATCTGCCGCGGCTGCGTCGTCCCGCTTGTTGTATACCACTTTGCCGACGGCGTGGAATATGCCCAGGCTGGCCTCGCGTTGCGAGATGAGCTCGAGGCTCTCCGACTCGCCTTTGGTCAGGCCGATGGAGGTCCGCGTGCCCTTCTTGGCTTTGGTGAAGGCCACCCGGGCTCCCCAGTCCGATCCTGCGTCTCCCTTGAGGCACAGGAACTCGAGAGACGAGATGGCGCTGCGGACGTCTCCGATTTCGCCCAGCCTCTTAAGCACCTGGGGACCGGGAGTCCTTCTGCGTCCGGATTTCCTCGCCTCCTTGAGGACCACGAGCTCGAGAGCCTTGGCGAGAATGGACGGCGCTATGGCGTTGAACTCGATCAGCCCGACCCCGGGGTGGTGGAGGATTTCGGGCCCGAGCAGGCGGTGAGCCGTCAGGCTGTCTGCCGACGCTGATGTCGTGGTCAGCAGCGTCTCCGTTATGACCAGCACAACGGGACTGACGGGGTCGCTGTGTTGCGGCGTCTTGCCAAACGTGGCGAGTGGAGGTGTATGTCCTGCCAGATATTGGAGAATGGTGCTGCGGAAAGAGCTGAGAGCTGGGGACGAGCGAGAAAACGTGTTTGGGAATTCTTCGATAAGGATGACTCGTTTCCTCCGACCTGTTGCCGCTCCGTTTGAGCCGCTCGGCGTAGAACCCGTGGATCCCTCAACATCCAGTGTTCCAAACTTGCCACCACGACCGAGAAACTCGCCGAATTGGGCAGAAAACGACACAAAGCCAGTTCCCAGGCTGGTCGTGGGATTCCTCCATTCGAGAAGCTCAAACCCCATATCACCAGCCAGCAGGCGCATCGTCGTGGTTTTCCCCGAACCAGCCGCACCCTTCAGGACCAAGACGCGCTGTCGGAGCCGTCCCGTCATGACATCGTCCAGCCATCTTCGAACATCGGCGACTTTCCTCTTGTGGACTGCCAGCTCATCGAGATTGCACGGACCAAACCTTTCTGACCATGGCCGCAGCTGTTCATCCGCGCCGCGGCGGAGGTTCGTGGGTTTCGGAGGTTTGAGGAATTGGGGACCGGTGTTGGAGGGTTCGCCCGGCACATCATCGCCGGCCTTTCTCGACCTCTTACGGGCGTGCTGACCGACCAGGCTAGACGAGCTTGCTCTGCGATCTGATATCTCGTCGTCTTCGGAAATCGGATCGCTAATTAGATCGTCGATTGGCGCGGGCCGCTTTTCACCGCCGCCGCCGCCGCTGCTGCTGCTCGGTTTGGCAGCCCGCTGGATTTGTTTGGAGAAGAGTGTCTTCAGGTCGGCCGTCTTGCCCCTGCTCTCTATCCGGCTTGCATTCTTCGGTTTCTTGGAACTCGGACTTGCGCCGTTATTGTTGGCTCTCCCTCGGCCCGTCCTTGTGCGGGACGCATCGTCGTCCGACGGAGGGCTTCTGGCGCCGCCTCTGGACTTCGTGGGACTCGGGGATGCAGTCGGGGCTCGCACTTTGGAGAGTGAGGGGGGGGAGGATCGCAGGAAGTTGGAAAGAGTGTTGTTGGCCCGAGGTCGTGGTTGTTCGTCTTCGTCACCGGAGTCCTCGAGGGTATTCCGCCTGAGGCGCTTGGCGGGCGGGGCCATCAAAACGACCGGGACGACGGGTTCATCTGGGTATTCGTGAGTTCCATGCGGGCCGCGGCCGGCGACGGTGTTCTCAGTTGTGCAGCAGCGAAAGGAGCGGACGGGAAAAAAAAGAACGGGCTGAGGACATTGTTTGATGTCGGGGCCGACGGCGACGGCTGCAGGGTCCACTATGGGGGAGCCCAGGCCAGCTGTTGGCAGTGCCGGCCTCACAGAGTCACAGCTGGCAACATTACATCCGCATGGGATGGGATGGGTACCCGGTACTTGGACAGACAACAGACTGAGCCCGTTTTCATGTTTCCGACAACCTTCAACCTCATTTCAACCGTCCTGGGCAATCTAGCAGATAATAGTTATGTACAAATGAAGGGCTCCGCAGCTTCTTTTCTACTACTACTATTGTACATTGTACCGTCACATTCTTCATCGATGTTGCCCTAGACACTCATTCAAATCTTCCACCCGCGGAAACTGTCCGCAAACGTCGCCGCGGCCCGCAGATAATATTCGTCACTGTCGCCCCAGGTACTTGCCAAATCTCTCATGGTGCGAATGCCTGATTTTTTTTTTTTTTTTTTTTTTTTGCCTCGGTCAGCTCCTCTGTCTTTTTACCCAGCTCCGAATCCACAGCCCAGCTTACCTTTTACAAAGTTTGCGTCGGTTGAGCACGACGAGCTCAGAGCCTTGTGCTGCACATACTTCCAGTCACGCCCTTTGAGATCCTCATCCACGCTTTCGGCGAGTAGACAAGGTCGCCCCTGAGCAACGTACACAGCAATGACCAACAGCCACCACTGCCGCACAAGGCCTACGTGGTGTCGCGCCGGAAAGAAAGCCAGCAAGACCCTGACGGCATAGCCCGTTGTCAACAGATTTAGGAAGAAAAGGTTGTACTCTCTGGCAGTCGAGTCCACAGTCGAGTCCGCCGCCGAGACGAACAGTGCCACTGTTTCTTGCTGAGAGCGTTGAAAGGCCTTCAACGGGTCGGATGTGTCCCATGCGTTCCAGTACTTCATCACGACGTCCCCCTTTTCCTCGAAGATGGTTTCCAGGTCCTCCAACACAATGTTCTTGGGGAGACTTTTCAGCTCCTCGTCTTTGGACATCTCGGCGAGCAGGTCGAGAATGGAACCGGAAGTGGCACGACACGTTTTGGTGAATGATGCATCACTGCTGTAGCTGTACAGAAAGTTTTGATGTACACACGCCGATGCGAGCGCCTCCATGGCAAGTTCCTTGCTGTCCACCTCGTAGGCGTACCCTAGCTGCATGAGCGGATGTCCGACTACCGAGGCGTTAGTTGCGTTTCCTTGAAGAGCCCGGCTCGCTGCGCGATTTCCACCTACGTCCACAGATGAGTCCATGCACCAAGGGTTTCTCGGACGAAAACAGATAGTGCTCAACCACCTTTTTCCAGTCATATGCATACTCCATGGCGAGCTTGTCCTCAAAGTAGTCGACATACGCCCGTTGGTATTGCTCATCCCCCAAGAAATCCACCCAGTCATTGTCCATGAGCTCGGCTGGAGAGGGCGTCCATGCTTCCAACCCTTTGACCTGGTCCTCGTAGATTTCGTGTAGCTGGTGGTGTGTGGCACCAAGCAGGTAAGCCGAGCTGAGGAACTGAGAAGTCTGGTTGCCGAGTAGAGGCTGAGAAGAAGAAGCCACAACAGCATAGTTTACATGGTTGGCCTTGAGCAGATGTTTGAGGGAGCGAGCCCGGCGGTCGGGGTCGGTCTCAATGCAATGCACCTCGGCCGAGGGCACATCGATGGCCTGCGCCTTGCGGTCTGCCCCCAGTACGTATGACAATATTCCGGACATGGCCGAGATTTAATTTTGGTATGCGTTCCCGTCGAAAGCATACATTTCCAGGCATCAAGGCTCTCCTTTGTCTTTTGGTTGGGGAATTTGGGTGCGGAGTGGGTGTCAAGTGTGGGTCGATGTGATTCGGACCTTCATTCGAGCAAGGTACCGAGGTACATGACATATTATCTTATCTGCAGTAGTAGTACTAGTACGTAGTACTAGTAGTATTTATCCACTTCTGCACCTTGGACCTTGGACGCGGACAAACGGACAAAAACCCAAAATTCGCTTGCTCTTGCTTCGCATTTCCAGATGCGTAGAGCAGCACCCCAATGACCACTCTGAACGAGGCAGGCGGCTGCATCCTTTACGCAGAGTTGCTCTCCAACATCAGGCAAGTGTCCATCGCAATCACCTTGCCATCGCCGCCCAGGTCCGACACAGTGGCCAGAATCTCCGAAAATGGCCAGTTTTTGCACCTAGAGCATCATGGTCTTACCACCTCTCTGGCTCTGCCGGGCGTCGTGGCAAAGGCCTTGTTGAGACCTATCCAGGGTGCGTCTCGGCATCTGACCTGGCGCCTGCCTCTGTCGCCGGCTGGATCAGTGGTGCCTCCATTCTCCGCGGAGAGCCAGCCGGTTCCGTGGGCAGCTTCGCATCTTGAAAACGGATCGGCAGTCCGTTGTCGAACATGTGACAACACCATCATACCGCAGGGCACAATCGACGTCTGGAAGGATCTCCCGAGTGAAAACTGGGCCGAAATGATGGAGTTCTGGCATTGCCACAAACCACTGGACCACGATCAGCAGCAGAGCATTCACCTCGCCAACAAGGGATACGGAGCCAACAATGTCATTTCTGCTCAGCCCGGCGTCGGCTTTGCTGACATCGCTTCATTCATGTTTGACGAGCATGACTGCCGAAACCTCTTGGTAAGTCTGTGTGTGGTACCGTATCCAATGTGTACCGAGTAACCCTCCCCCGACTCGAACATCAGTTCCTTTTTGGCTTTCAAAAAGACGCGGGAAAATAGAAGGTGACCAAGTCGGCTCCAAGAGGCACTTCTGTGATCTGGTCATCGATACAATTCCCGCATAGCGACTGTTCTGCCAAAAAAAAAACCCCTATTTCGGGGCAACTCTCATCACCCAAGAAACCTTCTCCTTTCGAGAATGGTTTCGGATGTTTGAGCTGGTGGATAGCCTCTTCCACTTCATCCCAGTCATTCAGAGTCAGGATTTCTCGGGGGATTTCAAGAGGTACACGCTTCATTCTCGATACCCCCTTGTGTCGACAGGATGGGACGTTCATGATCGTAAGTGCTTACTTCTCCGCCGCCAGTTTTCCACTTCATCTGTCGCGACGGCGTCAAATAGCAGCTCCCAAGCCGTGGAAAACGCGACCCCTGGAAAGTATCTGTACATCTTCTGCAATCAATGCACCACTGAGATTGGCTTGTTCAACCTCAGGGTTGGCTCCTTGTCTCTGTTCAAATGGCAAGTCTCCTGCAGGAGTACCACGCCAGCATGTCGAGCTCCGATTGCCTCCGAGTGCTTAGCAGCTTCTCTCATGGCCGGCATGTCTCGATCGGGTTGCGCCAAGTCGCTCATACTACCGCATAATTCGGGGAAGGGCTTGGATTCTCCAAGGGTACTCTACCTATGGGTCTTAAATCCCAACGTCGTGTACTCATCCCCGTCTGTCAGTGGCAAGAGAAGCGCGATGAAGATTCTGTTCCGGGAGGTAAGCCGAGAAGAGGGAGACAGACTGGTTGATTCTGTTGTTTCGGACGTCCAGGAATTGTACCTTCCTGCTGCTGCGATTGACGTATCAAGACAGACCCTTTTGTTGAATAGCCGGCTCCTGCCTGAGACGGAAAGGTCTTTCAAAGAGTGGCAAGTCAGTCTCTTGGAAAGATGGGTAGACAACGAAGAATGATGAGCCAGCCTTTGTAAAACTCGACGTGGTTGCACAACGAGTACTACATAGTGCCGGAAACAGTTTCTACGAACCGTTTGCACGGTACAGTAGACATGTACGTACAAAAGTCAACTTGTCATGCCATGTGCTACCCATCCAATCTTCCCTTTGTCACTCGAGGTCTGCGTGCAATTTTTTTTTCATTCCCGTTTCCTTGGCTGGTCGTGTGGTGACAACGGCAACACGAGTTACGACCGGAACAACACATCGCTCTTGTTGAAGAAGGGCTAGAGAAGGGGCTGTTTTTTTTTTTTTTTTTTTATGCTTGCCACTCCCCCATCATCTTCAACCAGCTATGACGTGCAATACTGGGCGAGGCACGATGCCTCTCCGCAGGCAGGATTTCATCCCTGCCGGTTGCCTCGGGATCACGCAAATCCACCTATCAGGCGAGTCCCCGGAGACCTGGCGAAGTCATTGCCTGTTGAGATGGAGGACAGTCCGCCTCAACCGATTTTCAGATCAGAATGGCGAGAATGACGTTGACAGAGATTATCTCCCGTCTGTAATACTGAATCAGATGTCCCGTTTCAAGTCATACAACTTGGTGGCGAATCTGCTCAAGTCTTCCTGGGTGGACCTGGAGTTTTGTCTCTTGCTAGATCTTTCTGGCACTCTGCGGGTGTATTTGCTCCCAGACGATGTGCACTGTGAACTCGTTGCCAAGACCAGCCGTTCTCTGAGAAAAACACGACGTCGGCTCCTAGACTTACTGGACTACTCAGAAAGCGCTTGGGACGGTCGTACCTCCGTCTCACCGGGCAAGCTGAATCCGTTTGCGGAGTACGACTGCGCCGGAGACGAAAGAACAAGTATCTTAGACGTCTTCAACAGCATCTCTTCCCCTGCAACGGACCAGAATCTGGTCCGTGATTTGCATTATCGGGAGGCAATGGCCCAAATCATGTCCGGTCACGTTCCAGGGCTGGCCACAGAACTGTATCCTTACCAGCGGACGTCTACGGCTTTGTTGGTGCAGAAGGAGGCAGAGCCGGGCACGGTACTGGACCCGAGATTTGTGACTGCCAAAGACCTGCACGGATCGCCATGGTACGCAGATCTAGTGTCGGGCTCAGTGCTCAAGACGCCGCGTTGCTACCGGCGCATGCCCGGTGGGATACTCGCAGAGGAAGCGGGATCGGGGAAGACGGCCATCTGCCTCGCGCTGATTCTAGCAACGAGGGCCGTCCCAACGCGCCCTTCAAGAGGCTACGGACGCGCTGGTGTTCCCACCAGGGCCATGGTTGCTTCCCTTGCCGACATGGCCGCCTCCTGCGCTACTCGAAATTTTGTTCCGTGGCGGGATTATTTCGAGGCGTGGAAGACCCGGCTCGGCTTGGACTTTGTCACGTGCGAGAAAGCTCTCCGTCGCAATCCAGGATACCAGATTAAACAGGAAGACGAAGTCTACTCCAGTCGACAACCTCGAGGTACCAAACTTTTCATCAGCAGGGCGACCATCATTGTGGTACCAAACATCTTGGTTCCCCAGTGGAAGCGAGAGATGGCCAAGCATACAACCGGACTGGACATTTGTATTCTTGTCCGACGTGACGAGCTTCCAAGTTTGGAAAAGCTGTTGGAGCTTGATGTCATCTTATTCTCACATTCTCGGTTCGAGCAGTTGCTGAGGCAGGACGAGGATATGGGGAAGTCACCGCCATTCAACATTCACTTCAAGAGATGCATTGTCGACGAAGGCCACAAGCTCGGAAACTCGTATGACAATCGGTTGCTCGATGGCCTCCGCAACTTGAGCTTCTCCTCCAAATGGGTCGTGACCGGAACACCTTTGTGTGGGCTTTCGGGGGTGGATGATGAGCATGCAGTGGGTGACTCGACAGCGGACGAGGAGCTCGACAAGCCGTCCGAGCACGAGTTCCGCAGTGCGTCTAATGAGATGGAGAGGAAAGACCTACAGCGGCTGGGGATGATCGCTCAGTGCTATCTGAAGATGGAGCCTTGGGCAGCTAGAGTTTCTCCAACCGATGATACGTTGGCCGATTGGAGGACATATGTTTTGCTGCCACGGCACCATAGGTTCGGCCACGGCAATAGGAAATTTCTAACGGCAACTCTGAACTCACTGATCATCCGGCACAAGCCGTCCGAGGTTCGAGATTTCCTACCGTGCGTCGACGAGCGGGTCGTTGTCCTCGAGGGCTCGTATCATGATAAGCTGTCATTGAACCTGTTTGCCATGATGGGTATGATCAACAAGGTCCTGCCGCAGGAAGAGAGAACCCTCTTCCTCTTCAGTTACCAGAAGAACGCGAGGGTGACGGACATGGTAGACGGCCTCAAACAGTTGAGCTTTTTCGGAGGATCCTTGGTCAACATGGAGAGAATAAAAAGTAGGGTTGAGATTGCAGAGAAGATCTTGGAGGAAGGAAATGTGCCGACAGGAGACACGGCGCTTCTCTTGAAGGCCATCGGCTTTGGCAGGCTTGCCATGGAGGACGGGCTACAGAACCTGAGCCATCGCTTCCACGAAATCCCCATTTCGGTGCGCGGGGTGTCCTTGGGAGAGGCGGCTCACGCGTGGTCCCTGGACGGCGAGGGCGGCGGCGGCGAGACGCTATGCACCTCGGTCAGCTTGGTTTTGAGCTTGCAAAGATTGCTTTCCAAGGCTGCCGACGATCCGGCATCTCTGGACGCCCTGCTGGATGGAGGCCTGTCCAAGGAGGGACAACTGGAGAGAGAAAGGATTGCGGCGGCAGGCGACGACTCCGACAAGGGACCCGAGAAAAGAGGACGGGTGGGACGTGTAGCGTTGGCAGGAAACTCCAGACTTGGTGAGGATGTCCCGGGGGTCAATCCCGCGGACAGCCTGCCGACGTGTCTTTTACAAGCGAAGCTCGTGTCCACAGCCTCTGCGAAGCTGTCGTACCTGGTGGACAGCATCCTAAAGCATCAAGACAGGGAGAAGATGGTTATCTTTTACGAATATGAAAGCATTGCCTGGTATCTGGCAAGCATGCTTGACATGGTAGGTGTTTTTTTTTTTTTTTTTTTTTTTTTTTTTTTTTTTTTTTTTTTTTTTTTTTTTTTTTCGACTGGGCTTCTTTCTGACTGACAAGGCAACAGCTCCAAGTGCAGCACCTGATTTGTGCCCAATCCTGGACACTCGAGCGAAAGGCGCGATATGTCGATACGTTTCTCCAAAATCACGCATTTAGGTTCGTTCGATCTTTGACCTTGGTTTCAAAGGAAAGAAGGGAGTGGGGGGGGGGGGGGGGGAGAAGACCAAAAAAAGAAAATACAAAAAGAAAGAAAGGAGAAGAAGAAGGAGAAGAAGGAGAAGAAGAAGAAGAAGAAGAAGAAGAAGAAGGAAAGAAAGCTCGGAACAAATCCGCTTCTAACATATTCTCGCCAGAGTTCTTATTATGGATGTTTCGCAGACTATCCCTGGGCTGGATATGTGCGGAGCCTCAAGAGTCTACTTCATCAGTCCGATTCTCGATCCGCAGGTGGAAGCGCAAGCAATTCGACGAGTGCGTCGCATCGGCCAGCAAAACCCGGTCTCGGTCGAGACTCTGGTGTTAAAGGGCAGCATTGATGAAGTGATTTTGGAACGCAAACAACAGATGAAACAAGGCGAATACAAGGGAGCCAGATCCCCGAAAGCGGGATTGATTTCCCGCTGCATCGACATGTCGATGAACACGACAGCACTGCCACGTATCGACGGCAATTATGCGTCGCAAATGGCCGACTTGCGGTCGCCAAGGCCCATCTTTGGAGGCGGGTTTGACCGAGAAGAAGATGCCGATGACGGACTCGTCGCGTCAGCTTCATCCGCGATGGCGCCATCAGAAAAACCATCCTTTGTTTCAAAAGAGACGCAGACGTTGATTCCCAGGAAGCGCCCAGGCAGCCCCGTCGTGCTGGCTGGAGATTCTGGAGCGCAGTCCAGAGAGGAGATACGAAACGTGCGAGAAACGGCTCCCTGGCCGACGAGAGATCTTCCGTTTCACTGAGACTTGTATTGTATTGTGAATGATGGGGTCGACGACGGTGAATGGGGAAATGACGAAACACACACACACACAAAAAAAAAAAAAAAAAAAAAAACAGGCACGTTGGGGTTTGTGTGAAATGCGATTGTCTTTTTTTTTTTTTTCCGATTGGCCATTTCTCTATCCATGTATTCATCCCTTGATGTCGTCTTTCTACTAAGCGCGCAGGTCACTGGCAGGTACTACTACTAAGTAGTAGTAGTAGCTTGGCCAACCTTTCCTCTGACTACTAGTACTACTACTCTTGGTAGTAGGTAAGTAGTCTCTGTCCCTTTGTCCCTTTGTCTGGGTAGACGGAGGGCGGAGGGAGGGCATACCACGTGGATGGGCCACGCGATGTGGAATCGTTTTGTTTTATACAATGAAGACAATGATGAATGTGCTGCGTTGGATGGAGTACACTACACCATTCTCTCCCGGGGATGTGGAGACTTGAGATTTGGCGACAAGACAAGGCGATTGCATGTTTTACACCATATCACTCTCGCTCTATATTGGCAAATTGCATGCCGGACGTGGTGAAGAAGGAAAGTCAGTGGCCTTGTTCCAGTCTGGTCCGGTCCGGTCTGGTCTGGTTTCTGCGTCTGCGTCTGCGTGTTGCTTCTAAAATTCCCTTTATTGCCACATGGAATGGCAAGGGGCTGGCTGCTCCCTGTCTTGGGCGCGTTGGCTCTTGGTGGTCGATACTTGTATGTTTTCTTTCTTCTTCGGATAGCAGGCACGCGACAATGCAATGTTTATGAGGTTAATGTGCTGTCGATGGAGATGGAAGTGATGATACGACGAGCGTGCATGGTCGGAAAATAAACGTGAGTGTGTGAGGGAATGAATGACCTGGGGAAGGTGGCAACTGGGGCACTGCCTTCCTTGGCTGCCCTGCCCGCCTGCCAGACTTCAGACTTCCGAGGCTCCACTGTCCAGCTGAGGCCAGCTGGTCGTCGGGCCCACTGGTTCTGACGATCCGAACACGGTTGGGTCCACTTTGCTCCGAGAACCCCTTTTTCTAAGCTGTCGGTGGCGGGGAGATTCGTTTGTTGCTTGTTGCTCGTTCGTTGCTCGGGAGAAGGAGAAGGAAAAAGGAAGGGAAGGAACAAAGGGGGGGGAGAAGGGGAAGGGGAAGGGGAAGGGGAAGGGGAAGGGGCAAAGGGGAGAAAGAAAGAAAGAAAGAAAGAAAGAAAGAAAGAAAGCGAAAGCACGGTGCCAAAGAACGACGCCATTGACACTCATCCAGCTCAGCTTGGCTCAGCTCAGCACAAGCTCCAGTCAAAGTCAGCCTTGGCTGCGACTCGTTTTCTGTAGTTATTGAAAATCGAATACCCGCTGCTGCTGTTGCCCCTTGAGCCTCATGCGAGGTTTATGTGGCTATCCTGTTCTTCTTCTTCTTCTTTTATTTTCTGTTTAACCCTTTGTATAATACTCTTTTTTTTTTTTTTTTTTTGCCATTTCTTTTCATTCTTCTCCTCTTGCTACTCCTCGTTTTTTTTTTTTTGTCATCCTCCATCATCATCATCACAATCCAGTTCCCGCAATGGCTTCCACCGTGGTCGTGCGGCCCCATCCCGCCTCCGCTTTCGAAAGAATGCCTGACCTGTATTCCATCCCCGAGGACGGCGTAGGCCAGAGCAAGTCTCCGTCGACTCGTGCCGGCGTGAAACCACCGACATACTCCATGTATCCGGGCCTGCAGACGCCCAAGTTGAGCCGTGCTCAATCCGCAGACTCTCTGCCGGCAGCGCTCAATCGGCCCAGAAAACTCTCGGGAACGAGACCCGAGCATGCTCAGACATCCAAGGCGGCTGCTATGAGCACGCGGACGAGGAGTCTGCCGATGGTGACTCGCCTCGGCGGCCATGAACGAATGATGGACTCTTCCGTCTGGGGGACGTCGAGCTACCTGGCCACCATCCGGACGCCTTCCGTGGTCAAGAAGCGGGAAAACACAAGGACGCTCGGAGAAATGTGCGGCGCGTTGCCGGGAGAGGTGCTCGAGGTGGTTCTCGAAATGCTGAAGGAGCTCCATCTCGAGCGAGGGAGCGACGGCTGCGCGACGTGCTGGGTGCGAGATGCGTCCAGCCTGGCGCTCTGTTCGCGCAAGTGGTACAAGGCGGCGCGGTTGGCACTGTGAGATGATACAAATCCCGCGAGAACCGGACGCCGCTGACGTTTGAACCCACGGCGCAGATACCAAGACATTGAGCTCGTAGGTCCTGACGCGGCAGCAGCATCCCACAAGAAACGGTTCAACAAAACGACACACGGCTGCCGCCTGGTGCTCCTGCGACGAACCCTCAGGGCGAATGCCGAGATCGCATCAGTCGTCCGCTCGCTCAGGGTCCCCGCGCCAGATGCCAAGGCGACGCCATCTGCTGCCAAGGGCCAGGCGTTGCTGGAACGGTACGAGAACCGGGTTGCCTCTGTCGTCATGGCATGCCCCAACCTCGAGCGGCTGTCCGGGCAAATCTTTGGCTACGACCACTCGTTCAAGAGGCTCTTCCACGCCCTGTCGACAAGAGCCAACCTCAAACACATGGATTGGTTGATCGATGCACCGGGGGGGCTTCTGCCTCTTCAGCAGCACCAGCACCGACAGCAAGCCACGCTCGCTTCTGTCAAGCGTACTGCTCCTCCTCCCTCCGGCCCGGCCCAACTGCAGCCTCATCAGGAGACTGCCTTTCTCGAGCAGCACAGGGCGTGGACCAAACTGACCAGCCTTTCCGTCCAGTGCCTGCCCGATGCCGTTCTGGCCCCCCAGACGCTGCTTGCGAGGACCTTGACTCTCCTCCCGTCCCTACACCACCTTCACCTGCATGACCTGACGCCCGATGCCTTCGACGACACCAACCTCCTGGACTTGCCTCCGCTGAAGAGCTTGACATTGTCCAACGTCCGTGGCATAACCTCCAGCGGCCTCTCGGCGTTCGCAACTCGCCCCAGCAGCCAGCCTCTGCGCAAACTCGTCCTCAGCCACGTGCCGCTCACCTCGCTGCCGGCCCTGGCGCGCATCCTGTCCAACCTGAAGTCGCTCGCGAGCTTGTCCCTCATCCAGTCTTTTCCACCGCTGATGCCCGACTCGGACTCCTTCGTCCTGTGGATGATGCCGTACCTGGCCTCCTCGAGCGTCAGCAAGCTGCACTGGGACATCAGCGGCCTGCACCCGGACAGCGCCAACGCAGCCGACGACATTCTCGCGCGGAGCATCGTCGCCGGCGGCTTCCCGCGTCTCGGGACCCTCCGAACACCCAACGACCCGGAGGGGATTTTCCAGCAACTGTGCCGCCCCGTCGACAGGGTTGATCTGCCGGGCGATCGGTACCGAGCCAGGTCGGTTTCCGAGCTCGAGAGCGCCTCCGCACCCTCGTCACCCACGGGGTTCCTCGTCAAGTCCTCCACGACGAGCTCGCTGTCTAGCATACCACGTCCCCGCTCCCACACCAGTCTCGTCGCAGCACGTCTGGCGGCGCAGGCACGTCTCGACCGCGCCCGAGAATCATGTCATTTCCAGGTCAGGGTGACGGATGAGCAGGGAGGTGTTGTGGAAGAGTTCAGCCTGGCGGGCTACATGGGCACCGTAAGAAGCAAAATCGACTACCACCTCCTACCTGACCCGGGCTCGGTGGACGACCGAGACGGCGGCCTCGCCGGCGTATCTGGTGTGATGTCCAGCGTGGGCGAATCCATCGTTGGTCGGGGAGGAGAAGGGTGTGCGGGGTGTTGGAACCGACGAGAGAGCGTTGCGGCCGATAAGAAGGAAAAGAGCCGATGGAGAAAGGATTCCGTATGAGTTTGGGGGGGGGGGGTCAGATGACTCGCTCTACTGCTGTTTTGTTTTCCCTCTTTTTTCTCCTTTTCCCTCTTTTCCTCCACCCCCAGGGAAAATCTTTTTCTCCTTTCCCCCTCTTTTCCTCCACCCCCCCTTCTTTTAATCTTCTTTTTCTTTTGTTTTTGTAAAAACCCTCAGTTTCGATCCTATAATTCATGTTGACCCTGGATCTTGTGTATTTATTTCTTACGGCGGTTACCTTTGTTCATATTCTTTTGAATTTACTCTTTTTTGTCTATCTATTTTTCCATCTCTTTTTCTTTCTTTTTCTTTTCTTTTCTTTTTTTTATGTCCTTTTTGTTTCTTATTTTCTCTTTCTTTTCTTATCTATACTTTTATATTTTCTTTTCCTTCCTTATTTTTGTTTTTTCTTCCCTGCTCCCCCCCCCTCCCCCGTTTCGTTTGCGTTTCTTATCTCTTTTTGTTTCCTTTTTTCTTTCCATCCTTTCTTCCTTTTTTTCTGTTCTTTCTCCTTCCTTCCCCTTTCATTACAAATTCAACCATCTCTGCAAAAGTTTCAAGAACGCCCCGCCCCAGATCAGCCTGTTTGCAAGCACTCTATCACAAGGGCTCGATTCAAGAACTCGGAGGCGTAAATAACTTGTTTTAAGTAATAATAGTCTTTGAGGATCGCGATGAGGAGGAAGGGATCCTCTCACAACTCTCCATACACAGGAAATCTTTATGTACAATAGGAAGATACTAAATTGGAAACTCCTAATCAAGGATCAGGGCAGCTGCCCCCGTGAACCCGGGCAACCTTTGCTGTTTGTGTCAAGGCGCCATTCGTGCCAGCGTGACACCCTCCCTCGGTCGTATGTATCGCACCTTTTTGAGAAGACCTTTCAATGTTCATCTCCCCTTTACTCATCATGCGTCTGTTTATGGAACGGGCGTGTAGCGAGAATCGTTTCGGCCCTGATTGGTTGTGCGCGTGGGCGGCATGGCCACCCACGCCAAGTGTATATATTCACATGGCGTGCAATTCAATCCACAGTGACGCATCATAGCTACTGATTTTGTTTCCGTCGGACTCACCAAACGTAACTTGCATTGTGGTAATCACCACACATAAAATGACACATTGAGCGTTGCCCCTCGAAACAAGCGTCTTTCCCACTCTTCTGTCCCAGACCCTTGAATCTTGGAAAACACCATACTACGTACACAACGGCAGGATGTACCTAGTCCCTACTGGTAGAAGGGACGAACCGTCTTGAAGACCATGATGCAACCTATGTATCCTGACTGATATGGGGACATTCCTCCAAACCAACCGATTCTTTTTCTTCAATCGCAAATACCAACCGTGACCTTGTCTCAAAAGCAAGACTTTCGTGGTCTGAAATCCCCCCCTTTTTCCAATTCCAACACCGACCGGCGCAGAAAGGATGCGCTCTAATCTAAGCACTGTGACGTGGTACACTGGCGTTATGAATGATGTGTTTTCTGCAAAACGTGGTTGTAGCGGTATTCACAACCTCCAACCCCCCCCCCCGGCGGACATTCTATCTACTGCTGCAAATTCTTCAATTGTAATAATGCACGGTGACAACAAAAAGGAAACACACGTAAGTTGTAAATACATTCTATCGTATCCTGGTCTGTAGATCTTTTGGTTTGTAATTGTAATGGGTGAGGGAAGGGGGGGGGATAAAATAAAACAAATGTGCAAAGACGAATGGGAATTGCTGTTCCTCTCGCCCCCCCCCCCCCCCCTTTCTTGGGAAGATAATAATAAGAAAAAAAAAAACAAGGTTCGTTGGATAGATGGTGAACCCAAAGAGAAAAACAGTGATCCAATCTCAACTTCATAAGAGCGATATGAAAAAAAAAAAAAAAAACCAAATAAAAAAAATACGGGCGACTAAATCGTTTTTTTGGGGGGTTTTAAAAGAAACGACCCTTCTTCTTGGTCGTGGCAGCAGGCTTCTTCTTCTGCGAGGCTGACTCCCCGAGGATGTCGTCAAAGGTGGCAGCGGCGGGTTTGGTCACCGTCGGTGCGGGACTGCCGCTGCGGGAGGGTGGCGCGGCGGAGGGGGTGTAGTTGTTGGCGGCGGCGGAGGAGGCGCTCCGTAGGCCCGGGTGGCTGGTGTTGGCTGGCGGCGGGGCCACGGGCTCGAGGCCCATGAGGATGCTGGATCGGGAATACTGGCGGGACCGGTGGGCCGGCGAAAGGTTGCGGAGGCGCAGGGCCGGCGATGGGCCCCCGGGCGGTGGGGGCGGCGACGGGGTGCCGGGCCCGCAGCCCGCTCTCGTTCCTGCCGGCGATGGCGGCGTGCCCGGTGATGATGCTGATGACGACGACGGCCGCCGCGCTTCGGGGAACATGGGCGCCGGGGGCCACAGCGGCGACATGGGCGGTAACCTGTCTGCCGCTTCTCTTTCGTCCATCGCCGTCATCATCTCCTCCTTCCCCCCCTCCTCCACCTCCCCCTCCTCCGTGCCCAGCAGCTTCTTCTCCCACCGCTTGGCGGCGAGCCAGCAGTGGCTGCGGTGGTAGGTGGCCTCGACGCTGAACATGACGGTGTCGGCCGACAGCTCGACGAGGCCGCCCCCGGCCGTGACCTCGTACCACATCTTGCGCACCTGGCCGTCGTCGGCCCAGGGCAGCTTGCCCATCGGCGGCTGGCAAAGGAAGTACTCTACCCCCTCGGTGTGCCTGACGCCCGGCGCGTCCACCACCAGCATGGGCAGCGACTGCAGGACGGCGTAGAGGAACAGCCAGTAGCCGATGCGCTGGTCCACCAGGTCCTGCGTGACCTTGCCCCGGCCCTCGCGTATCTCGAACTCCTTGAACTGGTCCAGGAAGGGCAGCTCGACCCGGCTCGTGTCGAAGTTGTAGCCCTTGTTGAGGATGAGCACGAGCTCGTGCTCCTTGATCCTCTTCTCCATCTTGTTCTGGTCCTTGGCCGACATGCTGCCGAAGGTCTCGTGGATGGCCCTCATCGTCGGCAGCTGGGGCAGGTCGAACGGGATCGGGGGCAGGACCGGGGGCTTCGACCGGTCGAACTCGGAGAGCATGGTCCGCAGGGCCGAGACGGTCAGCTTGGCGGGCGCGGCGTCCGAGATGGCCGGCACCTCGTCCATGACGCGGGAGGTGAGGCTGGCGCGGTCGACCAGCAGGTCGTACAAGGCGCACATGTCCGAGTAGAGCGTCTTGAGGACGAGCCTGTTCAGCCCGCTCTCGGCGAAGGGGTTCTTCTTGCTGCTGGCCTTGGGCGGCCAGTTGCCAAAGGCCGACCGGTAGTAGCCGGTGGCGAAGTGGCGCATCCTGCCAAACGAGTTCCGCCACGTCTTGAAGCGCACCTGCTTCAGCTCCGGCATCGACGTCGAGCTGGCGATGCCGGCGAAGAGGGATGGGAAGTCGAACTGCTCGAGGTTCTCGTTGACGTTGTGCTGCCGGTTGATCAGATCCAGGTGCGCCCGTTCCAGCCTCTGGCGCGTGACGGGGGACACCTGGCCGAACAGTGGCAGCTGCAGGTCGACGATGGCCGGGTACTTGCCCGCGGCATGGGCGAAGGCCTCGGTGTACAGGTCGGCGCACCGCATGCGCTCGCCGAGGACGAGGGCCTCGACCGTCTTCTCGCGGCTGAGTCGGCAGTCCGAGAGGCCCAGCTGCTCCGAGTAGAAGCCGAAGCTGAGCTCGACGGCCTCCCCAAAGGTGCTGCCGTCGGGGCTCGAGAAGCCGAACTCCTGCAGCAGGGCGGCGATGTCGAGAAAAGCGTGGAGCACTGTCGGGCGGGTCTTGGTGGCCACGAGCGGCCGCCCGGTCAGAAAGGCGAAGAGGTTGCGGATGGCGATGAGCCGGTCGAGCTCGGCCTGCTCGCCTTCGCCCGGCGCGCTGAGGTGGGCCGGCCCGGTCGGCGGAGCCGCGGGAAGATACAGACGAAGAGCGGACGGGTCGTCCATGGGGGCGGTCGGGGATGAGGGGATCCGGGTTGCATCTTGGACGGCGAGGCTGTCGAGGCCGGTGGATGGATGGGTGGCAGATGCGGTCTCGTCGGCATGGATCAGTTCGCTGAAGACATACGAGGTGCCGACGACGAACTCGGGAACCTTAAAGGACGGCCCGCACCCCGTGCCGCGCGGGTAAAGGTAGACGTAGACGTTGCCGTCCTCGTTCCACAGCTCGGGGACCTGTCCGTTGTTCGCATGGCGCGCGCGCACACGCTGTCAGCCGTCTCGTGCGGCGATACGGGGAGAAGGAGCGCCACACGTTACCTTTTCGGCATTCCTCAAAACGTCCGGGTTGTACTCGGGCTGGGCATCGTCCGACATGAGCCAGGCGTCGAACGCGTGCTCGCCTTGGCCGACGTCGATTGAGTTGGAGCGAGAGCGTGCTCCACCAGGAAGCCAGCTGCGCCGCAATCTTCCGCGGGTGGGACTCTGACTCCGGCCGTGCGACGAGGCAGAGCGGGCGGCAGAAAGCGGTGCGGACGGCGCCAACGAGGTCTGCGCGGAGAAGCTCCTGCGGCCTCTGGACTCTGGAGCGGGCAACGGCTGGTGGCCACCGGCGACGGCGCCGGGCGAGAGGAACAGCGAGCTGGCTCGTGATCGGGACTTGCGGTGCTCCTTGTGCAGCTTGCCGTCATGGTTTGGCGCCTCGGCGTATGCTGGTCCCAGGCGAGCGACGTGATCGGCAGCAGGCATCTGCCCTGTCGGCTGATTTGCGGACAGGGAGAAGGAGAACTCGGGAATCTCGGGAGCGGCTCGGGGAGGGCACAGGGGAGACGCGGGCGATGTCAGCGCCCGCGGGGGTGGTTGGTGGTGTTGATGTTGTTGATGATGGCCATGTTGCGTCGAAGGCCGGCTGCTGGACTCGCGGCCATCGGGCTCGCACGCAGCGCTGTATGGCGGCGGCGTCTTTGTCATGGTCGTCGTCGTCGTCGTCGTCGACGTCGACGTCGTCATCTGAGGGGACGACATGTCGATGATGGCGGCGGCGCCAGCAGGTCGTGACTTACGAATACTCAGTGGTGGTGATAGAGGTGGCGGCGGCGGCGGCGAGTCTGCCATGTCGAGAGTGAGTGCGGGCACATTCGACGTATTCGCGGGAGACTGTTGATTTTGGATGAGGACAGGAGAGGCCGGCAGACACAAGCGCTTCTCGTGTTGGTCTTTGTCCTTGTCCAACAACGGGGCGGTGCAGGAGGCAGCGGCGGCGGCGGCGGCGGCGCAGTCAAGACGAATGATATTGGACGCAGTTTCTGCCGAGCCGGATTTTTGTGTATCCTCCTGCTCACGCTCCTCGTCCTTCTTCTTTTTGTTCTTCTTCCCACCCTCCTCCTCCTCCTCCTCCTCCTCCTCCTCCTGCTGCTGCTGCTGCTGCTGCTGCTTCTTCTTCTGCTGCTGCTGCTGGTTGGTACTGTCAGCCACCTTCCTACCGCGAGGCAGGGGCAGACTCGTCTTTGGCCACGACGACAATTTCCTCGGCGTCCTGTGACTGTCGGCGGGCGAGGCTGCATGCGGCAAAAGGTCCGGGTCGGCTGTCGCGTCCGAACTGCACCTCGATCGGAACGAGGGGAAGGAAAACGAAGATGCCAGAATGGCTGCTCGAAATGACTTGCCCGACGCCATGCTATCTGTATGTCGATCTTTCTGTCTGCCCGACGGCCTGACGGTCTGGCTGACGGTCTGACGGGCTGATAATTTGATGACTTGAAAGGGGGGGGGGGGGGGGGTGACGCACACCAATCAGCCGAAAAATATATCTCACGCAACTGCAGGAGAAATGAAAAAAAAAAAAAAAAAGAAGGCAGAGCGGATGGACGATGGAACGTAAAGCTGGTTTGGGACAGAGGAGCAGCAGCAGCCACGAGGGCAAGATTTCTTTTCAGGGGAATCCAGGAGTCATCTCCTCGGACCTGCGTGGCGTTTTCCGTCTCGTTTCTCCTTCTCTTGTGCCGCAGGGACGATGTGCTAAGCTTACTACTACCAAGTACTACTTAAGCACCAAGGCATGTACATGTACACAATGTACACGGGTACATGCGTATAAGACCAACAATCGTCAACCCAAGTCACAAGTAACAGCCCAACAAGAAGCGAGTCTGCGCCGTGCCCAATGCGCCAAGCGGCATGTAGATTTACCTGCCTCGCCGACCACCTTCCGTCGGCCAGCTCAGTATCCGGTACCCGGACTCCCTGGTCCCACGCCCCGCGGCCACAGTCGGCCAGTCAGCCATGACGAGGCTCGGGACTGTTGAACAGCTGACAGCTGCGCTGCCGAGAGACGAGACAACGGTTCAGGCCAAGCTTCGCGTACTGAGAGCTTGCAGTGGAGACATGGATACGCCAAGCTTATAAGCTTGGGCTATGACGTTTTTTTTTTCCCGCCCGTTGGTAAGCTGCGCTAAGGAGGGCGAAGGGGCTAAGGGGAAGAAGGAGAGGAGGGGTGCCCTTGCCAAAGCAGGATGCAAATCAAGGCCCCCCCTCCCTCCTGGGTTATTTTTTTTTCTCCGACCGTCTACATTAGTACATAGTACATAATAGTAGCCCAGCAAGCGCCTCATTGGTACACCACGGCTTCGTAAGTGCCGATCTAATCAAAACAGCAACAAGGCTTCGCCGTCGGGAAATAAAAAAAAAACCAGCGAGAAGAAGAAACGACTCCGATTCGCCCCATCCCAAGGCTCCACCTTTTTTTTCTCTTGCTTTTTTTTTTTAGGGGGTTAACTCGGTACTCTTATTCCCAATGTGCAATATGCAATAAAGAACACGTGGTCGCTACCGCGTTATTCCCAGGTCCTCGTTTTGGGTTTCTATTTTTTTCTCGTATTCTGTATTCCTGCGCCGCCCACCCACCAAGCTCAAAGCAAGCATTGGCATTGCATCCCAGACAGCAGGACCATGGCCACAAAGGACGTCAGATCACGCCACAGCACATAACAAAAAGAAAAAGGCAAAGGGAGGCCTGTTTTGTTTTTGATGACCCCGCCCGATCCGGCCACCACCTTGTCTCCCTTTTCTTTCCTCCTCCGTTTCCCCCTTTTCTTGAAGAAGAAAAATGGCCAAAACAAAAAAACAAAAAAAAGGGGGGGGGGGGGGGGGGGAAAGAGCAAATACTTTTTTTGCTGGCTTCCCACCAAGTCGTCTACGTACTACGTAGTAGTACGCAACCCAAAAAAAGCCACCCAATCAAAAAAAAAAACTTGTTTCTTCTACCTTGCTCACAAGGGGAAGGGAAGGAGGGCAAAACTTAGCCCCATCCACACAATAAACGTCCCCCATCCCAATAGAAGCAACGCCGTCTTCTTTGTATGTGACGGTATTTGTTTGACCAGCCTTTTGTTTTCGAATTTACCAAGAATCGTGTCGGGTGGTCATGGGGGGAACGGGCTTTTCACAACCCGGCAACATGTTCCTCCCACCACCTACCTACCTTCGCCTTCCGTCCCGTCCACCATCTAGATCGCGTTACCGAGTGAGCGGTTGAGTTAGATCTTGCGCCTGCCCTGCAGATGGACAGGGGTCGCCAATTGGTTCACCTGCCGGAAACCATCAGGGGTAGGTACACCAGGTCTTTTTGCACCGTGAGCTTGACGTCAATCTATGGTGGAGTGGGTAAGGTAGAAAGAAGTACAGTCAGGAGACTTCTTTTTTCATCGCGAGGGGGGGGGGGGGGGGGGGCATGGACGATGAGGTGTTGGGAGTTGAAACAACTCTGAGCCGATTTGTTTGCAATACTTTCCCTTGCGTCAGCCTGTCTTCCACGCTCTCTCTCTGTCTATGTGTCTCTTTTTCTTTCTATTTCTCTCTCTCTCTCTCTCTCTCTCTCTTTCTCTCTAAGTATATTTATGTGTGTACATGTGTGTCTCATGAATACATACATATATATATATATAAATATATGCGTGTGTATATACATGTGTGTCTCATAAATACATATATATATGTGTGTGTATATATGCGTGTGTGTGTGTAAGTGTCTTGTATATACTATATACACATACATATATACATATGTGTGCGTATACATGTGTCTCATGAATATGTGTCTCTCGAAAAACAACAGAACCCCCAAACATCACCACCACAAGACCTCAACATCCTATACCAACAAGACGCTCTCTCACCCCCCCGGCCTCGTTCCCTTCCCGTCCCTATTTTTGTCCGTACCCGCGCCCCTAAACGTGCCATATGGACATCCAGCAGGGGACCAGGTCCTGTCTCGAAAGTTCTGTAGAACAGAAAAAAGGCCAAGCTGTCCTCTTCTTTTCTCGTCTCTTCTTTCTCATCTCTTCTTCCTCATCTCTTCTTCCTCATCTCTTCTTCCTCATCTCTTCTTCCTCATCTCTTCTTCCTCATCTCTTCTTCCTCATCTCTTCTTCCTCATCTCTTCTTCCTCATCTCTTCTTCCTCATCTCTTCTTTCTCATCTCTTCTTTCTCATCTCTTCTTTCTCATCTCTTCTTTCTCATCTCTTCTTCCTCATCTCTTCTTTCTCATCTCTTCTTTCTCATCTCTTCTTTCTCATCTCTTCTTTCTCATCTCTTCTTTCTCATCTCTTCTTCCTCATCTCCTTCTTCCTCATCTCCTCCTTCCTCATCCCTTCTTCCTCCCCCCGCCATCCAGCCTCAGCAATTCCACAACAAACACCCAACGATCCCATCTCTAACCCCCCTCCCCCCTCCACATCGTATTCCCCCCCCTCCCCGTCGAAACCGAAACCAGATCCAATTCCACCCAAGACGGAAATCCCTTCTCAAACTGCCTCACCCCCGTCCCACCACCCCCCCCCCCCCCAGACAAGCAAGCCATATATACCCTACCCAGAAAGTCCCCCCCCCTTCTTCCCGAACGGGACCAAGATACAGATCTGCTGTATCCCGTAGCATAAAAGTTCAAGCCGCATCCATCTCCGATGCTGCCTTCTCCTCGGACACTGTCACCTGACTGCATCAAAACCATGAGGTTTCCCCGGTGTAGCCTGCGAGACGACTTCAGTCCATGTCAGAAATCGGTGAGAAACATGGCTTCCATTGGCACAGAGCTGTGGGCCACAGAGCCCGGTTGACCAATCAAGTCCCCGTCTTGTACCGAAAATGTCAAATCTGGTGATGGTGTAAGTCGGACGTTCGACGCAGGACCCGATTTCCTCTCCAAACGCCAAAACTATTCTCTCTCGTGACAGGCATACCTTTTGAACGAAACAATCTTACACAGAAATACCTGGAAGCAATTGGGCATCTTCACTCTATTTTGGCCATCTGACAGGAGCACGCACGCACGCACACCCCCTTTCTTCCGTGTCCAATTCGTCCCAGAAGCTAGCCAAGGTCCCACTACATCCCCCTTTCCCCCCCCCCCCCCCCCCCCCGCGCGTGACTTACACGGGGAATACCAAACAAGCATGGATGCAAGCACAAGCATGGCGTATTCCCGTCTTGGGAAAGAGAGCCCCCGTTCCTCTTCCTCCCCGGTCGTTGAGGAGGAGGAGCTCTTCGATCAGATATTCGATTGGGACCGCTACTGCGCGTCCACACAGGAGCTAGATCCTTCCCACCTCGGCAGCCATCAGACGCTACAGCACCTTTGCACGCTCAAAACCCAGTTCTCTCCCACATCTCTTGACCTTGACAGTCTTGCCTTCGATCCTTTCCATTCAGACCTTGACAGAATGAGAACCCGTGCGCGGCCTGATGATGACACGACCACCACCTCTGACTACTCGGGACACTCCCCTCCCGACCTGGTCCGGGGAGGAGACAGCGCCTCTCCCTCGGATCACTCCGGATCTGTCTTTCTCGACCACTCCGAAGAGCGTGTCATCCCTGTCAATGACCCCTTTCAGGAAGTCCAGGCACAGCGTTATCTTGACTGGATCCATCCCGTGACCACTGATCCAGTCAAGGCTGCTCTTCCTCTCGGGCGTCCTGCTCAAATCCACATCCAGGGAGACGACTATGCCGACCTTCCAGCCACGCAGTCTGCCGGGACCAAACGACGTCGTTCCATCAAAGACAACGAGAAGAGACCCAGGCAACTGGTTAACCCTGTGCAGACGGCAGATGTGCGGAAGAGTGGGGCGTGCGTGCCATGTCGAGTAACCAAGACAAGGGTAAGACACTTACCATGCATACCTCTCCACAACAAGCAGCTTTCGTGACTGACCCTTGGCTCTTTTCCCCAAGTGTCATGATAGTGGCGTCTGTCCCACGTGTAGAAAGGCCTTTCCGAACCATTCGCATCTGGTCTGTACACGCATGACGCCTGCCATGGCGTGGCCGGTCATGGCAAAGGTCCCAGGTATGTTTTTGACGCTTCCGGAGAAAAAAAAAAAAAGAAAAAAAAAGTCCATGTAAATCCAAAACCCATCGACTCTGGCTGACGTTCCTCGTAGACTTCTGGTCCAGCTTTGCTGCTGAGGAGCATTATCTTTGCTCCAGTCCTCGTTTCTTCACCGGAAGTCCACGGGACATCTCCATCCTGTTCAGTGCTGACCAGCATTCGCCGTCGTTGCTTGCTACAGTGCAAGCATACAGACCCAGCAAGAGCCAGGAAGAAACAGGAAGCCCAAGGACCGCTGCTTTTCCCAACGAGAAGGTTCCCAGCCACTTCGCATTGGAAAACTGGGTTGAAAACCAGATCGAGCGAGAGAGTGGCCCCGAATTCAGCACGATGCTGCAAAACTTCTTGCGAATCTATTCCAAGGAGGGATTGAAAAAGCTCCCCAAGGTAGGCAACATCTCCCGTGGGCATGCTGTTTGGTATGGTTGTTTCTTGGTTGTTTGTACTTGTTCGCCGGCGAAAACAAAAAAAAAAGGGAAGAAAAAAAGCTGACACAAGACTGCAGCAAAATTTGGTTCGGACCGTTCACAAGATGAACTGCTTCTTCCGCATTTGGAAGATGCCTTCTTTCATGTGCATCGATCCTTCCAAGAAGCTCGTGCCACTTCCGGTCTCGGTTCAAGCTCAGCTGAGGAGAATCGCCAAAAAGGCGCTGGACCGATTGGAGCATGATGTCTTCAAGATGCTAGATGATTGTCTTAGCCAGCAGGGCTCTCCTAAAGCCGACGAGCGTGTTGCTATCTGGGTGAGCATGTGGCAGCTCATGCTCATGTATCGTGAGCTTTTGGTTGCGTTCAAAACCCACCTTGGCCGCATGATACAAGACCCAAGCTCTCCCGACGAATTCAGTAGGTGATGGGCTCTTAGACCCGGTCGTCTTCTTTTGACCTCTGCTCGACAATTGCTGACCAGTCCCTCCACTAGTCACCTCTCAGACCCAGCAGCACAGGCGCCTGTTAGACAATTTTTACCCTCTTCTTGCCGTCTTCTATCATTACCAGTTTCGAACCAAGAAAAGCATCGAGCTATCCTTTGACTGGCTTGACAGCATATCTTTTTCGAATGTTCCCCCTGAAGACAGAACCAGAATTCGTCACGTCGGACAACAATTGCTGGCGTCAAGACGAAACATGTGTTCGTTTCCCCGCATGAAGGCTTGTTTTGTCCTTATCGATGACCCGCAGGACTAACACACTTGGTAGACAAATGTGTTGAATCCTCGGCTGCGGCGTGTGATGTCGACAACATGTTATGGACATTTGTCGTGGAGCATGAGCTGAAGAAGCTCAATGCTCGGAAGCGAAATCCCAAGGCATCATCAAGCTCCAAATCGAGAACGTCACGACAAGAGGATGATGAATGTGAAGATGAGCGATGATGAGTGATTATGAGCCCTGGAAAAACTCATATTTGAAGACCATGGACATTGGTGTGAGAAAATGTGATAGATTCGAAGGTGCACACAACAATGTGAAGAGCAGGGGGGGGTTGAAGGGAAACCATGCCCACATGCATGAAACGGAATTGAAAAAAAGGCAAAAGAAGAAAAAAACCAGTGATCATGACGATCATGACGAAGAATGACTGATGATTTTGGCGGTTGCTTTGAAGTTGGATTTGCATGTTTCGAATTTGGTGGTCCTCTTGATTGTGTCAGCGAGATCTTTTAGATTGACCCTCTCAGCCGTGTCACTTGACAAGGTAATGAGTAGCTCCGTTTTGTCTTTGCCCTTCTTGGTTTTCGAAAGCACAGGGTTCAACCTTGGGTGATGAAAGTCAGTGAATGAAAAAAAAAAGAAGAAAAAAAAGACGACATGAAACGGTTCATGGTTGAAAAGAGGGACACGTACTTGATGGTCGAGAGAAGGCTGGCTGCATCTGTTGGCATGACGGGACAAACGGTGGCGACAATGCTGGCCACAGCCCCGATATACAGAGCCCAAAAGGTCGCATCAGCATGATGGCTTTTGATGATTCCCGTGAAGCCCTTGTGTAGAGGCTCGTCGGCAGGACCAATATCATTACCCCATCTCGCGCAATGGGAAACAGCAAGCAACGCGCGGGCAAGGTGAGTCAGCCCTGGACAATCGGGGTCGCGGATGACGGCATGGTGAAGAGCAAAGGAACTGTTGCTGCTGGCACTATGACCTAAGCGAGTCCACAGCAGCCGAATAAACAAAGAGCCCAGGCCGGGATCCAGGACTGATGGAAGATTTCGGAGCCTTGTTTCGGCTCGTGGGATCGAGGCTGACAGCAGTCCGAGAATAGCGTCAAAGATTGGTCTCTCCGAGTCCTGCACATCCGCCAGAACCTCGAGGGGGTTGCTCTCCCGAATCTCCCTGGGCATCTTCATCATCAAATAGCCTTGCCGGTTGGAGCCTCCACAAAAGGTCACGCGGCCAATGTTGGGCACAGCGGCGATGAATGCTTCGACGACGGTAGCAATGGCGGGGAACTGCTGGCGTCGTCTTTTGGACATGCCATAAATCTTTGCCTCGTACTGCTCGTTTACTTGGCGCATCTTGGTTGGCTGAGCAAAATGAGACGCTGGGACCGAGTAGGTGCTGGTCGAGGGGATTGGGTAGGGAGAGATTGGGTCGTTGTGCATCAGCATGCTTCCGTAGCCGCGGAATCCACCACCGCACATGTATACATCAACAGGTGCATCTTCTCCCCTATCATGAGCATGCTTGATTGCGGCGAGGGCTGGAAACCTGTGGCAAAGCTTGGCATAAATGCGCGCAATCCCGTCTTGCAGGGGGCCAATGACCGTTGGCCGACTTGCGGACGACGTCTGCTGCTGAAGAAGGCTCGTCAGTCTTGCAGCACCGTACGGGAGGCTCTCGCCAGCCGTGGCGGCGTCCGTCTCGTAGGTCTTGTCCGAGGTGTCGACCCATGTCATTTGCAAGCTGCCTCCACCTAGGTCGAGAAACAGAGCACCGTCGGAAACATGGACCAGACCGCTTCTCGACCCCATGACTGCGCCAAAAAGGGTTTCCACAGCAGCATGTAGAATCTGCACACCAAGGCCGTCTGTCGCAGCGGCGATAGCCTCAAGCATCCGATCAGCATTGACGGCGCGGCGCATCGCTTCCGTAGCAAGAATAACAATCTGCGACTGAGGCACTCCGTGCGCGATGGCCAACTGGCGAAATCTTGACAGGGTAGATGCAACATCATTGATCGTTTGAGAGGGGAAGACGGGTCCACCGGCCGAGGGCGCTAGAGCGTCGTAAAGAGATAGGTCTGCCCGACTGGCGTAAATGGGCTTGAGAAGTCTTGTCGCGGGTGGCTTCATTGATGTGATGGAGAACCGGATACCGTTGCTAGGGACTCATCAGATCGGGAGCCGGCTGGGGGAGACTGTATGCCCGCTTGGGATAGACCAACCTTCCCATGTCCACAATGGCATAGAGGTGATTCTCGGCGTCGGGTTGCCACCGTGGAAGCTGCTCACGGAGACTCTCCAGCGTGGTGACGTGGAGTGCAGACATGTCGGGCAAGAAAGCGCTGGACGAGTCGGCACTGCTCGCACCATGAAGCAGAAGACGGAAGCCTGAATATTCTATTGTGGAGAGGGGAGTTTGTTGCAAGAGATGGAGAGTGTGGGATCCTGGATTATGGACAGCAACATTGCTCGGCAAGGATTCTCCATAGTAGGAAAGAGAGAGGTTATGGGAAGTCGCGACTGAGAGGAGTGGGGTGATTGGTGATTGTGGATGCGCGAGAAAGAAAAAAGGAAAAAAAAAAAAAAAAAAGGAAAAGGAAAAGGAAAAGGAAAAGGAAAAAGCAAAAAGAGAAAAAAAAGAAAAAAAAGAAAGAAAAAAAAGGAAGAAAGAAAGAAGAAAGAAGAAAAAGAAGAAGAAGAAAAAAATAATGATGGATGACAAGCACAATTCGTGTTGCACTCGAGATAACCGATATGAGCGGTATATTGATAAAACCTTTTTCTTCTTCTTCCAATGATCTTGTTCTTCAAACCATAGAACGAACGCCTTACGCCAGATTGGCTGTTCTAGTGAACCTCGCTGGTGCCGGTCTCTGGGCTCTGGGCTTCAAGAGTCGGTGAAGAGACAATCCGCTGCTGCTTGACCGAGACCTGGGACCAGAGCAAAGCAAAGCATACTACTACTAGTAGTTGCCGATACAACACACATGAGACTCAGACGCACGATTCAAAGTTTCGCTCTTTGCATTTCACCCCCCTCCCCCAAGTCCCAAGTCCCAAGTCCCAAGTCCCAATGAAGCGAGCGAGTGGCACTATGGCAATCACAAACAAACAACCAAACAACCAATCACCGTTCTTACCGTATATTTTGTACGTCGCTCGATGACGGCGGCGGCCGGGAGATGACCTAAACGTTCCGTTCCGTCGCGCTATCCAGGCGACGCAGCATTTCTGGGTTTGGCAGGAAATTTGAATAGGCGCAAGCGCAGTTGGCGCATTTCGTCGGCTGCTTTCGCGGGACGTACAGGGTGCCGTGGAGGGTGGGGGGGAGGGGAGAGGGGTAAACCGTCATGGGGTGAATAAAATGCAAAGTTTTCTCCATCTGGATTCTCTCCACAGTCGACTCCGCTCCATGGTTCGCTACTCCACGATATGCTTCCCCCTTCGTCCCGAGACCAACCGGCGAAATGATTGGCTCCCCTTTCTCGGTTTCCTCAGCCATGGTAGCGAGGGATATGTGAGCTGCGTACATAGTACGTAAATCGTGGCAAATGGGAAAGCATCTTCGGCCTCCTTCATGTCCCCCCCCCCTCCTTTTTCTTTTCTTTTTCCGTGCGTTTTGTTTTCGAACATACATAGTATATACTACTAAAATGGTATCGTTTGAGCCGACCGGCGTGTGCTCGCATTGCCTACTGCCCATCAAGTAGGTTGGAACTCGACTAGTCAACGATGATAATCAGTCAATCAGTTAAGCCGGGGGATGCGCAATGCGCCGTCTCCTACGCTGCCATACAACCTTGCTTGGGGATAAGTTGTCTCTCCCTCACTCCATACTGCCTTACCTCCATCGATAAATGTGTTGGTTGGCAACACCGTCGAATGCGGCATCTGTCCACCTTCTATCGACTGCTGGGTAGGAAGGTATTGACGTAGCATGCTCGCACATGCTCGTGGAGTGTCCCCCCCTCTACCGTTGCCCTCGTATCAGAATGATGCAAGCTGTACACGTCATGCATCGATTTCATGTTCATGTTCTGGATCCACCGCAGATATCGTGGCTGCCGTAGAGAGGCACGACAAATGTCAAATGTTGTGTGATGTGTGCGCGCCAAAAGCAACGGGGGTTGGCTGAAAACGCATGGTTGTTCAAGCGCTTCCCCGCTCTCGACGCGTCCTGAGGCGCGTCCAACTGCTTGGTACATACCTACATACCACCCATAGCAGCGCAGGATAGAATGCTTGAAGGCTTACTTTACTTAATCCGTCATGCCAGAATGATGACCTCTCTTTTTCCAGCGACCCCTTTGAAGAGGCCTAGATGCTTTTTGTTCATTCACGTTCAAGGACGGTTGAGGACAGAGCAAGGCTCGCATGAGGAGAACGGTGCGAGCGGTGCCATTTGTCTGTGTGCGTGCTGTACAAGATACTGATGACAGGAAGAAAGAGAGAGAGAGAGAGAGAGAGCGCATGAACCTAGCATGTGCTGACGATAAACTGTGGCCAAAGACCATGACAGCTGTCGTCTCTCCCTCTCTCTCGTTTGCCTGTCATGCTTGTGTCGCAGCCAACGACAATTTCGTGTGGGTGGATTGGAAAGAGGCACGGATAAGGTGGACAGATAGATATATGATCACCCGGAGAGCCTCCCGAGCTCTTGCATGATTGTTCCTCGGCTTGGCATCGAGGCTGTAGCCTGCGAATTATTGCTGTGGCCAATTTTTCAGGGCCAACGACGAGCTGAAGCAGGAGTTGGAATGGGACGGGAGGTACTGCGGCAGACGTCCACTACTACTACTAAGTACTAAGTACTAGTAGTAGTAGTAGTAGTAGTAGTAGTAGTAGTAGTAGTACTAAGTAGGAGTATGTACCGTAGTAGTACCCGTGACCCGCGAATCTGCCCTCCACCGCCATTTACTTCTTCTCCTTTGTGCAGTGGTGGCGACTCGTGGAGTGACTTTCGTGACTCTTCTCTCTGACTCTGACCTGACTCTCTGCACAGACAGAGCAGTCTACAGAGTGAGAAGTGAGAGTTGGCTGGGACAGGTACTATGTACGTACTATGTGGTCTGGACGGGTCTGTGGCGAACCCCCCAAAGGATGGGCATTGACTCCTGGCGCGCGGGAGGTTCGCAGGTATGCAGATGTGATATGCAGGTGTTGTTGTTGTTGTTGTTATTGTTGTTGTTTTTTGTGTGTACGTGTCTTGTCGCCTTGTTCCCCTGGTTGTTCATGGCAGCGAGTGGAACTACTTAGTACTAGTAGTAGTAGTACTACTACTAGTGATAGCTGCTTGCTCAATTGGATTTCATGCAAGTTGTCATAATAAGGCTGGCTCAACACGTCTTGACATTGGGGCGCAATCATCCAGAGACAGGCCTCGTCAGAACGGACTGGACCGTCCTTCCTTCCTGAACAAGCTCCCGGTATCTACTACGTACTATGTAGTGGGCAGGCACGTTGGGGTTCTTTTGTTCTTTCCCACCGCTATCATAGGCAGGGGGAAGGGAAGGGGAGAGGGGGGGGGGGGGGCACCCTTGCCCTTGTCAGTCTAGGAGTTTAGGTCGACCCAGGTGAGGTGGAGCCCTTGATGTGGGGGCACTGGATGGGGGGAGGGGGGGGGGGAGGGGGGGGCGCATTGGGCGACTTTGCTTTGTTGTTCTCGCCGGCCCGTTCGTGCGTCTCTACCAGTGTCCGTCTGTTCGTGCCAAGTGCCAGTGTACCACATGCGCCGTCTGGTGTTGTATTTTTCTGGCTGCTCCAGTCCCTCCAGTCCCTCCGGTCTCCCCTTCCTCCCCCGATGCTTGCCATTTTCGGGGTCAGGCAGGCGCCCAGCACCCAGCACCCAGCACCTTCCCTCCCCATTATCCACCGCCATACATACAAACCGTTCCTCCACACCTGCAAACCCTTGGCCCGACTCCTCTTCTTCATCTTCATTCCAATCCCTCCCAGTTTGCCATCGCAACATCAACCATTGCGCAACTCGGTCCGCGCGCAGAGAGCTGCTCTCGATAGCCAGATGCTGTGTCGCAAACATATCGCATCCTCGGCCCCAAAATTATTTTGACCTCTCCGCTCACGCGCGACACTCGTTGCTTTCGTTCTTTTCACCATTTCCTATATCTCCGTCGCCGACATTGGCAGCATACAAACATCTTGCGACATTGGCGAACCATATCGCCTCCCTTGAATACTGCTGCGCCGCGCGATTCTGTGGCCTTACGTGCTGATGATTTGAAATCCGTCATTATTATTCCTGCCAAGTGCTTGCTCGCTGAAGCGCATTCCCGCTTGTCGCGTGGCCCGACTCGGCGACTGAGACACTGCGTGACAGTCGCGACAACGTCAACAACAGGACGCGACCGGCGCCTCTCGAGCCTCTGAAGCCTTTCGGCCAACCCTCAGTCCGCCTTGCGCCCATTCAATACCCCGCGATAGTGGAAGGCCTATCTAAGACACACGAGTCGGATTCATAATTCCTGGCGCGACTTTTCATTGCCTGCGAGCCGAGCCGCTCTTAGGTCCTCGCACCTCTCTCTATTGTTGAGACAACATCACATTCCCACACTTTGCTGGCCGGTCCACACACTACTTCCATTGGTATATTTGCAAACAGAACGTATATATATATTTACGCGATGGCTCCCTTGGAGCCATTTCGGGCCACGCGCCCCAGACGTTGGCGTCAATCTGCGGCACCCAAGACCCCCGAACCTACTTGCGAAGACCAAGCGCAGCAGCAGCAACAGCAACAGCAGCAACAACCTTCGAGTCCTCCTTCGTCACCCACACGTCTACGTTTTCGCTTGCGAAGGCGGACCACGCCGCAACTCAGCGCCCCAACGACACAGTTTCTTGCATCTGTTGCCGCCGCTGACGTTCCCCTTCCAAGCATAGAGGAGCCGCACGTTTATGACGACAAAGACATGCTTAGCATCGTCTGTCCCTCCATCCCTCCGCTGGACCGATTCGAGCCTATCCACTTGGGAGACCATTCAGGCCAAAGCAGGAGCTCTTCGCCACCCAAGACTCCAGCTGCCGGGCTTGGTCCCTCATTACTTCTGAAGCAATACCCCGATTGGTCACTGGACGGTGCCTTGAGCAGCCTGGAGTCAAGCCCCGAATATGAAAGCAGCAGACCGTCGACTGCTCGCTCTACACAGACGAGCTCCTCCCTGTTTAGTCAATATTCCTTTGCGTCAGAAGGCTCGAACCAGTGTGCCAGTCCCGACGGGAGCGAGCACAATGAACGATTTGCCCATTTTCTCGCCCCGGAAGACGCCGATCGGACCGTCAAGCCGGCCACGCAGCGGGCCAGATCCGCAAAATACAGAAGAGTGCCTTGGACCAGGACCATGAGCCGACACCTGTGGTCCACCTACATGACGTATCTGCAAGACCCCAAGGTGACTCCCTTCCGGATCGGGAGAAGCGGCATCCCTCCCTCGGGAGTGTGTGTGCGCGTGGCCAGGGAGGCCAAAAGAAGCTGGAAGGGCTCGCGACTCCAGACCGAATCCGGAATCAAGAGCGGGAGCTCAACGCCGACGGCCGAGTCAGCAGGTCCGTGTATGGAATGGCCACATACTTGTTCGGCGACAAGGAGCCGCCTCAGAGAGCTCTGCAAAGCCCAGAGCGCGGCCACCGCACGGCATATCCAGTACCTGTCCAACAGCCCGACTCCTTTCGGCAAGGCGGCAAATCGCTCCTGCGTCGGTCGATCAGTGCCGACTCCGTCGTCATCGGTCTTTTCCGGCTCGGACATGGCAATGTCCTTGACTGTTTGCACAGCAGATTCGATGCAGGTCCAAGGACCTCTGGCCAAGTTGACAAGCTCGCCGCCGGCGCCCCGTACCCCTTCTCTACGGCAGCCGCTTTCAGCGGAACAGCTTGGGCCCCGTCCCCTCGGCGGCGACCTGCAGCAGACATGGCCGCCACGACTGGGATCGCCGTTCATGGCTAGGAGCTATGGACCCAGCAGCTCTTCCGGGCTGACGGGCAGTCTGAATGAGGACTCTGGCGTGCTGCGGCGAAAATCACACACAGTCGGCACACGCCGGGGTCTGAGGTCGCCAGCCAAACTTGACCAGCAAAGCCGAAGCAGTACGCAGAAGCGCAGGTCGAGACAGTCGGTCCTGGAACCGCGGCGGACCAAGCGGCCCAGTCTCGGGTCTGATTTCTGGATCGATCCATCCGTCGACGAAACCACAGACTGCCACGATCAGCAACTGGCCGAATACAGCTCCACGGATTCCAAGCAGCGCGACAACTTGTTCGTGCCTCGAACCAACCTGCAGGAACTCTTCGAGGCCTCGAACCCGACAAGGTCGGACGGCTTGACGGGTTCCGCGAGTTTTCCCGCCGCGTCGGCCCTGACTTCTTGCCAGACGGTGCCGGCCAGACTGGGGTCTCCGTTCTCGGCCACGAGGACAAGGAGCTCGACCACGACAACGATCAGCCACTCGTTCCCGAAGCGGAACTCGAGTACTGGGTCGTCCGCTCTGAATAGCGGGCCTTTGCCTGGTCCCTTTGCCACCGTGGATAACCAATCGAGGGAAAAGCCCGGCAGGGATGTGGTGAAAGCCCCGGCGCCGACCTCGACTTCCGACTCGATCAGGACGCCTCTCGTCGACCGTCTGGCTTACATCGATGACCGGCTCAAGGACTTTCGCCGTCGTGACAGGAACAACCGTCGGTCAGAGCCACCGACTTGAGGCTGTTGAAGAAAGAATATATAGCAGCAATTCAACGAGAATCAATCGACAATGCCAACTTATTCATCTCTTTTGTTAAACAAGACCCGCTGGGGAGCTAGATGACGAGGACGATGCGACAACCAAGCAAGATGTGCATTATTTTGTCAACTGGAAGCAAGTTTAGCGGGTTATACTTGTTTCTTTTTTTCGTTTTTCTTTCCTTTTCCACTTGCCAGGTTTTTATTTTTATTTTTTTATTCGCATTATGGCCATGCCTACGAAAACAATGCGCCTGGGAGCGCACGAATGTAACGAATCGACTCATGACGAATAAATGACGGACCATGAAAGGGTCAACAGACCTCACACAAAAGCCGACCATTTTTTTTTCATTCACTTTTTTTTTTCATCTTACTTTTTTTTCAAATCATTCACTGAGTCCTCTTTTGATTCCACAATGAGAAGAGAAAAAAAAACAAAGAGCTGTCTTGGAAATTGTTGTCTGCACGGGTATAGCAAAACATGGCAGGGTTCTTGCAACTCCCATGTGTATGCTCGGGAGACAAAGACAGGTCCGGAAAGCCCACGGACGTCGAAACAGTGTATACCTTTTTTTTTTCTTATTTTTTTTTCTTATTTTTTTTTTTCTTTACTATGACCTATATCTGTTCGTTTCCTCGTCTTCTTGCTTATCTCTATTCGTTTCTTTTTTTTTTTTCTATCGATGTTTCTTTTTCTGTTTCTATCGATCTTGTTTCTCAATTTTATGCGACGAAGCAGCTCAGATGGCATATGACGAGATATGATTTATATACCTCGGTCGGGTTTGGATGCGAGGGAAATGATGTGACGGAAAGAATATGGCGCACGTTAGTTATGGATGAATGAATGATGAAAAATGAATTTAACGTTTTGTGTGCTGCTTTTTTCCCTTTCTCCTTCTTCCTTCTTTCTTCTTCTCCTCTTCCGCCGTCTTACGATGTGACGGCCTTGGTGATGGTGTGTTTCACGGTAGGTCGCAGCAGCAGGGTGTCGTTGATGAAGACTCGGTTCTGCTGGCGAAGAATGGAGACGGTGTCCCTGTCGCGGCGAGACCGAGCGCCGACAGGACGGTACGGACAGGGGCCCTCGCCGACGGCCTCGCGATGCGAGTGGAAGGAGCACTGTCTGAAGGCGACGCGGCGCTGTGCGTCGCGCAGGTCGTTGGCCTCGATGCGCCGACGCGGGTTTTTGCAGCCGGGGTCGAGGCCCGCGGCGCGCATCCTGCGCACGTAGGCGGCGCAGTCGGCCGCGAAGACGGGAATGTCCCGCGCCAGGATGTCGAGCTCGGCGCGCGCATCGTCGTCGTCGTCGTCGTCGTCGTCTTCATGGCCCCCCGGCGGCGCGGCGAGGCAAAACACCGACACGGCGACGACCCAGCCGCGCAGCGTGCGGGCCGCGCCGTCCCTGTCCCCGTCCTCCTCGGCGTACAGCAACCGCACCAGACGAGGCACCTCGCGCCCCAGACAGAGCTGCCAGTCCTGCAGCGCGTCCATGGCCAGATCCTGCAGGCGCGGCATGCCCAGCTGCGCCGCAAAGAGGTGCAGCCTCACGAGGGCCGCCCACCTACCGCCTCCTGCTCCTCCTCCTGCTCCTGCTCCTCCTCCTGCTCCTGCTCCCCCTCCCCCAGCTATCCCCGACGGCTTACACCCCCTCGCGCCCCGTCGCTGCTCCAGAAACCGGCGGAACGTCCCCGGCGCATGGAGCCACTGCACGAACAGCGCAAACATGCCGGCCGACTCGCCGGGCAGCCAGAGCGGGATGGACGGCGCGGCCTCGTCAAGCAGCGACGCGAAGAAGGGGCACGCCTGCCGCAGAAGCGCCCGCTTGACCCGAAAGGCATGCTGCCTCGGTCCCACGAGGACGACCATTGTCGCGGCGCAGGCGTCCCCCGCGTCTGCATCTGTTGCCGGCAGCAGAGGCAGCGCCTTGTCGAGAAGGGGTCGTGGAGTTGACGAGGACGAGGACGAGGACGAAGATGACGACGACGACGGTGTTTTGTCCTGCGTCCTTTTTGCCGGTCGAGCAAGGGGCCTCATTGGCGCGGGGAGTGTGGATGCAAGTAGGGAAGGGAGTGAAGAATGACGGGCAGATGATGATGTTTTAAATAAGAGTGAAGAATGACGGCAGATGATGATGTTTTAAATAAGAGTGAAGAATAACGCCAAACGAGGATGATGTTCAAATGGCAAAAACGGGAAAAGAGGTGCAGACGGGGTGCAAGTAGGGCGTGAAGAACGACGGCAAACGATGATGTTTAAACCACGACCACAAAAACAGGAAAAAGAGGTGCAGACAGGTGCGAGTAGAGAGGGTTAAGAACGACGCAAGACGATACTTTAAAAAAAAAAATAGTGCAGACAAATGCAACAGAGCAAACAACAACAGCATATGATGATGTTTCCAAAAAAAAAAAAAAAAACACCCCAAAACCAGAATCCAAAACCGTAAACAGATACAAAACAACAACAACAACACCGGATGATGATATTTTTCACACCAAACTCGAAAAACAAAAACACAAATCAAAACACAGATAAAACGCACCACAAGCAAAGACCAAAAAAAAAAAACCCAAAGAAAAAGCAGAGCACACAATCCCCACAGGTAATGTAAGCAAAAGGGTAAAAAAATAAATAGCAAAATAGAATAGCAAAATCGATACAATAGTCTTCGGTTACGTCTCCCTCTTCCTTTCTCTTCTTCTCCCTATTACAATAAACACATGATAATGATACGAAAGTGGTAGAAGGGGTAGAAGGGGTAGAATCGCAAAGGCAAGACAAGAGCAAACATGATAAAACAGGAACGGACGAGAAGAGAGGGGAAAAAAAAAAAAAAAAAGGATATCGAAGACGTGATACGAACGACTGAGGAACCAAACCCAAAAACAAAAACGGGAAAAAAAAAAAAAAAAATAGCCTTACTACGTACTACTACTACTACTACTACTACTACGTACGTGCTAAAAATGCCCAACCAACCAACCAACCGAAACAAAAGTAACCCCCAAATTACGCGCGTTCGTTCCAACTCCCCAGACCGACTCTTCGTTGGTGCACATGAAACAAATCAACCCCCTCCTCCTCCTTCTCTCTTCCCCCGCCTCCAATCGTTCAAACACGGCGTCATACCTTGGAAACGCACGCCAAACACGAAACTACGTCGTCTTCACATAAATTGCCGCAGCCGCGCGGCCCAAACCATTGCCTCAGCCACAAGCAACAAGAAAAGCAATCAATTCCCATTCATCCCATTCACTTTCGCCAACCCCAATCAGCTGCCTACCAATTAATTAATGTACTATATTGTACCGTGTCACTGGATCCATCGCTGGAAACTTCCCGTGTCGGATTGGCAACGGGGGGGCATCGCGCTCTCGCAATCCTCAAACCTCCATGTCATGAGTTGTTGTGTGTAGATACGTCCGTCCGTCCATCCGTCCGTCCCATTCATTCATCCATCCATCAAGCTCCGACCGCACCCCCAAGGGCGTCTCTCCATTGGTTTCGCCGACATCCTTTACGAACAACCTGCTTCAAAGGAAACACCCAAACAGTTCTCATGAGCGGCCGCCAGCAACCTGCAAAACCAATTCCCTCCCTCCTCATTCACGTAGAATTAACTCTGCGACAAGATCGAAATATCATCCGCATCACCCACCCCCGTGTTGTCGCTGTCCGTATCCGCGTTGAGATCATCAATCACCATCGGGTCGTCCTCTGCTGTGCCGCTTGGGCCGATCGCATCGGCTTTCTCAGACACACGGGGTTCTGTTGCCGCTGGTGGTGCCTGTTCTGGTGATGTTTCCGATGCTGCCACTGCTGATGCTTTTTCTGATGGTGTTTTCGATGCTGCCACTGCTAATGCTTTTTCTGATGGTGTTTCCGGTGCTGCCACTGCTGGTGCTTTTTCAGGTGATGTTTCCGATGCAGACGCTTCTGGTGCCTTTTCAGATGATTGTTCCGATGCTGCCGCTGCTAGAGCTGGAACCGCCGCCGCCGCCGCCGCCGACGACGACGACGACGACGACACCGTCGGATCGACGTCTTGAGATGTACCAGCGGAATTGTCCAAGCCGCTCGCTTCCCCCATGGCCGCCCTCTGCGGCACATGAGCAGCTGGGCTCGAATTCACTGATGCGCATGCCTGGCTTGATGAAGCCCCCATACTCAGTCTCGGCTTTTTGCTGGCCGGCTCCCCCGTTGAGTCCATTGGAGCAGTGGAATCGGCCGTCCTGCTCGTCGACAACAAGATTCGGTGGCGCTCGGCTTCGATCTCCGTCTTGGGGCGTCTTTCGCGAAGCCTGATGCCATATTTCTTCCGCGTGATGCTCTGTTTGGTGTTGAATCTATTCTTTAGCTTCACGAGCTCCAGCTCGCGCTCCGACTTGGTGAGATCCGTGTTCGCCAGGACTCGTTGCATCTCCTCACTATACTTGTCCTCAGCCTTCCTGATGGCTGCGTCGAAATTGGCCCTATCTCCTGGAGAGAGATGAGCGTATGCTTGCGATATCCTCAACGACTGCTGAGACTGGGGCGAACCGCTGGGACTGGCGTTGACCGGCGTGAATCCCGATTGTGCTGGCATCTGACTCGATAATGGTAATCGCTGGTCGCCATGGGCAGGAAGCCATCCTGCTGGTCTTTCTCTTTCATGATAAAACTTTGAGAGCCACGGAAGGATAAGCTCAAGATCCTCATGACTGTATTGACCACAGACCTGGGATTTTGTGTGATAGACCAAACCGGTGCCGTTGGAAAAGACAGTCCCGCAATGTGCGCAGATACTTCGAGCGATGCGATTGAACGTTCCCAAATTGCTGCAGTTCTTCTTGTGTTTGTGCTGTCGAAAGGAATGAGCATGAGCCATAGTTTTAGAGGGGGGAGGGGGGAGCGTGAGAGGGGAGCGTGAAGGGGGAGAAGGGCGAAGAGGCGTTTTGACGTACATATCGAAGCGCATGCGCTCCGGTACACGGGCGAGCGCAGGTGCTGCAGTGCAAAACATTCTGTGCCTTGCTGCTCTCACGTGGTTGACCCGCCGCCGGTGACGCGACTCGCGGGTCGTGGGAGTCAACCATATGAGGGTGGAAATTTTGCGGTACGGGGACCTGTTGGTACATCTGTGCGGCTGGGCCTTGAGCCAGGTTGGGCTTCTGATGAGGGATGACATGTTCGCTACCGTCTCTCCCCTCGACCACGACATCTCTTCCATCGTAACCAAGACGCTCTGCCTTTGCAAGCGCATTGACGAGCGAACGGGCGCGGATTGTGCTCAACCTTTTGTCGAGCGCCTTGTCCAAAAAGTCATTGCTAAGTTTGGATAGAAGTAGATCCGAGACGCTGTCGAGTAAATCGGGCGTCATGTGCAACAAGAGGCTCCTCAGCGAAGAGCTGACGAGCTTTCCGCCAAAACGTTGAACGCTTGCGTCGAGAGTCGTGGGGCTGGCTTGATGAAAGCATGCATTCAGCTGTGAGGAGAAAAAAGATCAGTACACGAGAATCCCTCACCGGCGATCGCACGAGAGCTCTCACGACAACATACGAGAAATGCATGATGGTATTCCGATCCCAGCAACGTCACTTCATGAATGTCCCGGATCACGTGTCGGACGATGGCAGGATCCGTAGACTTCATCAACCGCGCGAGGACTTGATACGGTGACGACCCAGGTGCCACAGCGTTGTCGGTTCTAGGCGACGTGAAAGTCGCCCCTCTCGCGACTCCCGTTACCGGCTGTCCGTATATAGGCTGATCGTGGTAGGGCTGTCCGTGACCCTGACTAGATGGCAGGCGACTCGAAGTTGGCGGAAAGTCGTGGTAAAGATCATCATTGTAACGATGATTATGCTGCTGCTGTTGCGAGTGCGAGTGCGAGTGCGACTGCGAGTGCGACTGCGAGTGCGACTGCGAGTGCGGTTGCGGATTCTTTGGTGACGATTTCGGTTGCGATTGATGATGATGATGATGCTGCTGCTGCTGCTGCTGCTGTTGTGCTTTCTGTGATTCCCGTGACCGCTCGTGAGTACCAGATACTACTGACTCCGGGACAGACGAAGGTCTTGAAGGAGTTTGCGTCGGCGTGGCAACGCCTCCACCAAGCGCAGAGGAATCCATGGCAAAGTCGTCCTCGGAAACAGAGGGACACATGCCCCTTCTACCTGCGCTTCGGGAGGTGGAAGGTTGAGAGGGTGGTTCAAAAAAAAAGAAGAAAAAAGAAAAAAAAAAAAAAAAGAGACGTGTGGAGAAAGATGAGCTTCCGCTGCAGCAAAAGGCGGCACGAATCCAGCTGAAGCGAGTCAAGCAGGTATTGTTATGTTACTACGCACGCGTCTGAGACGATGCACTTGCCGTAGAATCCTATGGTGGACACAAAGATCCGCCGGCTCAGGCACCTCCTGGATCCTTGTTGGCGGGGGCGACTCGTGAATGGTAGGTTAGGTAGGAGGTATCCTAGTAGGTGGCCTACAAGATTTGTCAATTTTTTTCGTCGCATAAAAGGTAGAAGAAAAGGGTTGTTCTTCTTTCTTGCCAGGTTCTAAAAAAAAAGGGAAGAGAGAGCGTATCAAGTGCGCATGACGACGCGAACAAGAACGCGGATTAAGCGATTCATAAGCAGGGAAGGCGCGCGCAGTGGCGCAAATCGCCACGGCTGGGAAAACTCTCGAGAGGGATTGCGACCGACTTACTACTGGTTGGTGTATGTACATGAAGAAAGGGCGTAAGGATTTTGGTCAAAACGCCCCACCATGAGCATAATTTTTTTCTAATTTTTTTTTCTTTTTGTTTTCTTCTTCTTCTTCTTCTGAACAATTGCCGAAGTTGGCAAGCAGGCCAAGAACGAAAAAAAAAAAAAAAATGCGGAAGCGCGCTGCGGGTTGTCGCGTTTCGTACACACAACAAATGTCGTCCTCTTTTCGCCTACGGCTTTTCAGGCGGAGAGTAAGGGGGGGGGGGGGGGGGCGCACGAACGGCGAAAAGCAAAAAAAAAAAAAAAAAAAAACTTTG
>JABAEC010000026.1:175147-199611 GCA_013435705.1 Claviceps paspali
CCCCCCCCCCCCCCCCCCCCCCCCCCCCCCCCCCCCCCCACCACCGGCGAAAAGAAAAAAAAAAAAAAAAAACAAGCTTTGAGAGGAAAGGGGAGAAGGAAAAGAGGAGGGGCCGTGTTGGAGAAATAACTTCCGGCGTTAGGCGTTAGGGGGGGGGGGGGGAGGGAAAGATAAGTTAAAGTAAGAGCTGGTATTGTCTGCCTGTATAATCAGGCGAATATTCTATTCCTTCAGGACTTCTCCTGAGACCCACTCTACGTCGTCATGTCAGAGGCCACATAGGCTGGATAAATGACAATTTCTTCTGACACCGGTGGAGAACCTGCTGATATTAATGTACCGCCACTAACCACTACAAATTTCGAAATACGATGGCCTAGCTGTCTGCGTGACCAATCAGAGGGGATCCGCCAGGATGCGCGGGGTGTCGGCGAAAAGGCGAAGAGGTGGGCCCCTCACACATTGCAGCCAATCACATGACGCGATTTTGTCACCACTATAAATGGACACACACAACACACGTAGGATATCAATTCTGTTTCGACGAGACGCAGCCCTTGTGACCGATTTTTCAAGACGCCGAGCTCGTTGGAGAAGATACGAAAACAGAGAGAGAGAAAGAGAGAGAGAGAAAAGACCCCCAATAAATATAAAACCAACACCCCATTATGAACAACAACGAACCCTTGACGCCGAATGCCACAGAAACACGCATACTACGTAGTAGATGATGCTCCATCCATCATCGCCATTCCCCGATGCACGCCAACATCAGTTTCTGGTAGTCGCCCGACGTTTCACCCTTGATGCGTGCGCCGAGGCTGCTGCCGAAGCGCTGCTGATAGGCAGCCTTGACGTTCGACAGCATGGTATGGTCCCAGTGGAAGCGCACGACGCGGGCAACCAGCAAATGATCCTTGGTTCCCATGCCAGCCATGGACTCTTCGAGTAGTTCGGCAGCGTGCATGTACTTGTCGACGGCGTGGCCAAGCTGGAAGAGAAGAGCGTCTTTCATGTGCCCAGAAAATTCCTGTTTGTTTTTGGATTTGTACATGTACGGTCAGCCTTGTGGTTCTTCCACACCACGCGTCGTCTGTTTGATCATAACGTTGGCAGCCTGGGGGTTGGGCCAGAACCTACAGACTTGATGACCTTGGCCAGGTCCCGGTTGAACTTTTGCTTGTACGTATGCGCGATTGTGCGGATCTGGTTGTCGTTCCTGCTGCTCAATATGTGGCAGACAAGAAGCTCGTCCGTGCCCATCTTGCCCTCGGTGGCCTTGTAGATCTCCATCACGTCATTGTCCACCTGTTGGGGGATGACGGGGGCAGCATCCTCGGCTCTGTTGGCCGCGAGGACCATGAGGAAGTGTCTCTCTGTCTTCATACTCAGCTCTCCCCTGACGGCCTCTTCTAGACTCCTGTGGAATGTCTGGTAGTAGGCGCCCTTGATGGCCTTGATGTCGGCGTTAGATCGGCCGAGCAGGATGTCGTTCAAGACGACTTCCTTGGTTCCGGGGCCTACCATTGCATCATGCAGGTTGTGCACGTCTGCCAGCATAGGACCGTAGGCCAGTTGAACCAGCCCCTTGCCGAACCAACTGCTGGTTTCGCTCTTCAAGTCTTTGATCAAATCTCGCCTGAAGGTTCGGTCAAAGGTCGTCCGGATCAAGTCGATTTGCAGCGCGTCCTTGTTGGAAAGCGTCCGAACCAAGGCCTTCTCGTCGGTGCCGAAGCCCTTCATGGCGGTGCGCAGCTGCTGGGCATCCGGACTGGCGTCCCACTGGATGATCTGAGGGGCACCGTACCCCAGCGTAGGAGGCGTCGCAGGCAAGGGAGGCGGCGCGCCCCAGGGAGCTCCGTGCTGGGGCGGTGGCGCGCCGTACTGGCCCGGAGGTGGTGCAGGCGGGGGATGGCCATATTGAGATGGTGATGGTTGGGGAGGCCCGTAGTGTTGAGCCGCGGGCGGCTGGCCGTATGGCTGTTGATGAGCCGGGGCGGGCGGCTGGTAATGACCCTGTGGCGGCTGTTGCTGATAGAATCCTCCTCCTTGCTGGTCCGGAGGATATTGGCCCTGCATATGAGGGGGGGGAGGGTAGTGTTGCTGAGCAGGAGGAGGATAATGACCGTAGCCTTGCTGTGGCGGGGGCGGCGGCTGCTCTGTCCAACAAAGGCACAAGGACCACATTTGTCAGTATGTAACCAAGAATGAGCTTGATAAATCACCCACGATCGGTATGCGACGGTATAGTGTACTCACGGCCGTAGGGCGGCTGCTGGGCGTAGCCGCCGTAGTAGGACATGTCGGACGAGATAGATCTGGCGGTGCGATGAGAACGATGGATCTTGTCCTGATTTCTGGCCAAGTCGAAGGAGACACTCGGCTAACGCACACGAGATGGCGAAAGAATAGGGGAAGTAGGTTGATGGGAAGTAAATAGAGATTGATTGCGGGAATGAAAAATGCGAGATGAGTGGGAAATGGCCAAGTATTAGCAGCCCACTTTCTTCACAGCTGGCCACCACCCGTTGTCATCATCACGACGAGGGAGGGGGACATAGTCAGACACTACGTCCTATCTACTAGATACCTAAGCACCTATCAAAACTCGTCGCGGCGCATTCTTGTATTCCAAACTTGCCCGTTGGGGTTTTTTTCTCTTTCGCATTCGCGCCACGGAACCATCAACGGCTGGGCTGGACATTGTCTGGTGCGGCAGTGTCGCTGTGGCTTAGCGCTTGTGACCACCTGACATAACGTCATGCCACCACCAGCCACGCAGAGAGGCTCCGCAGCTGTGGGGGGAAATCGAGAATGAGCCTCACATGGTGACGATTTATTTATTTTTTCGATCTTTTTTTACTAGTAGTATGTATTTCCTGGTCTCGTGGCGAAGCAGCATTGCGTTTGGTCGCTTGCGTTTCCCCTGGAGAAAGAAAAGAAAAAAGAACAAAAAGAAAAAGAACAAGAAAAAACACTGCAATGCGGAATTATGGAATCATTCTCACAATCACGGCGTGACAAGCACGCGTCTGCACGTGTTGGTCTGGCCATTTGGAAAAAAAAAAAAAAAAAAAAAGCAACCGCTTATCGCCGAGAGAGACAGATTGACGACGGAGATTAAATGGAGGAGGGGTGAGAGAGAGTTCCCCTTTGGCGGCCCGACGAGAGGAGGAGGCTGGACTGACTGGGAATGCGCAGGGATAAATGGATAATGCGCGCGTGGGTTCAGCATGGAAGCACGCTACTTGCTATTGTCTTGCCTTAACTTGTCCAAGGCTTGTTTGGTGGGGGGGGGGGGGGGGGGTCTGGTCTCAAGAGCAGAAACCGAAAACGGCAGCTCTGGTTTTTGTTCTGGTTAAGCGTGCCGTTTCCTGGTATTTTTCTCTCTTCTTCTTGATCGAATCCGTGGATACAAAGCGTTGAGTAATGGAAAATACGGAAAACATGGGAAACAGAAAACAGGCAAGAGCGACAGGAGCGCCTGCCTGCCCTGAGCAGCCTTCCGGAAACGGGAAATTCTTCGGTGGGGCCGACCGCATGCAATTTCAATTTGCCAACCACCACTTTTTCTTGTTCTTCCACCACGCAAAACCATCACCAGCCACCGCGATTGCCATGGACTGGGAGACCCTCATAACGGCTGCGTACTCCGTGCCCCCGAGAGGGGGATCTGGTTCCTGCATGTCTTTTTGTACAGTCAATCGACCTGCGTGAAGCGGCCGGCGCATTCCTTTATTCCAGCCTCGCACGAGAAACTCTCAACGTTCCAGCTCATCTTCTTGATCTTCTTCTTCTTTTGCGCCTCCTCACAGTGCTCACTGGCTGGGCTCGCCCACGGCCCGCGTCAGTTACCCAAGAAAACCCCCGTCCTGTCTTGCCGACGACGGCGAGCCACGCGACCAAAGGGGACCGATCGGACCGGGGATTCTCCGCCACGATGCAAGGGCCCGTGTCCTTCCTCGCTGTTCTGACGGTACTGGTGGCGGCCGGTGCTGCGCTCCCCCGGGCGGACATGCCGTATCCTCGCGCAGCCGGCATCGTGTCGAGGCCAAAGTACAGTGTCGTTCCCCTCGAGCCGGGCGGCCATGGCGGGGATAGTAGCGCTCACGGCACGTCGACTGTCCTGAAGACGATTGTGAAGACGGGGGACCCGGTCACGCAGACCGTCACAGTCACCTTCTCGGCACCAACGTCGTCGGATCTGAGGCATCCATCACCCGTGCCGACGACAATGTCGACGGCGGCTTCGACGACGGCCCGTCAACCACACAAGTCGATGAGCTCATCCGACGGTACAACTTGGCGCTGCGCGGATACACCCGTCTCACCACCCACTTCTCTTCCAACCGCCGCCGCCTCTCATCATGCGAGCCGGGTATCCTCTCCCGTCACGCCTCCTGCGCTGCCGACCTCCACCAGGACGTATGATGACGGAATGTGGCATACTATCTATACCGCGTGAAACGTGGCAGCCCCTCACCAACAACGACATCGCTGAAACCGATTCGCGCGAGAAAACAAACCCCGGGATACATGCTGTCCATGTCCAATGTTCTACTCGGGTGCATGATCTGTAACTTTATGTTTTTTTTTTTCGTTTTTGTTTTTTTGTTCATGAAAGCTACGAGGGAATCAATGAGCATAGGAGGGAGGGGACCATGAAATGATGTGTTGTACGGTTATTTTTTTTTATTTTTTTTTCTCTTATTTTTTTTTCTCTCTTTCTTTTCTCTCTTTCTTTTCTCTTTTTCTTTTTTTTTTTCTTATATCAAACATGTTGATGGATGGGAACCAAAGCATGCGCAGTGGACACGAACGAAGGAACACCAAGTGGATCAGGAATGGGAACTGTATTGGAAAACGGGAATGGGTATAAGGACCGGGAAATGGGTATTAGGACCGACCATGGGATTGTGAACAGATTTCGGATCGGGAACAGGACTGGGAGCAGGAAATGGAGACCAAAGGCATGCGTGCCCATCAATGGAGTATAGGGAAAGATTTTACGGCATCGCAACGAGCCTTGGATGCTACAGGTCTGAGAGTTTTTTTTCTTGGTATGATTCTTCTTTCTGTACAATACACTACAAGACACACAGGTCCAACGAATTCATCATCTTTCTTGGTGAACGGGTAGTGAGCCAGCCATGTCCCAAACCGTCTCATCACCCTCCGTGCTCGACGCCCACGCCTCACGACAATACTACGCGCGAGGCATTATGTCCCCCTCCACGAGCATCAACCCGGCCATTTCTTCGTAAAATAAAAACCCAGTCGACGACCAGCCACGAAGGGGCCGATGACCTGGCACAATTCCTTTTGTTTTTTTCCTTCTTTCTCTTCAACTTCATTCGAGGTTTAGACATTCTTCTCTGTGTTTTTTTTTTTTTCTTTCGCCCCGGCTGCTCTGCCTGCTACCTTCTTGGCTTGTTCTGACGCGACGGAGCCTTGCAAACAGCCAGTCGAAGGGTGGGGGGGGGGAACACAAGACCGTTTATCTCATCCTCACCTCCAGGGCGGGATCGGTCTTTCCCGGCGGCCGGTCAGATACCAAGACGGCTTCTTCACTTCTCGTCATTTACTCGGAACAGTGAGACTGCCGATCGTGGACTCAACTCGATAACAAGCAGTTAGAAGGCGTTACTGACAACACAGTGTCTAGACTGGACTGCCCCGACGCCCTGAATCTAGCGATGCTCATACCTGGTCTTCTCCCCACGGCAGCCAGCGCCCTCGTCACGATTCAGACGTCACCTGGGGCGGAGAAGCAGACCCTCGTGGTGTTAGCCCTACTGCTAGTCTGTATTCTGTGCCTGATCACGATGGGGTTTGTGATCTTTTTCATGGGGCGGAAGAAGAAGGTAGATGTTGGGGCTGGGGATAAGAGCGAACGGGGTGGTGGGGTGGAGAGGGGCCGACAAGGCATGGATGCCAGTTTATAATAACGGGATGTTTTGCTTCTTTTCTTCTTGGGGGGGGGGGGTTCATGCGGGAAATTGAAGCACGCAGCCGGGCAGGGGAGATGGCAATACGTATTACATTACATAGTATATGAGTTTGCCTGCCCCTCCCCCCCCCCTCTCCCTCCTTTTTTTCATTATGCCCCGTGGAAGAGAAATGAAATGACTTTCTCTTGCACTTCTTGCCATGTTTATTGTACATGTACTATTTTTTTCTCCTCCTTCCATCATGAAGCCCCTCCCACCTTGGACCTTGGATTGTTCAGGGTTACACCGCTAGTTCCGGCATCGTAGGAAGAAAAGCAAGTGGATGGGTGCCTGAGCCGTCGGCAACGCGTGGAAAGCCCAATCCGAACGGCACGCGTGTCCGTCTTGAGCTGGGCAGCAAGGGAGGCTCCATTCTTGAGGCACTTATAACTATAACACGGTGTGCTCCAGAAGGACTTCCGGACCAAAACCCGTCACCAGTCCAACCGACGCCGAAACACCTACCTACCCTGCACAGAGAAAATGTTATTCCGCCTGCAGCAAACACTCCCACGTATCTTCTCGCTTCTCGCAATCCTGTGTCTGCTAGTACCGCATTCATATTCATTTGCGGACTTGTCACGGCAGCACGTCTCGGCGGGAAAGCTGTTCAGGCGAGAGCAGGTCGTCGGCTCGTCGTGCTCGCCGGAGGGTCAATGGAATTGCATGACGAGGTCGTTTCAGCGCTGTGCGAGTGGACGATGGAGCACCGTCATGAACTGTGCCGCTGGAACAATTTGTACGCCTTCCGGGCTGAGTATGGATTTTCGCGTTCAGCATGACGGGAGCATTGACGAATCCCCCCCCGTCGCCTGGGGTCAGAATGCTGGTGGACAGATTAAAGTGGCGCGTTATTTGGGGCTCGGATCCGCCATGGGCGTTTTGTTCTGCATGATTGTTCTATGAGTGGCCTATTTGTCGTGTTGTTTTGACGTTTCCAACAGCCACGGGGGGATGGGGATGGTGGGGATCTGTCGAATATATATATTCTGCATCGTTGTATTTTCTCGGATACGCTGCAGGACCCGTCATATGTTTCCATAATATGGCTCTGAAAATGAACGACCCGAGAGACTCTTAGAACGCAACAGAGAAAGCATTCGGCATACAAGTGGCCAACAAAACCAGGCATGCCTTCTTTCATCGTCAAGCATCCGTAAGGAGGTGTATTGCGGTGGCCGTCGCGCCTGTGACAAGGCGCATCGACAACATCATTGAAGCCTGGCGCATGCCGTAGTGTGAAGAGGGGTTGAACAACGTGCCGGATATTGACGCCATTGTTCCATACAAGGAGCCCCCCCCCCCCCCCCCAGTGGGAGAATTAAATTTCCTGATTGACGAAAATGTTGGCTGGGGCCCAGGGGCAAACTACCAGCGAATGCCAGTAGGTAGAGTCAACAGTGCGGCGCAACCGAGTTAGTCAGTCAGGCATGAGCTCGTCAGTCGCGTCGCCAGAGATGCAAATTGGCCCCCAAACCATGGGATTCCGGTAGTGCGCCGCAGCTGCTTGCTGTGAAAAGGAGCGTGAGGCTGCGTAGTGTCAGTGACATCTGGAGCTCTCCCAGAAAGCAGAATACAGAATATAGAATACCAACCATGCTCGATGAGCGGATGCGATGTGATTTCGACGCCCAATGCACACTCTCCAACCGCGAGGTCCATGTCGACATGCGTCCAAAGGCCTCTCTATACGTAAATACCATAGTCGTATCTATCAAGTGGTACGTATTCGCAATTTGAACCTGGATGCTGCCCCGTGGCCGCAACCCCACTGGTGAGACGCAGGTGCATGAGGATGTTTGATTAGGCTGTTCATTCGACGAGCCTTGAAGTCTTTAGCGCACAAAGCGACGATAGCCTATTAATATCCAAAACATGGAGCCATCTAAGACGAAACGAGATCGACTATTAAACCGGACTCGTTCCAGAGCAGGCACCATTGTTGCGAGCTGGGAATTGATTGGCTTATGGACACAGAGTATTTAACTCGATGCGGACAAAGTCCTTTCTCTGCGCTGAGATGTGAAACAGCCGCCGAGGCCCCGGCATGAAAAATGGAATGAGACGGAGGACTGTTTGATGGATTGCTGATTACTGACCAGCGCATCGGCTTGGCAACTCGCACAACGTGTCGCCAGACGATGTTGCTGAAACCGAACCTGAGCACAATGGCATCTTGTTTGACTGGCTCCTGGCTCCCGTCATCCGCGGAACAAGAACCCCCCCCCCTCCCCCTCTGGCGGCACTCGGTAGGCAAGTTTGGTCGGAGAGAAAAGGAGCGAGGACGCTGCGACGAATAGTCACAATGATGCGAGCTTGATGCGCGACAGGCACGGCATTGAGTCGTGCAAGGGTCTGAATAGTCAGGATGGCCAAGACAACGCGACCGGCATTTTCGTTTGTCCATCGTGGCCCAGGAACCCGAGACCGGGGGGCGTTGGGTTTGTCACTAGTCGGTGGACAATATATCCGGGCTGCTTTCTCTTCTTTCATCTCGTCGCACTCGAAACTTTACCATAAACGAACGAGGCATCGAGACTCGAACATCTGCGTACATCATTTTTGTGTGATCATTCTTGTGCAGGTGCCGACAGGTGTTTTGTGCGAAAGCATCGACCGGAAGAGGAAGCCACGACCAGCCAGGTTCTTGCCGCGCCGCGTGCAAGGCAAGTTGTGTGCGTACCGTCGTGCCTCTCGCCGTTCGACGATCGAACCGACCGACTTCTCAAACTGCTCGAACGCGTTGGCCCTGTTCTGTTCTGTTCTGGGACCATCTCCGAATCAATCACTCGACGACTTCTCTGGCCGCCCACGGCCAAGACAGGCAGGCCCCTCGACAACTTCTCCAGGAGGTAGCCTAGGCATTCCATGGCTCCGAGCCACGCGCGAGTTGTTCGACCGGACGACTCATACTGGGCAGACCTCGACAAGGACGATATCCTTCATCCAGTTGACGCTCCGGACATGTCTCATCCCAACGTCAAAGGCCCACATCGCTACGCGGTTCACGGTGGAAAAATCGTGCCTCAGCGTCAGTATGGGGATGTGTAAGTCAAGTGCTGCTCCTCCGAGGCTCTGACCCATGCTGTGTTTCATTTCATGCGGCGCGGCAAATTGTGAGCCCACCGTCACTGCCCCCGGGCCTGGGCTATTTTCAGAAGCAGGCCGTCGCTTGGCTTTGACGTGCTGATTCATCGACCTCCATCTATCCTTCGTCAATGTTGGTTTGTTCAAGTGAACGGACATGATATGGATATGGCTTCTCACTGGACCCGTAGGGCCACCTGCACAGTTCCCATGCAGAAATCTAAACCGATTCAACTATTGGCGCAGTTCTAGCCGAACAGAACAGGGAACTGTCCGCATGCACATCATTTAACCGGGACCTCACCACTAATTCTGCTTCCTCTGAGGTCAGTGTGCTGCCATCGCAGAACCGTCACGGATCGACGACACGCTCCGACGCAGCTCCTCCACGACGAAGCTCCCCATCATCACAGAAAACAGAGCGCATAGGAATCAGTCCTGGTTGCCGGCCAACATCTTCGGTTTACAGCTATAGCGACGGGGAACGGTCACCCTCCACACCCGACTACACGCTGGCTTCCCCCTACAAGCCAGGCGGCTCTGCCGCTCTAGAGATCTCGCCTCCCAGCTCGCCGGATATGGACGGCGCTGTAAAGCGGTAAGCTATGGTTCTCATAATTCGAGCGGGAGGGTTGTCGACACGGCGCCGGGAAGCAAATTGTCTGTCGCGGAAGCGCTGACTTGTTTTGTACACAGGATCAACGCGGGAGACGTCTCCCCGATGGTAGATGAGTTTGACAATGCGGAGTGCGCCATAACGCCACGAGGACGTTCCGATACACGCAACATACCGTACAGGCAGCAGATAGTCGCGTTGCCAAGACCCTCTCAGGCCGGCAGCCGTGTCCAGAATGCCATCCCGCCGCCATCATCTCGGGGTCTCTCGATTGAAAGGACATGGAATCAGCAAGTCCACACGAGGCAGCCCGACACCCATCCTGAAAATGACCTCCCATCACGAGAAATTCCCGGAACTGAACAGCTATACGGATGCCACACGACAATATCTTCGGCGGTAAGTGTACGCGCCAAGTCCTCGTCCCCTTCCTTCAGCCAGCGAATGCGCCTCGTGGGAAAGACGAAACCAGCTGCCGTCGACCGTCCTCCGCGGGATGGTGCCATGTGGCAACCCGCAGGGGATGATTTCAACGTTACATCATCAAAAATCCCACCAAAGGACACCAAAAGACCTCTTCACTCCGAGAAATCTGGAGCCGAGACACCGAAAACACCAACTGCAAGTACCGGCGGAAGCACGATGCGAAGGTTACTCCAAGGCAGCTCCAAGAACAAAAGCAGAGAACCAACGGTTCAAGCTCCTCCGTCATGCGCAGAGAGACAACGCCCATTGCCCGAGAGACCTTGCCCTAGTCCCCCGCACAATGAGATTCTGGCTCAAAAAGCTGGACCCTACGCTGCGCCGCACCATGACCTACAGACGCAGGCTCTCGGATCACACCCACCTGTCTTTTTCCCGCCTTCTCCTCTTGCAATCAAGAGGAAGCCTCATCCTGCGCCGTCGAATGCAAGCCCTGCGTTGAATCACAGACTACCCGACATTGTCATCTCAGGCGCTGCCTTACAAGGCTTCGACATTGCGGCCACCCACCTCGCATCAGACACCCGTGTTGAGGCTGCAACGGTCCCGCCGCCATCGCGTTTTGGCGCCACGACCCATGTGTCCTCGAGTTTCGGGTCTTTCGGGGAGAGCCCGTCACCGCTTCCTGTTCCACCACCCGGCGTAATGGGTCGTACTAGACCTGTAGCAGGCGGACGGACCCGGTCGTCTGGTTCAGAACAACCGACATTCATCGATATGCCGACGGAGGAACAACAGAGACAACGTGCCTATTTCGACAGCCGCATCCAGGAGTCGCGGGGCCGGTCTGTGAGCGATAGCGGATTAGCGGCCAGTCAGTCGTCCAACCTGTCCATTTCGAAGCCTCTTCCGCTTGCGCCTGACCAGGGAAAGAGCGGCGATGTCGTCTCTAAGCTCGAGGCACAAATCAGCGCTCTAACTCACCGCCGAGAAAATATCCAAAGAAGCATCAGACAAATGACGGTCCTCATACCGCGGAACGATCTGTTGGCCAGTGATCAAGTGTTGCGCAAAAGAGAAGAAGAGAAGCAGAAGGTGGACAATCTTGAACAAGAGTTGGCCGATATCAAGAGGGAAGAGCACGAGCTGGGGCTCAAGTTGTACCGTGCCCGCAGACGCCAGGATAAAGAATCTGAGTTCGAGACGACATCTCTATGGGTGTCCAGAGTGTCGGGATAATTGGATGTGGGCCTTGGGAACCACCCAAGCTGTCACTGCGCGTCGGGCGTGCCAGTGTTTTATGGACTGGCGTTGATATGAAAGCTTTTCTTTTGTTCTTGCGTCTGGTCAGGATCGCAGTATAGAGACAAACTCAACAAACCCATAATGAACTCCCCAACCCGACCCAACCCAAACACGACACAAACCAACCATTGCGAATGTCAAAGAACAATTTCCTTATTCGTACCAGCCATGTATTTTTTTTTTTTTTTTTTTTTTTTTTTGCAAGAGAGCATTTATAGTGTCGTGAATATTAATAATGAGATGGAAGCACTCGACCATTGGCACAATGGCAGATTGTCTCTACATAGATGTTCCGGGCCACTTGAAGAGAGCGGGGAGAGGGAACCGACGACGTCAATAACAGGGACATGGGATTGAAATATCGTGTGTCATCATGAAGAGCTGCATTCTTGTCTTGCAGTCGATACCTCGACATGATCATGTCTGGGAACCATGCAGGAAACCCTGTAAAGCCAGGCAGAAGCAATAGGTAGGTGTGTGTCTTTCCCCTATCCTGTGAATAATCTATTAAGCATGCGTTAAACAACTTTTAAAAAAAAGGATGACTTTTTAAACATTCTCATATTTTTATTTATAAACTTCATCAGACTATTAATCACGTTTATAAATCAAGGCGCAAGCATGCTTGCGCAGTACTGTTTTTCAACGAACTTGCTAGAAAAAAGCGAGTCACCGAGTCCCGGGTTTCTTACTTTTTATTTTAAAAAGTAAAAACTAGACAGGTCAGAGACATATAATAATTTATAATGATACATTATTTTTTTTTACCACCTATTTGGACCCTTTGGCCACTTTACTTGATTGGTTTTTTTTTTCTAGCGACGGAGACAGAGTACGTTTTTCTTGTCTTCGATGTTTCAGATATTCCCCTTTTACTTCTCGGGACATTCATTCACCTTCCACTTATCTCGGAGTTCCCATCATCTTTACAACTTGGGAATTTACCGCTAGGTATATTTCTGACTGAAAGTACCAAATGCGTTGGCACTACTAGACTTTCTAAAGCTGTTCCCACTACTTCTTCTCCTAGCTTTTTGTCACGAGGCGCTCGCTTGGGAAGTGGCAAGTTGTTTATTTTTCTTCTTCTTCTTCTTCTTCTCCATTTCAACTCATGCCATCCATGAACTCGACTCGATCTAGCAGCATCTGTCTGTACCCCATGTACTCTTTCAGCCCTTCCCATTCCGGCCCCGTCTCCTCGCCGTGTCTCCAGGGCTCCTTGAAGCCCCAGGCGCAGGCGACTCGGTCCAGGGCCGCGCGCTCGTCCTCGCGCAGCCACCGGTAGCGCAGGGGAGTCCCGGGGGCCCAGGTGACCCTCCTCATCTGGTCCTTGTTGCTCAGCTTGGCAATGACGCCTAGAGACCCCACGACGAAGAAGTAGCCCGATATGCCGGCCACGCCGATGCCCGTGGCGGTCGACACGTCCATCGTGTTCTGCCAGTAGGCCGCGTAGGCGGTGGAGAGGCCGAAGATGCCGAGGGGCAGGGTGGCCAGGCCGATGGCCGGTGCGGTGCCGTGACGGATCAGCTTCTGGCGCTTGAAGGCGGGCACGCAGTAGGCGGCCTCGATGATGCCGAGCGAGGCGTCGAGGTTCTTGGCGTCGATGGCTATCTGGAGCGCCGCGTTGGCGACGTCTTCCTCGATGGCGCGCGAGGCCGCGTTGGGGTTCTGTCGCAGGTACGCGATCCGGCCGTCGCGCATGACGGGCCGTGGCTTCGAGGCGTAGAGCTCCAGCACCGAGGGCAGCGACTCGGGCCGCCCGAGCTGCGCCTGGATATGGACGTAGAGCTCGAGCGTCTCGGGCTTCATCTCCACGTTGGGGTGCGTGATTATGGTGTGCGCGGCGAGGGACACCCTCGTGACGGCGTGCTGGATGGCCACGTCGATGGGGAGCTGCGCGCCGGTGCGCTCGGCGCCCAGGATGAGGAGCTTGGATGCCGAGGCCCGGGACTGGGCCTCTGCGCGCTTCAGCTGCGGATGCAGGGCCACCGCGGCGCGGAGACACGACTGGAGGGCCGCGGTCGTCAGCTGCGGCGCGGGGATGCCATCCGCCGAGAGGAACTTTCTGGTGCTATCTTCTGCGGCGCGTGCCAGGTCGGCGGGCGAGGCGGCGGGCGAGGGAATGGGCGAGTGGCCGGGAGAGACCTCGCGTTCGCGTTCGGAGTCGAGCGCGGCGCTGGACGCCCACCTCGAAGTGGGAAACGCCCGGCTGAGTGATCTGGGAGCGGACGGGCTCGTCCGTGGAGAGAGAAGGCCGAGCCGGATGAAGGGTCGTGCTCGAGCATGAGACGGTGTCGTCGAGGCGCACGCCTCGCAGACGAAGCCGAGGGTTCGGGGAGAGGCTCGTCTCATGGTTGAGTTGGGGCCGGTCTGAGCTTGTGCCCTTTGCCAGAAGTCGTGGATGATGCTGGTCGTGAATCGACGATGATATCTGTTCTATGGTGTTTGAAGGAGGTTCGAGAAGAAAAAAGAAAAAAAAAAAAAAAAAAAAAAAAGACATTCCATTCCGCCCAGCAAGGGGCCTGGTGGATCCCCATGCAAGCGTCACACGTGCCAAGCCTCTTTTCTTGTGTTCATTGTTCTGTCGTTTTCCTTTGTTTTTTTATTTTTATTTATTTTTGTTTTTTATGAAGGAAAAACATTTTCTAGAAATCCATTGTGCTCTTTAAGCGGGAATCTTTGCTGGAACACTCTGTTTGACTCGAGCTCGAGGGCTTTGTTATGAGAAATCACAACTACACCCCAAGAAGTAGCCCTGCCCATTGCCAGAATGTCAGGTGTGTGGCTGACGACGGTCTGTGGCTTGGACCTTTCCTCCATGCAACCCATCCTGCCCCCGATGACGAAAGCTTGCGCAAGCTTCTCTCGACAATCTCGAAACTGCATTCTTCTCGCCGGGTTCTCGACAATTCGGCCTGCTTCTTGCACCAGACCTACGTTCTCGTATCCTACATGACACGGCAGCCAAGCAACTCGGTCAGCATCCGAAACGACTTGGATCCTGTTCTTGGCAAACAGTGAGGTCGCAGGTCGACTGACTGACTATTCTGTGCTCACTTCCTCGCTTTTCGCTTTCCGGTGTTTCCTGGACATTGCGCGCCCGCAGCTTTCGAGTTTTCTCCAACCATTCGTCTCCTCTACCATACAGTCTTTGGAACTCGAACATGCCAGCTCCTCCCCCTCCCCCTCCTCCACCACCCGGAGCAACTGGACTCCCAGCACGGCCTCCTCCTGCCGCCGGCAACCGAGTAGGTGCCATTGCTTTTGAGTTACCAGGACAAGGACTGACAGCTTTTTACTCCACCAGAATGCCCTGCTGTCCGACATCTCCAAAGGAAAATCCCTGAGAAAAGCCGTTACCAATGATCGGTCCGCTCCGATGGTGGACAAGACGGCGTCATCGGGCGGTCCCCTCGTTGGCGGTGCGCCTCCCGTCCCCGGCGGTCTTGCGCCTCCATCACTCGCGAACCGGGCGCGGAGCAATAGCGATCGGGGAACTGCTGGTCAGACACCGGCCGCTGCCGTGGATCCTGCCCCCCAACTCGGCGGCCTATTCGTGGGCGGTATGCCCAAGTTGAAGAAGCGCGGAGGCGGTGTAGATACTGGCGCAACGTCAGATGCCTCGTATCTGTCCGACCCTGGAGAGTCCAGAATGTCGCAGCTCAAGATCCCGGGTGCGCCAGCCCCCCCGGGAAGTGCGGCTCCTGCCATACCCGGGCGAGGTCCGCCGATGCCGCCTCCGGGTGTTGCGGGCAATCTGCGCAAGCTCACACCACTGGGAGGATCAAAACCGCCTCCTCCGCCGATAGGCAAGAAGCCTCCGCCTTTACCGACATCACGAAAGCCATCATCGAGGGCGATCCCTCCAGCTGTCTCTGCTTCTCCTCTTCGACCGCCGCCGTCAAGCGCAGCGCCGACTCTTCATGCTCCTCCGCCGCCGCCACCTCCTCCGACCTCTTCAACACCGACACCGGCTGCGCCGCCGCCACCACCGCCGGCCTCTGCACCTCCTCTGCCTGCGGGCCCTCTCTCTCCGCGAGGTCAACATCTGCCTCCCCCCCCTCCACCTCCGGCCGGTTCGCCATCGACCCTGTCACCGAGCTCAGCCCCCCCGCCCCCGCCACCGAGTGCAGCTCCATCGTTGCCGACCTCACAGTCACCGCCGCATCCTCTTCAGTTGCGGAACAGAGGATCTTCCATACGCCAGGCTCTTATGAATCCTAGCTCGTACATCCTGTCTTCGAATGGCTCCAACTCGAGTCACAGCCAACCATCGCCGCATTTGCCGAATTCCGGAAATGGAGGCAGAATCGTTGTGAATGATGAAAGATGGCACTTTAAAGACGAAAGCTTATTTCCCAAACCGAGAGATTTTGTCGGTGGGCCCAAAAAGTACAGAGCTGGCAGAGGTAGCAGTGTGCCCTTGGATCTGAGCGCACTATGATGGCCACGTGGATTCAGTCGCGATTTCTTTCGTCTTCTTCTTTCTTTTGCGTTGCATAGACAAAAACATTACATCATTACTTCTATCTGTGATTTAATCGTACGTGGTGGCGATTGATGTTGAAAAAAGAAAAAGTCAAAAAGAAGAAAAAGAAGAAAGAAAAAAAAAAATCTACGCATGCATTAAACGAGTCGGGCAAGACACGTTTGTATCAATGACACAGTTTTGTTTTGTAGTATAATACATGTTCTTGATTCTGTTCAAAATGTTGTACATGTTTTCTCCAACAGATGATGACGCAACATGGTCCTTACATGGACTTGAGGTAATTGGTCTCCTTGATCTTGGCCTTCCGCTCCTTGCGCATAGCCTTCTTGAGCTCCTCTCGCTTCTTGGCGGCCGCAATGTTGTCCTGCAAGCTTCCACCCTCTTCGCCCGGGAGATTGATCGACTGATGCTGAATGGGAATCTTGGGACCCAGGGACGCGATGTTTCCCTCTGCGATGAGTCTGGAATCAAGAGACCTCTGTCGCTTCGCGGCGAGTTGTCTTTGCTTTTTGGATTTCGCTAAACCCCCCCCCCCCCAAACGTGTGAGTTTTTTTTTTGTAACATTAAACGGTATACGCTATTTTTTTTTTTTTTTTTGGTTTGTTCATTCTTGAAATGACGGGGGAGCCTGTCCCTCGCAGGAGAGGAAAAGCTGGCACGTACAGAATTCGTCTCCGGCGTCGTCGTCGGCTGCGTCCGACTTCTTCATGACGTCCAGACATGACCATAGCCACGTGGGGTAGTCTTCATCCTTCTTGGCTACGGGGTCTTGGCCTCCCTTTGTGTAGTTGAGGCCGGTGAGGACTGTGCCCTCGATGCAGATCGACCGAGGTGTTGATGGTTCGCTGTCGTTGAGGGAGGTGAGGTTGGGCTCGGCGGTGCGGAGGGGCGTTTGGGCGTGGAACTGTCGGATTAGAGGGAGCTGATGGCGTATAGCGCTGGCGCGGATGCACCTTGTGCAGAACATGGTGATGTGTCTCTTTTTTTTTTTTTTTTTTTTTTCTCTTTCCTGGCAGAGGTTTTTTTTTTTGCTCTCTCGCAACGATAAGTCGATGTTGGAGCAAGGCTAGGCTTGCAGAGAGGTGGTTCGGATTGGACCAATGGGGGCGAGGGTCGGCGCGACGCCTTACGCAGCCTTGCGAGTTTCGCCTTGGTGGCGCTTCAATACACAAGAGCAAGTTTTCTTTTTCTTTTGCTTTGTTTTGCTTTCTTTTTGTCTTTTTTTTTTTTTGGTTTGAGACGGCTGAGTTGGCAATTATCCTTCCTGCTATATATACACACTTGTTACAGGATCCAAGTGTTTTGACTTGTCTCGTCAAGGCTATCGGTGGCTACGTGGTAGAGTTCCAGTTCTCTCTGTTTTCCTTTTCGGAACCGAAAGTACGCTGCCTATAAGTGCATGGAAAACTAAAATTATGCATTTCCCCAGCGAAGGCTCAATTGCCAAATTTCAGTTTCATGCTCTGGTTCCTTCCATTCCGTCCCCCACCCCTTCAACTATCGTAACTCATGATGAAAAACGGCCGTGGTTCAGCTTGGCAATCTTGTTGGTCGTGTGGACCTTGGCCGCAATATCGAGCTCCTGATCCTTCTGGTCCAAGTAGTTTTGTTGAAGGAACTTGGTGCCCTTGATCTTGTTCGTGGCGAGCATTTGCAGGTACTTCTCTACAAGATTGACAGTCTGTCAGTACGTGGCTCAGGCCAATTGCAGTACGATCTTTCTCGATAGAAATGGGCAACGCTTGAGGGAGAAAAAGAAAAGGAATATCGGGATGCGTGCGCACCTCGCAATTCGCCGCAGTTCTCCAGGTGATTGACGCCCTCGCGCATGTAGCATTTGCCCAATTCCTCTCCGACGATTCGCGTCTTCATGGCACCGACCCATTGCTCTCGAATGATAGCATCCTCAGCTGCCTTGAAGGCTTTGGTGTCGTCGTAGTCTACGCCGTTGAAGGTTGGCGAGACCTGGGGCTTTTGGCTCTTAAAGAGCTCAGACTCGGGTGTCGGCATGTCGGCGGATGGGGGATTTTGTTCTGCGATTGTTTCTTGACTCGAGACGATATTGGCCGTGGCGTCGTCGTCGTCGTTGGCTCCTCGACTTGGTGTATCGGAAGATAGACCAATTCACTTGACTTGGAGCTTGATATCGAAATGATCCAACTGTGACTGGGGACTGGGTCAGTCTGTTGAGTGTCTGTCTGTCTGTCAACCAGCTGCTCACGCTTGCGTCTAAGAGTTGATGCCTGAATGATCTGGCAGCAAGGATCTCCTCAGGCCCCAGTTCCCTACAGAAGGTACGTACTCTTGCTATCATACTCACCGCCCACCTCTGCCCCACATTTTGGCAGATGGATAAGGAAAAAAAAAAAAAACTTTCCATATCGCGCACGCAAGAAAACTCAGGGTCCTGCTGCAGTTCAAACTTTTTTTTTTATTTTCCCTTCCCTCACTTGTCTCCGGGAATTGCACATTTTCTCCCACCGTCTTTCTTCCCTGATTTCCTTCAGATTTTGCATATTTCATCCATATTCTTTCACTCACATACATATTCGCAATGGCCAAGTCAAAGTCAAAGGACAGCAAGAAGGCTGCGGCCGCCGCGCCTGTTGTCAAGAACGCTGGAGTCTCCAAATCTTCCAAGTCCAAGTCCAAGGACGTTGCCAAGGCTGTTGCCAAGAAGGTGGTCAAGGAGAAGGAGGTGTCTAAGAAGAAGAAGAAGGCCGCTGAGCCTGAGTCTTCCTCCGACTCGGAGAGCGAAACTGAGAAGGACGAGGACAGCTCCGAGTCTGACTCCTCCGAGTCTGAGGCCGACAAGAAGAAGGCCAAGAAGCCTGCTGCCAAGGCTGCCAAGAAGGTTGAATCTGAGTCTGAATCTGACTCCGACTCCGACAGCGACAGCGAGTCTGAGGAGGAGACCAAAAAGCCCAAGGCCAAGAAGGCTGAGGCCAAGAAGCCCGAGGTTAAGAAGGCTGAGGCCAAGAAGCCTGCTGCCAAGGCTGCTAAGAAGGTTGAGTCTGAGTCTGACTCCGACTCCGACTCCGATTCCGACAGCGAGTCGGAGGAGGAGGAGACGGCTAAGCCAAAGTCCAATGGCAAGGCCAAGACCGAAGCTACCGAGTCTTCAGATTCTTCAGACTCCTCCGACTCTGATGACGAGAGCGAGGACAAGAAGACCGACGCCAAGGTTCGTAAACAAACCATTCTAAGAAATCTCGCTCTGTTTGCTGACTTGCCTAGGACTCTGACTCTGACTCTGATGATTCTGAGGACGATTCAGATGATAGCGAGGATGACTCCGATGAGTCTGACCAGGCCAAGACCAAAACTGAGGATGCTTCCGCTTCCAAGAAGCGCAAGGCTAACGACGAGATCGACTCCACCCCCAAAAAGGCCAAGACTGACGACGAGGGCCCTCCCACCTTGTTCGTCGGCAACTTGAGCTGGAACATCGACGACAGTGCCCTTAAGGAGGCCTTCGAGAAGTTTGAGGGCCTGGTTGGTGCTCGTGTCGTCACTGACAAGATGGCCGGCCGCAGCCGTGGATTCGGTTACGTTGACTTTGACAGCGGCGCCAACGCTAAAAAGGCGTTCGAAGCCATGCAGGGCTTCGAGCTCGACAACCGTACCCTCAACTTGGACTATGCCAACGCTCGCCCCGCAGAGAGCAACCCTCAGGACCGTGCTGCTGACCGTGCCAAGAGACATGGCGACACCGTCAGCCCCCCCAGCGAGACGCTGTTCGTCGGCAACTTGCCCTTTGAAGTTGACCAGGACTCTGTCCGACAGTTGTTCAGCGAGGTAGCTGAGGTCGCCAGCGTTCGCTTGCCTACCGACCCGTAAGTTCACATGATGCCAACCATTCCTGACTTTTTGCAAACGAAAAATTTGGACTTTTTTTTTTTAAAAAAAAATTAACTGTCTTTTCTCTACTATAGTGATTCTGGTAACCTCAAGGGATTCGGTTATGTCACCTTCAACTCTATTGATGACGCCAAGTCTGCATTTGAGCAGTTGAATGGTGCCTCGATCGGTCAAGGAAGGGGTGCTCGTAGCATTCGTCTGGACTATGCTAGTAGCAAACCTCGTGAGGGCGGTGGCTTCGGTGGTGGCTTCGGTGGTGGTCGAGGCGGTGGTCGCGGCCGTGGCGGTGACCGCGGTCGTGGAGGGCGAGGTGGACGCGGCGGACGCGGAGGGCGCGGCGGCGGCGGGTTTGGAACTGGTGCCAACCGGACTCCCTCGAGCTTCGCTGGCACAAAGATGACCTTTGACTAAGAAGGATGGCGGGTGCGCACATGAGGGGCTTTGACGGTCTTTTTTTTTTTTTTTGCCTCGGCAATCTTCGCTACATCAGTGGGCTTTTTGTGGGCTGTCCATCAAAGTTGGCGGCAGCGTTGCTTGCAACGTACTGCCTGTGGGCTTCGAGACGTCGTCTCTCCTTCCGAAGGAGGGCGGCCATGATAAAGCAGGGGGGCGCTTGACAAGACTTGATCCGTGGGCTCATGGCGATGAAGCTGTCCATTCCTCTCGGGAAGGCAGCGGCGGGCAGATGGCTTTCTTTCTTGATATGACTTTTGTTTTTGTTTTTTTTTTTTTCATTTCGACGTGGGCTGTGGGAAACATTTGCGTTATTCTACACTACATGCATTCACCAATGGGGGTTTCTGACGGATTTTTGACCTGCTGGCCTTGAAGCCTTGCTCTTTTTCTACCCACCAAGGGGGAAAGCAAGGCATCGTTTGGCTGCTCACAGTTCAACGACAGGGTTGGCACGAAAGACTTCTGAGAGAGATCTGAGTGCTCTCTTGCAACGGCAACTTATACGAAGCTCGCGCGCGACACGAGATCGCGATAGCCCGCCATGAAGGACAGACGAAAACCAAATCCCCCCCCCCCCCCCCTCTTCTCCTTTCGAGTCCGGCCCGTAGATGATACCACATCTTTTTTGCCCGACGTCGTTGTGTTTTTTCTTTCTTCTTTCTTTCTGCTTTTGGTTCCCGTCATGTTTACATTTCGTTTTCTCTCGTCATCTACCAACCAGGTGAGTATGTTCTCTGATTCCAAGCTAAGTGCACCTTTCGCAGGACCTTTGGCGTTATATAGGCAGGAAAAGTACTATACTATCTATTGATAATGAATTGAAGTGGAATATGCTTTGCTTTTGAGATTGACGTTGACCTGGACAACACAATCTCGTTGAGCGTGAGAGAATGTTAAAGTCTGCACGTAGTATACGAACTGCAACCACGTCACTGCGCGGCCCGGATGCGCAACATGAAAAATGCCACGCTGTGTATCGAACGACCATGGATGGATGGCTAGAGCAGAACAAACAAAGAGCTCTCACGCACGAAAAATGGAATATGAACCACATGGCACGGTGCACGCATCCACGTGAATGCGAGGTTATTCGGTAAATTGGTTCGTACAGATGGCCACGCGGCCTGATTGCCAGTCAAGTTCAACCACCCTACCTACCCTGGTGCCCAACCGACGATGACGACGATGGAAGGAGGAAAGAAGAAGACAAAATACACAATTGCAATATTTAAAAAAAAAAATCAAGAAAAACTCCCAAGAGGACCAACTCCAACGGTGCGATAATCTCGTCCAGATCCAAATAAATGCGTGTGGGAAAGACGGTGGGGTGGGTAGATATAAAAGATGAAAAAACCAAAAATAAGTCAATAAATCAAAAAGCGCTTCATGTTCGCATGTCGTGTTGGATTCGTAGTCGGGAAGGTTTTTTTTATTTTTGCCAACCCTCCCTCTTTCTCAAGCCTGTGTGATGATGCTCCGGCCTACGGCTCCGGCGCCCCATCGTAGTTTCCGCAGGCCGGCCGAGCTGCGGATGACGTCGCGCCCCGTGTGGGAGGTCTCGTTGGCGGCGGTGACGCTCAGGGAGAGGGCGTCGTGGGCTTCCTGGCGGCCGACCTCGCGGCCGATGACGTAGCCGGCGCCGAAGCCGACGACGGAGACGAGGACGACGACGCCGGCGCTGACGACCCAGGTGAGGAGGGTGGGGGAGATGAGGGCGTCTTCGGAGGCGGCGGCGGCGACCTGTTTCTTCTTGCCTGCTCTGGGGACGCGGGCTGGCGGGGCGGGCGAGCGCTTCGACCTGTCGGCCGCGGCGTTGGGTGGCCTGGCGGGCGAGGTGGCGCCGGTGGCGTGCCTTGCCGTCGTGGCCGGCGGGGGTTGCCGGGACGGCGGCGCTCGGTCGAGCTCCGACTCGGGCACGAAGCACAGCTCGACGGGCTGGTCGCTGGGGCCGACGCCGTTGCGGCCCGGGTGCCACGCCTCGGCCTCGTCCTTGGGCTTGGGCAGGCCGCGCGCGGCGGCGGCGCACGACAGGAGGGTGGTCAGGGATGCGCGCAGGGCGGCGTCGTTGTCCTCGCGGACCGAGGGGCCCATGAAGGAGGGACCACCGGTCCGGTGGAGCCGGGTCTGCGGCCGCTGAGAGAACGAGGGCCTGGTGAAGCCGCCGTGGGGGTGGGACGGCACGCTCGAGGCGGTCGCCGTGCGGGCGGGACCCCGTCGTCGGCCCGCGGGCGGGAGAGAGAACGCATTCGGCTGCGGTCTGAACACAGGCCGGTCGGCGGAGGCGTGGCCGAGGGCCGTGGCGTCGTCGGCGGCGTCTGAGTCCGGCTGGGCGTCGGCCGAGCTCGCCAGCAGCCTGCCGGCTTCGCTCTCGCTCTCGCTCTCGCTCTCGTCGTACTCGTCCTGGCTGCTCGTGCACGCGGCGGGGACGGCCGTCTGCTGGCGAGGCAGCGAAAGGCGGCTGCGACGACGGTGGTGGTCGTACGGGCCTCGTCGGACCCTGAGACCGGTCGTGACGATCTCGTCGCCGATGCTGGAGAGGGACGACGACGAGGGCTGCGACGTGACCTCGACCCAGGACTCTTCAAACCGTCGCGGATTTGTATTCGTTATGGATCGGGGAGGGGGACTGGGCTGCGCCGGGCCGCCGGCGGCGTGGCTGGACTGACGTGCACTCGTCGTCGTCTCCATGTCGGCGCGAGGCGAGCTGACTGGCGAGGCTTGTGGCTTTTATTTTATTTTATTTTGGTGGGTTTCTTTTCTTTCTTGCTTTCTTTCTTGCTTTCTTTCTTTCTTTCTTTTTTTTCTTTTTTTTTCTCCTCCTTCTTTTCTTTGCCCTTTTCCTGCCCGAGACGCCGTGAAAGATGAAGCAGAAACGAGCCCGTCTTGACGAAGGAAGGAAAGAAAGCGGAGAGAGAGCAGAGTGATAGAGAGAGGTTAATGTGGTGCGATTGCGGGTTTGCGGTGACGGCCGCCTCCCCAGATGTTTCGGCGAGCCCCGCCTTTTTTTCGTCGCCAGATGTTACAGTCAACCGGCGATGGAGTCTCGTGGACACTGTATGATGTGATGATGCCAGGTGAATCACCCGGGTTTGCTTCGCTGGAAATGGGCTGCTTGTGAGTTGTGAGGCGGGAAATGCGCGACAGGACGACAAAGATGAGGAGGCACAGAAGCGCACCGGAACTCGGGAACTGGCCATTATCGATCGGTACTTGTTTGCGGGCCACCCGGGGTAAGCAGAGGGAGGGAGAGGGGGCGCTCGCAGGTGGCCGACACAGTGTGAAGAGCCGATCCGTCGCTTATCGCCCCACCGTTTACAGTGCATATCGCAGCGCCGCAGCGGTGAACAAGTGGGGGCGCTGGGCGGCGCTTTGCTTGCTTGCCCGAAACGGACTGGTGCGGCGTCCTCTCGGGCGACATGATTGGCCGTCACTCGCCGGCGGCCGGCCAGTGCGTCGACGCCAGTCACGCTCGCCGCGTGTTGCATCAGCTGCTTTGCTCCTGGGCCGGGAACGTGACCCGTTTGACCCGTTTGGCGCACGCAAAGTCGCATAGCACAAAGCGGGCAAGACGATAAGCACGTTGGCGAAGGCGAGAAATCAATCAATCAATCAATCAATCAATAATCAATCAGCTGTGCCTAAGCCATGGCTCGTCTGGTGCATATTGAAAACGACCGAAAATCCCATCCCCGTGTGCTGGCTGCAATGGGGAAGCCTACACAGTTTGTTCACAGTGTGGAAGCCAATCACCGCGTTCTTGGCTCCCAAAAGGAGATGAACTAGAAATGATGAAATGTCACCGTGGAAGAAGGAAAAATCGTTGCTGCCCTCTCTCGTGATAGCTGAATAAGCATTGCTATATGCACGTGACGGCACTGACCACTGACGGGAAAACAAGTTCAATCTACGAACACGAATACGATTGCGTTCTCGCTTTCGTATTGAACCACGCTGGTTGGCTGTTGCCTGCCCTGACCCCCCCCCCCCACCAGCCGGCAGGACCCTCATTCTGCACAAGGAACATACATGCAGTGTGGCCTGCCCACCCCTGAGCTAGTAGCCAACACCAATCATAAAAAAAAAATAAAAAAAAAAAGGTTACACTTTACCTCTTGACTGCCTCTTGTCTTCTTGAGGGGGGGGGGGGGGGGGGGGGGGGGGGGGGGGGGGGGGGGGGGGGGGGGGGGGGGGGGGGGGGGGGGGGGGGGGGGGGGGGGGGGGGGGGGGGCAACA
>JABAEC010000026.1:199616-245479 GCA_013435705.1 Claviceps paspali
CCCCCCGAGTTTTCGGTTATCCCCCCCCCCCCCCCCCCCCCCCAAACAACCACCTCGCCGAACGAAACCTGGGCGATACCTGTCACGATGGGCGTCCTCCAAGATTTCGCGGGCCATCCGCTCACGCAGCAGTACCGGGCTCTTGGCATGGGATCGCAGATTGCTATTGCCGTGGTCGGCTTCATCGCTCTCTCGGTCGCTCTCAACGTCGCCAGCCAGCTCCTCTTCAAGAATCCCAACGAGCCGCCCGTCGTGTTCCACTGGTTTCCCTTCATTGGCAGTACCGTCACCTACGGAATGGACCCTCCCGCCTTCTTCAAGGAGAACCGCGCCAAGGCACGACCATGTCCTCCTTCTTTGCCTTGCCATCTCTGATCTACCCCTCCTCTCCATCTTCTCCCTTGTCCAGTTGAGCTTTTTGCTAACGTGCTGGTGTAATGACTGTAGTTTGGCGACGTATTCACCTTTATTCTGCTCGGCAAGAAGACTACTGTCGCTGTTGGTCCTGCAGGAAACGAATTCATCCTGAATGGAAAGCTCAAGGACGTCAACGCCGAGGAAATTTATACTGTCCTGACTACGCCCGTCTTCGGTCGGGATGTCGTCTATGATTGCCCGAACGCCAAGCTCATGGAGCAGAAGAAGGTGCGCACTAGGCTATGAGCACGTAGGATATATACTTGGGGGTTTTTTTTTTTTTTTTTGTGTTTCCACTTCGGCACGAAATGACTAATCACTCATGTTCCGCGTATAGTTCATGAAGATTGCTCTGACGACCGAGGCGTTTCGATCCTACGTCCCCATCATATCCAACGAGGTTCAGTCCTATTTCAAGAAAGACCCCGACTTCAAGAGCAAATCCGGCATCGTCGACATTCCCAAGAAGATGGCCGAAATCACCATCTTCACCGCCTCTCACGCCCTTCAGGGCAGCGCCATCCGCAACAAGTTCGACGAATCACTGGCCTCCCTCTACCACGACCTCGACATGGGCTTCACCCCCGTCAATTTCATGCTGCACTGGGCTCCTCTCCCCTGGAACCGCAAGCGCGACTATGCTCAGCGCACCGTCGCCAAGATCTACATGGATACCATCAAGGAACGTCGCGCCAAGGGCGACGCGGACAAGGAGCTCGACATCATGAAGCATTTGATGAAATCCTGCTACAAGAACGGCACGCCCGTGCCCGACCACGAGGTCGCCCACATGATGATTGCTCTTCTCATGGCCGGCCAGCACTCGTCGTCCTCCACCAGCTCCTGGATGCTGCTCCGTCTCGCCCAGAACCCGCACATCATCGAGGAGCTGTATCAGGAACAGGTCGAGGCCCTCGGCGCCGATCTCCCCCCGCTGACCTACGAGGACCTCGCCAAGCTGCCTCTGAACCAGGCCATCGTCAAGGAGACACTTCGCCTGCATGCTCCTATCCACTCCATCATGCGTGCCGTCAAGCAGCCCATGCCCGTCCCCGGCACCAAATGGGTCATCCCCCCGACCCATACTCTGCTCGCCGCCCCCGGCGTCAGCGCCATCGACCCTACCTACTTCCCCAATCCCGATGTCTGGGACCCTCATCGCTGGGAGGTCGACTCCCCAAACGCGCCCACCATTGTGCGCAATGTCGCCGAGGAGGAGGAGAAGGTCGACTACGGATACGGACTTGTGAGCAAGGGTGCTGCATCTCCCTACCTGCCCTTTGGCGCTGGTCGCCACCGGTGCATCGGTGAGCAGTTTGCCAATGTACAGCTGCAAACCATTGTCGCCGAGGTTGTCCGTCTCTTCAAGCTGAGCAACGTTGACGGCGGCAACGGCCTGATTGGGACCGACTACGCATCTTTGTTTTCGCGGCCACTGGAGCCTGCCATGATTCGCTGGGAACGACGCGACTAAAGAGGGGAGAACGGACAAAAAAAAAAAAAAAGAGAAAGAGAGAGAGAGAGAGAGAGACATAGAAGAAAGAAAGAGGAGGAGGGGAGAGACAGGAGGAGGCTGCAGCATTGGATGATGCATCTTGATGTGTAATTTGTACATAGAGCAGCCACTCGCCAGAGTTTTGATGTCTGGAGCATAGATGGGACGGACCCGTCCGAGGTGTTGGCAAACGACTGCATGAGAATATCCTACTAATACCTAATATGAATCCTTGCGCTTGAGATGCAGGCCGTTGGACCAAGATCTTGTAGAAGCAAAGCCCAGGCACGCATGCAGGGCACCACCAAATGCCGTATCCTGCAGACGTTGTTTTACTTCGTTTCGACGGCGGGTGATTGGGTGATTGGGTGATTGGGTGATTGGGGGCAGCGACGCGACTCCCTCCCTCCCTGGCGTTGATGGTTGATGGAAGGATGGAGGATGGATGATGGATGATGATGGGTGATGAGTGCTCCACCACTCCTTCCCGTTCGGGGTTCCCCATGGCCCTTTCTTTTAATTTCTTTAATCTTATTTCGTTGCGTCAATCTCAATTGTCCATGTCGCCGCCGTCAACGTGAGCCTGAACCGTGAACCGCGTCAGTCAACCTGCCTGCACGTCCCACGTCGGTCCTCCATCCGTGTTTCTTGTTTCTGTGCAGTTTCAGGCCAGCGTACAACATCATCGTCCCAGGTTGAACCCCCAGGGTTACAACATCGTCAACCCAGGTTGCCCTCCAGAGAAAACGTCCTGTCTTTTATCACGGACGTCATGATCACGCAGGTACAGGTCTGCGATCAGGACGCAAGCGCTTCGGGTCCTCCTCGCCCCGGACGATTCGTTCGTCTGTGGGGGCTGGATCCAGCCGATCTGCCGCCTGCAGTCACGCCACACAAACAACTGGCCCCCTTCCTCACGGCTGTTTTCCACGAGGCCATCCCGTTCATCGACGACGTCCCCACGGCCTCTGCCTCGGGAGGCGGCTCGTCCTGGCGTCCCAACGGGTCCAAGAAGTTGTCCGGCTCTGCTGCGCGCGTCGACCTGTTCAAGCGCGTGGTGCCGGCCAAGGATCTCAAGGGGGTTGTCAAGAACCACCGAGACAAGATCAAGGGCATCAAGATGCGCGACGTCTGCACGGAGACGTGGCACCTGCGACGCAGCGTCCACGAGAATGCCGAGAAGACGGGCACCGCCGGGTGGGAGGAGTGGCACCGGTGCTTCAAGCAAGATCACGCGCAGGCGGAAAGGGAATTCACACCCACCGTCCTGAGCTTTCGCCGCATGAAGAGCTGGAAGTGCAGAGACTTGAAGATCGTCCAGGGCGATCACACGTGGACGAACGTGACGATGCGATGGGAGGAGTCTGTTCACAAACTTCCCTTTCCGCTGAAGAAGCGTGTTTTCCCCGTACTGCAGATTGCGGCCTCGGACGAAAACCACGCAGACGGTGCTGAGTTTGTCGTCGTCCAGATCGCGGTGCGGGATGATGACGCGCCGGGTCGGTACGGCGCGGTTCTGGGTGCCTACACGAGTGTCGAAAGGCTGCGTAGGACCGCGGATGGAGTGGAATGGATCATGGGCACCGTGTCTGACGCGAGAGGCACGTTGCCGGGCGCCGTTCAGAGAATGGCTGTCCCTGGCCAGATCGCCAAGGATGTCAGCCTGTTCTTGACGTGGATCGTCGAGGAGAGGAAGAAGCTTGCCGAGGAGGAGAGGCTTTCCGAGGAGGAGGAGGAGGAGAAGAAGAAGAAGAAGAAGAAGAAGAAGCTTGCTGGTGAGGAGGAGAAGAAGCTTGCCGAACAAGGGAAGAAGCTTGATGAGGAAGGGCAGAAGCTCGCCGAGTGTGCCGAGTCAAGCAGTGCGCAAGCCAGGGAGCAAGCCCAGCTCGAAGCCGACGACCGACGAGGCACATCTCAGGTCCTTGAGCAGGCACAGGAAACTCGGGAGCAGACGCAGGATACGACGCAGGAGACGACGCAGGAGACGACAGCACACGAGCAGACAGCACAAGAGCAGACAAGGCACGAGCAGACAAGGTACGAGCAGACAAGGCACGAGCAGACAAGGCACGAGCAGACCACCCAGCCCATTGATGGAGCAAGTCAGCAGAAAAGTCAGCAAGAGTAGGAACGCCTCCTTCTTCGAAATTCGGAGCAGTGCAGACAACTTGTTGGAGAAGCCATCAGGGAAAATATTGGTAACGCCAGGATGATAATTGAAATGTGCGAGATGCATCAGCGTCGCAGCCAACAGATGTTTCAGCGATACATGGCCCAGCTGACCGATTACGTGCCAAAATAGAAATACATAGCGGTGCTTTCTTTTTCTTTTTTTTTCTTTTTTTCTTCTTGTCATTTTTTTTTTTGTTACAGTTACAATGACGAGTCTGGCTTTCTTAATAGTAGTTCATAACCCAGATAGTCGATTACAAGCGTTTTAATAAATATTTTCTTATCCTATTGTCATTTTCTTTCTCAAATCCGAGGCAGGTGCCTCCGGGAGCACAGTCGTTGCGCACCTGCCAAAACTTGATAAGCGAAGAAAAAAAAAAAACGAGGGCAGAAAAAGAGCAGAAGCAGGCCACCAGAAAAAAAAACGAAGATTCTTTTTTTGACATGCTGTCTCAAGACACCCTATTCCTCTCTTTTTCTTTCTCTCTTTCTCTCTTTCTCTCTCCCTCTCTCTCTCTTTTCTCTTTTTCTCACTGTTCAAGTCAACTCACCGTGACGGCTGGATGCAATTTCTCGATCTGCAAGCCACCAACCACGAAAAGCCACCAACCATGGCAACTCAACGTCGACTCTCGGCTCCCACGGCACCATCCTGGCGGCCGCCGCCATCGGCTTCCAACCCCTGCTCGCCGGATGCTACGCTCGTGGGGACGTCACCGGCCGTGCCTCGGTCAAAGACATCGCCCATCAGCCCTGACCTCTTCAGGCGGGCCGAGAAGATGGCCCGCATGACCAACGAGCTGCGACTCCACAAGCTCATCACCAAGACAAACAGCCTCGAGCGCGACGTGGCGCAGCTGATGGCACAGACCAAGGACAACGACGTCTTCTGCCGTCAGCACGCCGGTCGGCTGGAGAAGGTGTGGCACGAGGCCCAGGCGGCGCGGGCGCGGGCGGAATCGAGCTGCCAGCTGCGGGGGGAAGACAAGCTCGACATGAACGAGTACAAGCGGGAGGTGGTGCAGGTCAAGGTGGAGATGGCCAACATGCGGAGCGTCGTGGAGGAGTTGATGGACAAGGTGGGCCGGCTGCCGACGCTGGCCGAGGCGAACGCCGTGCTGGCGGCCGTCAGGACGCGGCGGGAGGCGTGGGAGACGGCGCCGGGTGCCGGTGACGACGACGACATACGCGCCCGCATCGAGGAGACGATCCGGTCCACACGGAGGTGGCACCTGGACCACAAGATGACGACGCTGACCGACGCCGACTTCATCGCCAGGTACCTCAAGAAGCAGTCGAGGAGGGATCCCGCCATGGCCGCGTACCTACAGCGGGCCATCTGGAGGAGGGTCAGGACGCGGGCGGCACCGCGGGACATGTGCCCGAGACGGCCCGCGTCGCTGGCCGAGTTCTGCAGGCACGCCAGCTGGGAGGACGTCAAGAGGGCCGTCGAGGACGTGCTTGTGAAGAGGGTGTACGGGGCGGGAGCGGAATCACTAAGCCAGATGGCGCCGTGACTTGACGTGCTGTTGGATGAATGGATGGATGTCGAGCGGAAAGAAGAAATACACACACACACACACACACACACACACACATACACAAACATACACAAACATACACAAACACACGATGTTGCCATGGATTTTTACACGAGAGAGAGAGAGAACAAAACCAACCGTTTTTTACTCGGGCAGAAATTTAAAGATGAAGAACAAAACCGAATCCGCATCCATCGTATCCATCCCATCTCGTCCCGTCCCGTCCCGACCGTCTCCCCCAAACGCCCGCCAAAACAACCCAGCTGAAATTGAAGTCCCTCGTTCGAAAACAAAACACAATGAATGTAAAAGAGTAAAAAATGTGATGAAGACGCCGTAGAATGGGAGGGGGATGACGACGGACGGAAAGAGAGAATGGGAGATGGAGGCCATGATGGTGTACTTTCTGTGTTTTCTTCTCCTGAAGAGAGATGGACGCCATGACGGTGTACTTTCTTTCATCTTGAGATATATAAAACGCCACATGCTATTTATTTTTCTTTCCAAGATACAAAACGCCATGCACTATTTTGTTTTTTGTTTTTCTCCCCGGGGATATAAAAACACCAGACGGATACTTTCTTTGTCATCTCAAGATACAAAATTCCACACGCTATTTAATTTTTTCTCCCTAGAACAACATGCAACGCCGTGCACCGTTTTTTCTTCTCCTAAGATAAAAACACCATACACTCACTGTTCTTTTCTCCTTCCAAAAAAAAAAAAACAGCATAAAACACCACACGCTATACTTTCCATTTCTCCTTCCAAAAAACAAAAAAGGCATAAAACACCACACGCTATACTTTGCTCTCTTTCAAAAACGAAAAAAGGGGATAATAACGCCACACACCATACTTTTCTTTTCTCCTTCAAAACCCTTCCCCCAAAAAAACAGACCCGTTCTTGATTTTGATTGTACACAGCCCAGATGGCTCGACGATTCGAAAAAAAAAAAGGACAAAACAAAAGCAATACAATACAATACAGTACACACATATACATGCAGATACATATGTACACCCCCACCCCACCCCTTTTTTGTTTTTGTTTTTTTTTCAAACGGTGACAACAAAAAAAAAAAAAGGGGGGGGGGGGCTCAATCGACCTCCATGCCGATGGACCCCTTCTTGAGCTCAATCTCCGACCGTAGCTGGCGGATTTGATTCTCGAGCCGCGACTTGAGAATCTTGTTTTGCGTCTTGTCCAGGTCTGCAACCCTTCTCGCGAGCTGCCTCTCCATGTCGTGGATGATGTCCTTTACGCCTTGCTCTTCGTCGCGCTGGGCCCGCTCGTCCTCGTCCAGGTCCTCGTCGTCGTCATCGTCGTCATCGTCATCATCGTCATCGTCGTCGTCGTCTTCTGACTCGTCGTTTTCGATGCTTTCTTGCAACAGAGGCGTCGGGGTGTCGAACTGGGTGGCTGTTTGCGGGGTGGCGGTCTCTCGGTCGGCGGCCGGCAGCTCGACCATGAGGTCGTCTGCGAAGGCGGCTTCCAGATCGGCTTCAAGGTCGTTGTCGTCGCCGAAGATGCCGCCGTCGGTGGCTACGGCGGTGGTGGTGACGACGGAGATGTCCCCGTCTTGCTGCTGCTGCTGCTGATGCTCCTGCTGCTGCTGTTTCGTACCGACGAAGAAGCTGATCGAGTCATCCATTTCGCCCTCTGCATCTTCGTCGGCACCCATGTCGTCGTCGTCGTCGTCGTCGTCATCGTCGGCGAGGGCCCGGTCGTCAACCCACTCCCACTTTGTGGAATTCGCCTTGGCGTCTTCCATCAGCAACCTCTCCACCTCGGCCTCCTTGTCCTCAATCTCCTTGCGACTGATTGTCTTTGCAAAGCGGCGGTTCACGCAGTCGTGCATGGGCGGCGTGACGCCGTGCGGCCACCGGAAGTGGCTGTCGATCATGGCGGGCAGCGGCACGCGCTTGGCCTCGTCCTCGGTCCTGACCTGCTGGAAGACGAGGAGCATCTGGCAAATGTCGGCCGACTTCATCAGCGACTTCCGGTCCCACGTCTTCATGGACTCGGTGATGGTGGGCAGGTCGACCACGACGGCCGCAAACGGCTGGCCCTTGACCGTGAAGACGGCTCGGCGGGACTCCTCGTCGAAGAACTTGATGGTCACGTCTGCGCCGCCCTGGGCGCGGGGGACGCCCATCTTGCCGTTGTCCATGCACCAGCGCACGTAGTCGCAGTGCTCGCCCGGCAGCATGCGCAGAAGCAGCTGCTCCTCGATGGCAGGGTCTATCTCACGGTCGCTCGCCTCCGAGTCGTACCCGTCGCCAGGCGGGTGGTGCGGCGGACGCCCTCGCGGTTTGAGGACGACCTGCATGCCGGCCGGCTTCTGGCCCGCGCGGATCCTGATCTTGGTGGCCGCCGCCGAGGCCGCCGCCAGCGCTGCGAGGGCCCCCGGGCTCGAGATGCCGAAGCCGCCGCCGGATTGGGAGAGCGGCAGGTCCTCGTCATCGTCGTGCGGTCGTTTTCTGCTCTCGACGAGCTTCTGGCTCGGCTTCGTCAGTCGACCGGCCTTGGTCTTGGCGGGGGGCCTCTCCATCCCTGGAGTCGATGGTTGCGATGATGTCAGCTTGAGCTTGACCTTTCGGCCGCCTTCGCTCGGTGCTGTTGAGACTCGGACGAGGGGTGCCGCAGACGATGTCGCGTCACCGACGAAAGATGTCGAGCGGCTGACGTTGATTTTCAGCTTCGGTTTAGGCGGTTCGGCCGGCACGAAGCCGGAGCCGGGCGTCGACATGATGGCCTTGCTGTGGAGTTGAAAGGTTGAGAGAGCAACGAAGATTGACGCGAGATGGATGGAAGAAGAAGGAGCTGTTGCAGCAGCTGGACGACTCAAGTTTTGGTGTGTGGCGCGCGTGGCGCTGGCAGATATGGCAGATGGCAGATGGCAGATGGCGGATGGATGTTGCTTCTCATTGACTGATTATCTAAGCAAAACAAAACAAAACACAACAGCTTGATTTGATTCATCCATCTCCTTTGACATCATCAATCATCAAGTCGTTCATCAGGAAAGAAAGACAACGTCACAGCTAAACGTCACAGCTAAAGCTTCCACGCTGGATCAATAATGCCTTCTCCATTCTAATCTAGCCACCAGCCAATGCCGCCCAACTAGTCAATGGTGAGTGCAAGGGGGGGAAAAAAAAATTAGGTCGAGGCATATTGTGTCGCGCAACAAATTTTGTCCCCACGTACATGCAGATTTGAGCCAAAACTCCGGGCCAGCGTTGTTACATGGCCATGCTAATGAGAAGAAAAAAGAAAAAAGAAAAAGGTATCAGAGAAGGAGGTGAAAAGGGATAGTAAAAGAAAGAAAGAGAGAAGAGAGAGAGAGGGGGGAGAGAGAGAGAGAGAGAAAGAGAGAGAGAGAGAGACGTCATGCTTTTCCTTGTTGGCTCCCGTTGTATTCCTCAAGTCCAAGCCAGCCGTACCCGTCATCAACATTGATCCAGCCTTCATGTTGAATCGCTCGTTCCCATCCCATCATGACGGCGATAAGCCGACAGCCCATGGCGCTCACGGCGCAAATTACCTTGTCACTGGCACCAGCCAGCACCGCCATATCCATCAGATAAGCCCGACCTACCAGACTTCGCAGCCTCAGCGTATCATCCGATGGTTTCTCCCTCACCTCTTCCTCGGCAGCATTCTTCTTGGGCTTGGCGCCCAGGTTCCAAAACATGGCTGAGAAGAAGCCGCCTTCCCACCCGAACGCTTGGTCGACGGAATGGTGCAGATATTGAGGAACCGTGTTGGAAGCCTCAATCACCTCCTTGGTCGCGAGGCGGATACGTTCTTGCGCAAGCAAAACGCCCGAGAACTCTGGATCCTCGGGCACCATGGGATCGTCCGTGGCGAGTATCCTGATGGATTGGTACTGCCCCGTCTCAACGCTGGTTCCTTTGTGGCCGGCCTCGACCTCTCTTTGGCCGTAACTGACAAATACCTCGCTCGGGATATATGTTTCCCGATACTGGTACTCGAACGGATGCCGATCTCCATGGCGAATATGAAATCCAATGACGGGAGTGTCGACGGACAACCCGGCATGTTGCGCTTTCCCCTTGATGTCGTGGATGCGCTTCTCGACGTATGCGTCGTCTTCTTTGTTCAAACGAAAGAGAGACTTGTATCCGGCGCGCGCAAGATGGAAAATATCCTTGGTGCTCAGGTTGTTCTGACCGCGTCGCCCATGCGTCGCGAGCAAGGCAGGCAAGACATCCTCAAGGGTCTCGCTGGAGACCAGCAGGTGCCGTGCCTGCACCGGACACGGTAGCATCTGGTGACGCGGTGGTGGGCGACACGGGGGGGCAGGGGGTGGTAAGAACAGATCCGTGTAGGAGCCGTACGCCCAGCGGGAATCGTCGATGAAGAAGGCTCGGCCCTGTTCCTCGGCCAGAGAGTAGAGTGTCCACATTGCCATGAGGGCCTTGCCAAGACCGGCATCGGGACTTTCCAGAACATACGTCAGCGACTTCGCGCAAAACGGTTTGCCTGATATGGACGCGTAACTCAAGCCAACGAAATGGCCAGCATGTTTCGGGGGCTGTCCCGTTGGGGCAACGGACAGAAGACCGGCCAGCTCAGCCTCGTGAACATCGACAAAATAGTCGTCGGGTCGGCCACTCGACAAGACTGTCTCAGGAGGCAAAGGAGCTTTGCGGTGGAGGGCTCTCACCCTGGCGGATACCTCCCGGCATAGACCATTCATGGCCGAATACGTGTCAATCGACAGGGGAAACTCATGATTCCGCGGAATGGAAACGGTCCACTTTATTTGTTCCCTGGCATCGGAAACGACAACGGGCGTTGGGAAATCGGGAAAGTCCTTCTGTTCAACCATCTCATCCGGAACATTGCGGGCGTGAGGCAGGGCAAACTGTATGACGAGCCGGTTTCGAAGTGCAGAGGCAAAAAGGTAAAAGACGCCGATCGATGTGAAGAGGTAGAAAGCAAGTCGGATGACTCGACTCGGTCGGTGTGCTACAAACAGGACAGCCGAAGCTGATCTCTTGCGCCGGCGCGAAACAAGAGCGGGAAGACTTGGCGAGGGAGGGGGCGAGAAGAGAAGGTGGTTGAAGTTGAGCCGGGAAGATGTCGAAGAGAGGGTGACGGCACTTCGATCGGTATACGAGGCTGTCCGGCGAAGATTGATACGCGGTGAAATCATGACCTCTGGCCGGGCGGACGGTGAGAGATTGAGTCGAGGGACCATGATGCCACTATTGTGACGTCGGCACAAGAGCTGCCGATATGTACATGTGGTGCCGCAAGAAGACAAGGAGACGCAGCCAAGGGAGAGAGTAAGTGAGCGTAGGCGAAATGGATGGGAAAATAACCGGGGGGGGGGGGGTTGATTTCGACAGGCGGAGTAGATTTTGATGAAAGACTTGGAAAAGCAAAGAAAAAAAAAAGGATGGGAGGATGTTGTCGTTCCAAGTGCGCGCGCACTTGACCTTGATGGTAAAAGGAACAATGAAAAAAAAAAGGATCAAGATGGTAAAGGGAATAAAACAAAATAAGTCAACAGCGAAGTGATTGACGAGAGGGGCCGACTGATGATACGCTCGGTAAGACAAATTTGATATATCAAAGAGATTGTGTGAAGTCGAATGATGAAAGCAAACGAAAATGGAAGTGACGACTCGGTAGTACATGCATTACTGAGAATGACGGAATCAAGGGCAGGAAGCCACGGGCCACGGCCACGGCCAGGGGGGGGGGGGGGGGACAGAAACCGTGTAGATGGCAACGTACGATCCGGGGTCCAGCAAGCAGCAAGGTTCTTATGCTTCTCTCATTATTTCATTCTTTTTTTTTTAATTTTATTTTTATAATAAACCCACAATATATCGTTTGTCGATCCGTCCTCCATGACTGCATATCACATATCCCCCCCCCCCCTGCGGCCGTCGTTTGCCTCAAGTTGGAACACGAACTTGACTTGACTTTGCTCCTGTCCTCCCCAAATGGGCAGAATGCCATGTTTCACTCGACACCTGGGCGCTCCGAGTACGATACATTCCCACACATTTGGCATTTGTACATGGCGCAATGCCGACGTCTGGTCAATGCCAAAGCACGGCTCGACGCAAAGGATGCAGAGCCGATCCAAAGAAGCAACAAAGTAGTACTACTACTTGGTTAGTAGTGCGTGCCTCCTACCCCAAGTAGTACCTCGGTACATGCACGCACACGCACACGCACAAACATGCAGATACGCACGCAGATACGCACGCAGATACGCACGCAGGGCTCTGTCAAGTAAGTCATGTATGAAACAACGAATGTTCCCTTGTCCGCGCTGCCGTCTCACAGGAACCTTCCTGCCGTGCCTGTCCTGGTGGTAGTCGATTTTTTTTTTTTTTTTTTTTTTTTTTTTTTCGTTTTGAGGCTTCAAGGCCACCAGCCAGCAGGCAAAAGCGTAAACGGGAAACAAAAGAGACGAAGCGATGGGCAGGTGCCAAGATGAAACAGCCGGCCGAAAGGACCCCCTTCCTCCTGCCCTCCTGCTGCCCCATCCGGGCTTGGCTACGCAGACAAATCCCACGCACAATGACGTAAGGTATCCACACTTCTGAACCCAGTCGGATGTCTCGTGAGCTCGGGTACGTTTCACAATCATAAACGGGAAAGAGCCCTGCAACCGCTTATTTTTTTTTTTTTATTGTTTTTCACTACGTAGTACGTAAATTTCTTCCCTCTTGTCTCTTGTCACTCACCAGTTTGGATTCTAGAAACAGTAGTGTGTGCGAGGGTTAGAGAGAGTGGGGGTGGGGAAAGGGGCGAACGATGACGTATAACATCATCTTCCTCATCCGATGGCACGAGTTACGAGTTACACGTTGTAGTAGATACCTAGTAGAGGTAGCATTCTGATGTCTGTCTGTATCCGCGCGGCGAACCAACCACGTCGCGCCGAGCGTAAACGTCTTATCATCTTCCCCCGACTCTCCGTTCGTCCACGTGCATTCGTCAAGTTCCCCGCGGAGACGACAAACCTCCTCAAGAGAATCGTCGTCAACCACCTCCACCACCTCTCAAGCAAGCTCTTCAAAATACACGCAGGGAAAAAAAAAATCACCAGACAAGAAAAAAAAAAAAAAAAAAAAAAAAAAAAAAAAACACACATCATGGCCACGCAACCTCGCCTCACCTTCTACGACATCGCGCCCGCTCCGCCCCCCGAGCAAACAGCCTTCGCCCCTAACCCATGGAAGTCCCGACTCGCCCTCAACTTCAAGGCCCTCCCCTACACAACGACCTGGGTGCCCCTGCCCTCCATCGCCAGCCTGCGCTCCCAAACGCTCGGCCTCCCGCCCACGCGTCTCTTCGCAGACGGGACCCCTTTCCACACGCTGCCTATCCTCCACGATCCGCTCTCCCCATCGTCGTCGTCCTCCTCCCCCCCCAATAACAACAACAACAACAACAACAACAACACAACCCCCCCAGGCGCTCTCCTGGCTGACACCCTCGACATAGCAGTCCACCTCGACGAGCGATACCCCCACGCCGGCGCAGGCCCCCTCTTCCCCCCGGCAGACCTAACCTTCCTCCCAGACGAGCACCCCTCCCGCACGACGACCCTCCTCATCCCCCTCTCGGACGTGTCCGTTCCCGCCTACGCAGAACCCTACGCCCTCTTCAACAGAGATGTAGACACCCTCTTCACGGAACACACCGGCCTCATGGCGCACGCAATGCCCCTCGAACCGGAGACCGCCCCCGCCGCCAGGGCAGAGTTCGTCCGCCGCGCAGGCCTCTCCTCCTGGGCGGACCTGAAGCTCGAGGGCGAGGCCCGCGCCGCAGTCTGGTCCTCCCTGCGGGATGCGCTGGCCCCCCTGGCGCGCCTGTTCGCCCGCGATCCCTCCGGACCCTTTGTGCTGGGCCGCACGGCCTGCTACGCCGATTTCATCGTAGGCGCCTGGCTGCGCATGATGGTGAGGACCCTGCCCGGGGACGAGTGGCGCGACGCGAGGGGCTGGCACGCCGGCGTCTTTGGAGACCTGCATGATGCGCTGGATAGGTACGCCGAGGTCAGGTAGGCTTCCAAGAAAGAAATAAAGAAAGAAAAGAAAAGAAAAAGTGCATGAAAGTGTAGGATTTCTTCTTGATATATTTTATCGGCACCATACGCTGAACCAGCACACACACACACACACACACACACACACACACACAAACACACACCCTCATGCCAAATTTCTCCCCTCTACCCAAAATGAAAAGAGTGCATTGCAATGTAGATTTTTCTTTTTCTTTTAAAAATGCTCCTCAAGAGGCAGGAGAAGAAGGGAGTAAGAAAATAAGAAGAAGTAAGAGGAGAAAGAGAAGAAAGCAGGGAGTAAGAAAAGAAGAAGAAGTAAGAGGAGAAAGAGAAGAAAGCAGGGAGTAAGAAAAGAAGAAGAAGATAATAAAGTAAAAAGGCAAGGCAAGGCAGGGCAAGGCAGGGCAAAAAAAAAAAAAAAAAAAAGAAGAAGCAAGACAAAAAAAAAAAAAAAAGGAACCAACATGCAAGGGGAAAATAAATCATGTCATATTTATTTTTTTGATCCTCCCACTCTTTCCATCCAATAGCTGGAGCTATACTACCTTCCCTGAAGCAAGACATTGGACAGAAAACATAGCAACCAAACTACTAAGATATGCTATGCTATGCTATATGAATCTTCGCCTTTTGAACCGACTCGTTCCTCCCAACGAGTAAAAATATGATGATGACAAAACCGGTGCCCATCCATCGTTCGATAGTCGCATGACTGACGCCCAACTTGGTGGTGAGCTTATTAATATGATACATAGAATGGCCGCTGGTAACATTTTGTTTGAAAGCTGGCAGTGGCTCTTGGAGAAAAAGAAGAAAAATAATAAAGGTTGGGTAGGTTAAAGGGGGAGAGGGCGAAGGGTTGGCTCCCAAACCTCCATTTGCAACCAAAAGGAACAAAAGAAAGAAGCGAAAATGCAAACAAAGAAAAAAAAAAAAAAAAAAAAAAAAAAAGGGAGAGTCTGGAGGTTCGTGACCTCGTCCATCCACCATGCCCAAGTTTCCGTCCTAGCCGAGACATGGAGTAAAATAAAGGTAAGAAAAGCATGACGTACGTCGTAGGGTATAAGACTAGGGAAAGCAAAGTGAAAAATGCACGAGGGAAAGAAAAAGAAAAAGGAGAAAGGAGAAGGAGAGAAGAAGAAAAGAAGAGCATATCCCATGGTCCCGTCATCATCCAGATTGTTCAGCATCTCGACAAGGCCAAAGGCCTCACCCCCCCCCTCTCCTCCCTCTGTGAAAACAACTACGCAGTCTCTACTTCTGGCGTTATTTCCGAGTCCATAGCCACAGGAAATTTCCCAAGGGGCAGCTCCAAATCATGTGGTGACTGTGCCGAGGAATCCAGTGGCCGCACTCCCGGCAGATGCACGCTGCCCTTTGAGCCGCGGACGATGTGGCCGGTTTCGACATGGTCCTGTATCATCTCCTCGAGCATTCGGTTCATCTCGTCGACGCTCTTGGCCTTTGCCTTGTGCACCAGAGGCGACGTCGGCGTCTTCTGTGTCTCCCTGGGATGGTGGTCCGCCGACACCGTCGACACCGGTGACAGTGGGGATCGCGATTCCAGCGAAGCGTCGGCGGTGTCGCGCGAGCGGGCGGCACTCCTCAAGGCGGCAAGCATGCGATCTTTGTCATCCAGCCTGGCGCGGAGGTCGGCGATCTCGGCATCCTTCTCCTTCAGTGCCGCCGCGACGCTGTGGTCCTCCCCGACCATGATGGTCTTGCACGGGGCGGAGAAGCCGACCGAAGTTCGGGACGAGCTGGCCCGCCTCGCTTGCAGAAGCCTCTTCTCCAACGTGGCAATGTATCGGTTCTTATCGGCCAGGTCCGCCTGGAGCGCGCGGTTCTGTACCGCGAGGGAAGCTGTCCCGTCTCCAAATTCCCCGACGCTGTCCTCGTCCACCTCGACAGCCTCACCTGAATGAACCTCGCCTGATATTCGCTGGCCCCCCCCCGCGCTGGACCGGCGGCCGATTGTCGACGAAGCAGATGTCACAGAGGCCGTGCGCTCGAGAAGAGGCCTGGATCCCACCGATGTGGCAATCGATGACCTGATGGACCCCGAGAGGGAGACCTGGGAGAACCTGGCGTATTGGCCCAGGGAGCTGAAGGAGCCGTTCGAGTTGACCCCGATGGATTTGGAGCTGAGGACGAGTCGGTTGAGATGGTCGATCCGCTCCTTGAGAGCCGTTCTGGCGAGTTGCATCTCCAGCATCTGCTCCTCGCGTCTCTCCACCGCCTCCATCTCCCTGGCCTTCTCCACCTCGTCGTCCTTTTCCTTGTCCGCGTCGGCGCCATCGCTGCTACCGTTGTTGCCGTTTCCGTTCTTTTGAGACTCCAGCTGCTTCTTCAACTCGGAAATTTCCATTCGATACCGCTCCAGGAGCACCCTGGCGCCGCCGTCGCCTCCAGAACCAAGGGCCTCCTCCGCCCTCTTGGCATGGCTCACTATGCTGTTCTTGGCCCGGGAGGCAAACTTGAGCGTGTTGAGCGTCTCGGTCGTGTGGCTGTTGGCGGCAGCCGTGCTTCCGGCGGCCCCGATTTGAATGGTGCAGAGGATGCTGACCAGGGAGTTGCCAGACAGGGCTCCTTGGAGAAGACGAGTAAGCTTGCTGTCGCGGTATGGCAGATGCTTGCCCTCCTTGTCGCTGCCTTTGCCGTCCTTGTCCTTCCATTCCGAGAGCTTCGAGATGACGGTGCCGAGCGTGAGCAAGCTCTTGTTGATGTGAGCACCCTCCTGCCTTCGCTCCTTGGACTCGGCCGCCTTTTCCGAGCCCGCCAGGTCAATGAGACTCAGAGTGGAAACGCGGACGCCGCCGGGCAGATTGGCAGACCGTTTGAAGCCTTCGACCACCTCGGCAGGACCGCCGGGCATGCGCTCCCGACTCTCGACGACAATCTGGACGACGGCATGGCTTCGAGAGCTGCGTGCGTTAAACTGCGTGCTGGCGACCCGTCGGGCTTGATCACCTCGCGCAATGACTCTCAGCAATTGCGTGGGACTCTGAACAATCTCCTCCTTGAGTGGTGTCGCATAAACACCGCGCTTGCTATCCTCGCGCAGCTTGATCTCGTCTTGGTTGCCACCGCTACCCATGGACATATTGAGCAAGTCGTGGATCCTTTCGTTGTAAATTTCCAGATAGCTGACGCGCAGAAGAAATTCTCGCGACGGCGTTTCGCGGATGTATGAAAAGATGTCGGTGATGGCCAGAGGAATTACACCTGGCGAAGAAGCTGTTCCCTGCATTGAAAACGTCTTACCGGTGCCGGTCATGCCGTAGGCGAAAACTGTTCCATGGTAACCCTCCATGACTCGCCGGACCAGACGCTTCGCCATGTGATCATACACGCGCGCGTTATTGTCATGAGTTGTAAAGACATTGTCTGTGCCGTTGTGGTAAAAAACAAAAAACAAAAAAAAAAAAAGTCAACGTTGATTCAATCAATCTCGTGAACCTCGCAGAAACATACCATAGATGTGGTCGCCGCCCTCTTTGCCCTTGTATGCAATCAATGACTTTCGCCCATCTACCATCCACTCTCCTTCAGGGTTTTCCTGGGCGGCGTTGGTGTTGTTGTTGCTATTATTGTCTGGACGCACGCGAACACTGACAATGACGTTGCCTCTTCCGTCCGACTTGGAGGCTCGCTTATCCGAGTTGAAACCGGACACGGCAATACCGCTGTCATGTTTCGACCCTGATCCTTCGGCAGGATCGTCGTAGGTTGTGGCAGATGTAGAGTAGGAATCCTGAGCAGAGGAGCTTCGACTTTGCGGAGAGGACGAAATGCTCGTCAGGCCGTCTGACATGCGGGCATTGCTGATGGATTTGCCCTCGCCGCTGCCGTTCAGAAAACTGGGGGTAGACGACGAAGTATTCGTGAGCGCGAGATCCTTGCCTCTTGCCTTACGTGACAGGGACTTGTCGTCTGCTAGCGGGGTAGGAGGCAGGCTGCTGCACCTGCTGTCGCCTCGGGGCGGTTGAGGAAAGGAGCTGATGCTGACGGTCTTCCTAAGCGTCTTGCCTGCTGCATTCTGCAAGCCTCTGGGCTGAAGCACTGCCGGAGTCGGGGGAGCCAAGGCCGAGGACGGTGCACGAAGGCCGCTGCTCCTGGGCGTGGACGGGGCAGATTTCGCCGGGGCCGAGCCAAAAGCTGAAGCTTGGACGTTTCCAGCACCCTTTCGCGTCCTGTGCACGGGCAACGCAGGTAGTGCCATGTTGGGTGGGCCGTTGGACGCCCGCGAGGGCCGTGGTAGCGTTGTGGCCATGGTGAATCCGAGCGGGCTCGAAGAGGGGAGGGACGCTTGGCTCGCAGGATCGAGAGAAGGAGGACAGGTTTGAAAAGAGGGGAAATCAGTTCGTTCTCGGGGTTGTCGCCATTCACATGGCAGGACACCACAGAGAGGCGCTCGGGCGGCGAGACGTGTGCCGGCAAGTACGGCTTGTCCCGCGTGATGGAAATCGATGACGGCGACAGGCAGACAATTATTGGTCCTGTGGCATAGGCGTGGTTGACGGAGCGGCAGGATGATTTTGTTGACAATGGCAGTTTTTCAAATCATGAGAGTTTCGGTGTCTATGCTAGCGACTCAAGACTGACCCTGGTATCAAAGGCGGTCAGTTTCTGTCGGCTTCTGGTGGTGAGGTAATACCGCTCATGAGCCTGTCGGTAGGAGCGGGTCGGCGGCGGGGGTCGAGGAGCAGCGTGCGGCATGACGAGAAAGTGGAGGGAGAGAGGGGGGAGAGGAGAGGAGAGGACGCCGTGTTGGCAAACAAAACCGCAGCCGAAAAGGAGTAAAACAGGGAGGGTGAGGGAGGTAAACGTCAAGACGAGAGAAGCGCGACAAGGCTGCTGTACTTTTGATTCATGTGGAAAGCTGGAAGAAACATGCCAATATATATGTCTTGGCTAGACAGAATCAGGCAGGGCGAAGTTGATCGGCCAGCTGAGCTCTACTTACTAGTGATTGCAATTCGATTTACTCTTGACAAATTGACACACACCCATTCACATCGACAGAAACAGCCGTGAAGAGGAGAATCGAGCGCAGGAGCCGCGAAAAAAAAAAAAAAAAGATTGTGAGACTTGGTGATGGCGGGTAAATGCCGTCTTGTCGGTGCGAAGGATGAGTATTGTTCGATTGTCGGTCGGAAGAACTAGCAGCGCAAGTCGGTATGCAAGGAAGGTGTTTCGCCTTTTGATTTTTTTTTTTTTTCTTTTTTTCTTTTTTTGTCTCGGGTCGAGTCGACAAAAGGTTGGCGGGACTGCGACGAGGGCCCGTGGGAGACGCTTTCTCTGGCTGGTTGCACAGTTAAAAAAAAAAAAAAAGCTTGAATGTGTCCGACACCGTTGAGGGAGATGGTCCTGGACTCCGATGATGATAACGGACCAGCGCCAAGAGACAGTATTTGGAGACAGTCGTGATTCCCGTCAGTGTCGTCGACGAAGAGGTTGCGCGGTTTTGAGAAGGGGGGGGGGGGGGGGAGACCGGATTTGGAGTCGGGAGCGAGCGCGAATGATCAAATTGGAAAGCCGTAGGGGACGAATGGCGTATGGCGTGTGGTGGTGGTGGCGCGTGGCGTGCAACCCGTTTGGTAAGACAAGCGGGTGACGGAGCAAGGAGCAAGCAGGGCAAGGAAGGCACGACGAGACAGGGCAGTTGGGCAGGCACCTCCTCATCTCCTCCTCCTACCTTAGTACTCCTTACTACTACTACTACTACTACTGTACTTGTACTCTTGCTATTACCTTAGTACCTGAGTAACCTGACGGAGTTAGTAGTAGTACTTAGGTTGTCGAGTCGAATTCTTGGCAGGCAATCAACGTCTGATGGTGTGACGTGCCGATTCTGACCGTTCCCGTTCCTTGACCCTGAAAATATGTTTGCTCGCTTGCCCTTGGGAACTTGGACGCTGGTCGCCGCGAGGAGGGAGGTACTACGTAGACACGAGCGAGACAGGGAGATGGGAGATGCCGCATCGTGCATGACCGGGTTTCTGTCATCTCTCCATTCGCTGCAGACGGGCGCAGAGCTCGTTTTCCTTGGCGGCAAGGCGCCACCTCCTTGAAGCCCAGGCAAGGACTCCTACTTTTTTTTTTTTTTTTTTTCTGCGCGTTATCTAACCAGCAGGGCCACGTTACATGGCCCAGTCGGCCCATGTCGGCCCATGTCGGCATCCTCTCTGTTGTATTTGGTCCAGTTTTTTTTAGTTTTTTTTTAGTTTTTCTTCTGTTTAACTGCATCAATGCATCGCGACACAATTGCCGTCCGTCTCTCTCCACCGAAGCTCTGAAATTGTGGTTACCGATTGCCGTAATTGCGCGACCATGACGAAAAGGAACAACCACCCCCCCCCCCCTTTTTGCCCCGGCAATGAGCATAGTGGCGTCTGGTTCAAGTGGCTGAAGGGATTGACAGGTGGAGAAGTGGGCCCGACGCCTCATGTCTTGTGACCAATCATGGTTGCGTATCGGCTGGTTTCCGCCGCAGGCAGCAAGCCGGGCGTTGTTTCCGTGGCTCTCCGCCGCTGCAGGAGCTGATTGATCCACACTTGCAGGTTTTGAGGTTTTCATGCTCTTTCTTTCATGCGTGTAACGGCTCACAAGGCAACTGCCACCTGTCGTCGGGGCAATCAGCGCTCACGACTCCATGCAGGCCGTCACGCAACTGCACGTGCCGTGCCACCAACACAGAAAGGAAGGCGCGAGGGACAAATAATTCCTCTACTACGTAGTGGGAGGACTCGTGTGCCCTCCCCCTCCCCTTCCCCCCCCTTTTTTTTTCCCACACTTTGCTTGAGGGCAACCATACACTCTGCATGTGCACACACACACACACATATATATATATATATATTAATTGCGAATTACGAGTCTGCATCCATCCTTTCTTTTGAGCTTTCTCGCCACAAACCATCCCCGGTAGCCACGAACAGTTGTTTCAAAATTTCCAACGTTTCCACCCTTCCCACCCCCAGGGTCTTTCCTACCAACGAAAACGCAACTTTGATCGACACGGTGTCATGCTTCACCCCCGACTTGCATGTAAGACGATGCTAGTTGCGACTCATGACATATTCACCGGGTCCGTTTCGGCGTGTCAGCCAGCCTGGCCGGTCAAGCTGTCATGGCGAAAATTGGGTGCATGTACACACGGGAGACATGCAGCTATTTCTACACCATGGAGCGCATATACGCATACACGGATGCTGCACATGAGAAATGCCAATCAATCACTGGCTGGAGATGGGTTGGCAGCCCAACATCCAACGTCGAGGCCGGGCTGGAACGACTGGTACCTGCATCGGCCAGGGGACATTTCTGGGGGGGGGCACACGGCGCTTTAACCGCCCCGCGAACCCTCGACCAAATCCATGTATGATGAACGAATGAATTCGCCAGATCGCTACCACTAGCCATGTCCGGCCGACCCCTGGAACCCGAGCCCTTTTTTTTTTTTTTTTCGTCCAACACAAATTAGGTCCAACACAAATATTAGTAGCGAGGCGCGCCAAGACCAAGAGAGAGGGTGGCAACGCTCGTCGGGCCGTCTTGAAAAAAAAAAAAAAAAAAGTGACTGGTAAGAAGAGCTATTAATCAGCAGAATTCATGCCAAACGACGCGTATCAAACGGGACCAGCCGGGTCTGACCATTTTGTTGCGCCACCACATGACCAGAGGATAGCAGAGAGGGAGGGAAAGTGAAAAGACTCTCCCCCCCCCCCTCCCCTTCTGTTGCCTGGCCATGCTAGTTAGTCCCTGCACATTACACATTACATGGGGGGAAACAAGATTGTCCCAATGTCCCCCAGTTGTGTGGCACGACAACCGGTTAATTGAGAATGCCGTCACGTTGTATACGTAGTAGTAGGTGTAGTAGTAAGTACTACCATGACAAGCTTGCTGCTGCTATAGCACATGGGTCTCAGATTAGGCAACAACCTAGGCGTGCAGTGTGTCTTACTTGACGTTTTTGTTTTGTTTTGTTTCGTTTCGTTTCGTCTCTGTAAAGTTGAGCAAGACACGACGTGTCGGAGAGTTGTGTACCCCGGAAGGGGAAGGTTGCGTGAGACGGGGTTGCGCGGGGGTTGCGCAGGACCAGAGTTTCCAAAGAAGGGCCCATGAACCAACCGGTCGATGCAGAACCGGCGGAGATGCGGTCGTTGTTGTCCTCGTCTCCCCTCGCCCGGACTCGCCTGCCCAGGCAGCCCGTTTCGAAGACCTCGACGACGCCCGTTGCCGACGGTCAGCCCGAGCATCAATACATTCCCACTCTACGCCGGCAGAGTCCCTTCCACCGGGGGATCCTCGAACCGCTCCCTCAGTCATCCCTCGGGGCATTCGGCCCGTGCTGTCCTGCCCAGCGTGTCGGCGAGCCACCGTGCCGGTCCGTCCGCTGGCTGGAGATGCAGGCCGTGTCCCGGGACGGCGATCCGGAAGAAGCACGGCGGAGACGGTCCCTGATGCGGGAGCGCGAACACGTGCGCTATCGAGGTGTGCGTGACGCGGTCCTCGGGGTCGCGCGCCGAGCGTGTCGGCAGACGGTCTCGTCGCGGCAACTACCTGCCGGTGCGTCAGGCGTCCATCGTCCTCCTTTTCCTTCTCTTTCTCCTTCTTCTCCTTCTCCTTCTCCTTCTTCTTCTCCTTTTCCTTCTCCTCCTCCTCCTCCCCTCTCAGGTCGCCCAGCCCAACCGTCTGCGCAACAGGATTCCTCCCCAGGAACCTCAGCAAGGGCGTCCCCCGTCGCGACGCCCCTCCCCCGCGGAAACCTCCCCAGCAGAGTCCTCCCTCACTCAGGTCGTCCGTCTCGACGAGCGCCTCGCCCAGGATCCCCCTCCTCTCGACGCGAACCCTGCGCAGACGGACCCCGGCGCACCAGCTCCGCCACCTCCCCCTTCCACGCGGGACGGCCTCGTATCCCCCTCCCCCAGCACGGCGAGCACGTGGCCCGTCGTGACCTTTACCTCGCCAGCTGGGCCGCCCGATCGGACGAGACATCCCGCCACGGCACCGACCCGAACATCCGTCCGCCAAAGTTACCGCATCGCCTGCGCCGTGTCCCGCAGCGAAAGGAGCCCCTCGGAGAGTCCCTCGTCGTCCGCCTCTGCCGCGAGCTTTCTCGCGCCGCCGCGCCGTCGTCGCCTGAAACTCGTCTGTCCGGGATATGTGCTCGTGATAACGCGCGGCCAAGAACTCAATAGAGCTGCCAAGCACAGAACCCAGCCTCTTTGACATCCTTTTTTTTTTTTTTTTGTCATCATCACCTTGATCGTAATTCGTAATCGCCCATCTTCTTCGGCCTCCGTGCCAAGTTTTCCTTTCTTCCCTGCCCCCCCCCCCCCCCCCCCAACCGTTTCGCCTCGGTCTCACTTTTTTTTTTTCTCGCCCGTCGTTTCAGCGACTTTGTTTTGAAACACTTGTCAATCCGTAGGATGTACCAGGCAGGGGGTTAACGTACGTGTGTGTACTACTATGTACGTAGTGCGTATATTTATATATACTACATAGTACATAGTACATAGTATATAACCCGACGGGGGACCCCCAGAAAATGGAGAAAAAGGTGCTGCGCTAGCCTCGTTGGATGACTCGATCCTGTTGTCCCCCCTCCCGCTCATTTTTTTTTTTAAAAAAAAAAAAAGAAAAAGAAAAAGAAAATACATTCCCCCCAGAGCTCGCGTCGGTATACCCGGTCAAATCAGAGTCCATCGTTTCAAGCTGTCTGCGAAAGACGTAGGGCTGAACGAAGAAGAAGAGGAAGAAGAAGAAGAAGGAAGAAGAAAAGTGTGACTTGAACAGCTCTTCCTACTACCAAGTACTAAGTAGTACCAGTAGAAAAAAAGTACCTGACCACGCGAAAAGGCTCTTTCTCCCCACCCTACATCCCAATCCAGTCCAAATCCCCTCGAAGGGCAGATTCATTCCCGGGCGGTAGATACAAAACAAGCAAACAAGGGCTGGTTCGGCAAAAGTCCCTCGTCCTTACGATGAGGATCCCCTCCGTTCAACTGCCGGGCGTGACACCGCGCCCGGTAGAAGAGCCGCTCGGAAGATTCGTATCGACAGGAACAGGGTGGCCGTGGCAATGGCAGATGGATCAAGGGCCGATCTGGCGTTACGACAATGACTCGTTGTTCCCGCTTACGCTTGCGAGATGCAATTTCAAGTTCGAGTTTGATTTCCAATTCATTCATAGTGGTAGTTACTAGTAGTTACATAGCACGGAACGTCCAGACGAAGCACACCACATGATTGCCTTCCAGATGAAACATTCGCACACATTTCTCTCGTCAAAACTATCACAAGGACAAAAAAGGATGTATAAAAAGGGGGGGGGGAAGAGGGAAAAAAAAAAAAAAAGCTTGACATTCTTTCTACAACAGCCATGGATGGCTTGTGGGGGGGAGGAAAAAAAATAGGAAAAAAACAATGTGCCTCTTTTTTCATCCCGCCGTGGTCAGAATGTACGATGTGATGGAGCTCATCCGCTCGCTCGTCAACTTGAGCGATATCCTCAGAAACTCCCTGGCCACCTCGGGTTCCTCCCTCTGCAGCCTCCTCCACGAGTCGCAATCCATCAGCCACACCACGCAGTCCCTCTCCACAAGTACCGTCGCCGTCCGTTTCGTCTCTGAAAAGAACGGCAGTTCGCCGCACGTCGTGCCCGCCACTATGCTCTCGCACAGCCAGCCCTGCGGGAGGTCGTACTCTGCGCGCAGGATGCCGCGCTCGACCAGGTAGAACCCATTGGCTTGCTCGCCGCGCCGGAACAGCGTCGTGCCGGCCGGATACTCCTCGCGCGTGAAGTACGACGTCGCCTGGAACCAGAAATCCTCGTTCCTGCCACTCAGTCCCTGGAATATCTGGAGCATCAGCCGGAGAGGTTCCTTGAAGCTCTGCCACTTGGACGGGTGCGGGACATCGACGCTCGTGATGGCCCGTCGTGCAGCCTCGACCAGGTGGCTCTGCCTGGGAGAATTGATGAAAGGCGCGTCGAAGGAGGCCAACGATGAGGCGTTTGTCGCCGTCGTTGGGACGTCAAGATTCGGCGTCGCAGCCTTCTTGGCCAAGCCGACGTCTTCCTGTCGCGCATAGAGCGTCTTGAGCAATTCGTTTTCGCAGCATTCCAGAGCCGAGTTGAGGTCGGGGAGAATCATGACCTCGATCTTGTCATTGCCCAGCCCCACGGCTCGGAGGCTTCGTCCCAGCTGGCTTTCGGCGTCGACACCGCTGAGGACAAACCGCACTCCTTTCTTGTCGAGGAGTCGGCTGATGGTGTTGAACGCCTCTCCCGCAGAGTAGTCGAGGCCGGCGACGTGCCAGAGGTCCAGAACGAGAAACTTGATGGGCTTTCGCGAAAAGGCAACGTCGTCCAGCAACGCGCGGATCTTGGCCTCGACGCTGACGATTGTCCCGAAGAAGAGATACCCGGTGAGCTTCATTATGTAAATCTGCTGGCCCACCTGGTGGAGGTAATGGTGCTGCGACGGATTGCGACGGACCGTCGAGCTCACGATCCCGCCGTCGTAGCTTCCTCGAACAGCCGACACGCGGGACGTTTGAATGATCAGAGACACGAAGGCGAGCAAGATGCCCACGCCGATGCCCACGACAAAGTCGTGCATTCCCATGACGAGAACGATGACAATGACGGTCAAGTACTCGGCCACCTTGAGCTTCTTCCGCGGGAGCCAGATGGCTTCCAAGAGAAGCTCGAATCCCAGATCGAAGATGAGGGTCCCAACCATCATCACTGGTATGAAGCCAATCAGAGCCGGACCCATCATCATGACGCCGAATGTGAAGGCCGCCAAAAGGTAGCCCGCGAGCCGTTTGTCACCACCAGACCGGACAAAGAAGACGGTGTTGGCATAGACCAGGTAGTTCTGGATGCTGCCGAAGCACCCGGACAGTATGTTGGAGTATCCGTGTAGCCGCAGCTCCTTGTCGAGATCCGCGTTGTCTTCGCCCGTGTTCAAGGCCAGTGCGGGAACGTTGATGGGGACGTGGAGGATGCCGAAGAATGTCAATGCCATCATCGCGGGCACAACCTCGATAATGGCATCCCAGTGCACCAGCTTGAACTCTGTGCGCGCGTTTGCTGTTTTAGTCCTCAAAAAGCAGTGCCACGGCGAAAAAAAAAAAAAAAAAAAAAAAAAAAAAAAAAAAAAAAAAAAAAAAAAAGCAAACCACGACTTCAGATGGAGAAGCACTTACGGTACAATGTGTAGAAGTACCACCAGGGTTCTCCCAGCGGTGGTCCCTTGAATATCCATCCCTTGTCTCGCAAATCATCCGCGTCTAGAGCGTCGACGGAAAGAACGAAAATGTAGAATATGAGCGGGATAGCGAGGATGTACAGGGGGAGGAAATACTTGGACCGAATCGTCGACTGCCCGTAGAATAGAATGATGGCTAAAACGAGCGGAAATATCCACAAGAGGAGCGTGTCCGCCTGCACGAGTTTGTTCAACGTATCCATATTATACTGCAAGTTGCCGTCCAGGCGCGCCGAGACCTCGAATCCCGTCGCGACAAGAAACCAGCCCACCCCTCCGATGCAGCCGATCAGGATGTGCCTGGGAATAAAGCCGACCATGTATCCGAACTTGAATCGTCCCATGAGATAAAACACCAGGCCCGTCATTATGGAGCTCACGGCGTACGCCACGATCGTGGTTGCAATGACGGCATCCGGGTTGTCTTTACCGACATTGTCCGTAATCTTCTGGGCCATGTTGTGGAAAAAGGGAACCACTTCAATCTTGGCGACGAGAGAGGAAAAAAAAAAAAAAGTTAGTGAAACAGTCCATGGCCTTTACCCTTTTACTTTACCGTGTTCCTGGCGGTCAAGGCAGAACACACACACACACACACACAAAAAAAAAAAAAAAAGACCACAACGTACCAGTTCGGAGCCGACGGCCCCACGGAAGATACTGCCGGAAGAAAATGTGATTTGTGACACGATTGTGCTCACATAGTAGATGGAAATGCCTGCCGAGCCGAGATGTGAGAACAGCTGGTTGCCGAGGGGAAACAAGATCATGCCTGGACAAAAAGTTAGGACCGGAACGCCACACAGTCACAGTCAGTGGGCAATTCGGCCTACCGTAGGACAAGGCGTCCAAGATGTTGAGTAACAGCCCAACAGCCACAGCGGGCAGGCAGGAGACGGGTTCCACGACAAGATTGTTCCAGAGAGTCTTCCGATTCCAATGATGCGGACTGACTGCTATTTTGACAGAGTGTGCTACATGACCCTTGAGCTGCTGACCGCTGCCCGTGATTCTTCTGTACCAATTCCTGGCCTGGTTGGTCTTTTGGCATTCAAGATCGCCGATCTCGTCGTCTTCCCCGTCTGCGACGTGGCCCAGGAGAGGTGTCTGCTCGGTAGCTGGGACAGCGGGTTCGCCGGCACGTGGCTGTGCCGTCTCGTATTCTGCATTTCGTCGTTTCTGTTTCGGCTCGACGAGGTGCCCCTCTGCCGATAGAGGAACGTCCGGTTTCACAGACAGCGACGACGACTTTTTCAAGAGATTGGCAAGAACCGAAGGACCAATATCCTCCACGACAACGTCCCCGTCGCCTTCTTCGGGAGACTCGGGCTCTGACACTTCGAGAATGGTCCGAGAGGCACTGCAGTCCTCGGAGCGGTCGGTCTCATCGTAGGGAAGGTTGAACAGATCTTGGAGAAACGCTCTGTTTCGCTGCAGGAAGGAAGCACGGCGGGAGGCAGAGCCATCAGAGAGCAGATAGCTTGCGAGATCGGCCGTGTCTTCGCGTACGGTGCGGGCATTCTGCTCGCTGTCGACGGGCGCTTTTCAAGGTCAGGATGTGCGAAAGAGTGGCAGGCGCACTGTCGAACAACGTACCTAAATGATGACGAACAGACGCGTGGATGTAGGATCGCATAGGTTCTCGGCCCGCCTTCGGAGACTCTACAGAGGCCGAAAGACGATGGGCGGGATCGTCATGAGAGCTGGCGGCGTCGAGAGCGTCGTCGTCGTGGTCAGGTTGCTGTATGTTATTGGGCTGCGAGGACAAGCTGGAGGACCTGTTTCTCCATGGGGAGAAGTTGAGAACTGAGGACGACATGGCCCCCTACCAGCCTCGTTCTTCCTCCTCCTCGCGAAGGCAGCTGAGTGAGCAGCAGTACGATGCACTCTCTCTCTCTCTCTCTCTCTCTTGCTCTCTTGCTCTCTTGCTCTCTTTTCTCTCTTTGCTCTCTTTGCTCTCTTGTGGCTGGTATCGTTTTTTTCCGTTTCGCGAGGGATTGCACATGGACACGGCGCTAAGAGAACAGAGCAAAGTACGAGAAGAGTTGGCAGGCTCAGGAACCGGAAAAGTCTAAATTGGTAATGTGGTCCGACACGGTGTTGGAACGCCCATTGACGGCCAGCAAAAGCGCCATCGTGTGCCGAGCCGAAGGAGGAGGGAGGTCCGGAGCAATTGGTTACGAGCGAAAAAGGTGATGAGCGAGGCGCAATAGTAATAAAAAAAAAGAAAGAAATGCAGGCGACACAACGGCCAGTTGCGCCGTGTCTCGTCGTCGGTAGCGTCTAATTGTCGTGAGTACTACTTTGCAATTTTAAGTGGAGCATGCCGTTCGTTGTTCTCTGTTTGTCTCAAATGACGTCGACTCGGGATGCTTTGACACCTTATTTGTCCAACCAGCTGGACGCCTCGCACACACGAGTTCTTTTCCAGTACACAGTACGCCTGCAGGCTCATGCGGACTCATGTTAGTCTCGGAATTTTCTTCTTGCCGACTGGCCGCCAGCTGTGGACAAGTGGACGTGAATGGGGGCGACCCATGTTGGACAACCTTTCATTCCAACCTTTCTTGCGTGATCAAAGCAATCTCATCATCAACGACTGATATTGTGAAATGCAATAAAAAATCGCCACGACCGTTGGAACCTTGTTATTTCTTATCTCTTGCTCATATCGCGTCATGGCTGGGCAGATTGGGCCGAAGACATGGTCTGCACGGGCGGTAAATCCTGGAACTTGGCCATCGTGGCTTGCCATGATGCAGAGTGCCGCCAAAAATTTTTTTTTTCAATTCTCATTGCAAGACCTGTGGCGCCAACATGCTTGCGGTTGATTCGATATAGTTACAGAAATGCTATATTCTACCTGCCAGCTCCATCAAGAGCGAGGATCCTTGTTTGCAGACGGGGGCTTCAGTGCTGCTTTGCTTGTTGGTGCTCCGGTGAAGGCCGAGCATGCCTCTCACCACCTCGCCAGTGACTACATACATAGTGTTCCTCCGTCACCGCCTTCTATCGCATATTTGCACCCTGGCGGGATTTTGACATGCAGGCTGGCTGATAGATAACATCAGTGGAAGCAGGCGGGATCAACATTCAAAGCTGGCGTCCGATAGCGTAGGATCCTGCGCCCAAAAAAAAAAAAAAAGCGCAGCCTGGATTCAGAGAACCTGGCATGGTTATCCTATGTGGCCAGCTATCGTGATGCTTGATGCCTTTTTTTTTTTTTTTGACCAAGTTGGCGGTGGAGAGTGGGTAGGCAGCCCATCCGTGAACAACCTGGTACGATCATTCCACCGAGACAGGCAACCGCCTTACTGCCTACAGCTGATGGAGCCTTGATGTTGTTGATGGTCGCTGATGATGGCCTCTGACCTGCGGCGCGTGAGACGCGAGGGACGTCGTTGAATGCGCCAATGCCATCCTCCTTCGTAGACACTGAAACTTCTATTTTGATCCCAATGACTCTTTTCGAGCCATAGAAACGAAACGACCGGCCGACCTTTGAGGATTTGGCAGAATCCCGCGAGGGCCGTGGTCATACACAGGATTTGGGTGCGAAACAAAAAAAAATTGATCGACTCGACTCTCAGCTGAGCTTCTGGAGATAGCCCTGGGCAATCAGTCTCTCGACATCGCCTTGTCGGACGTAGAACTGGCTATTTTTGGTCAAAGTGATGGCGCTGAAACATGGCCGTTAGCATCAGGCGCATAACGGCAGGTAGCAAGCCGAGAATGATGAACAAACCCGTATTCAGTCTGGATCTCGCCGGCATCCTTGAGCACCCGTACGTCGATGAAGAGATCGCGCGGCGGGTCCAGGCTGCCGGTGAGGTCAATGTCGGTCCATTGACCTTTGTACGCGGCCAACAAGTCGCTGTATTGCCGCACGTAGTCCTCTTCCTGAGGACTGAGACTGCTCGTCGCCGCGTCTCCTGCCTGGGGGACACCGCCTGTCGCGCCCGCAGGGTCACGCACCTGCTGGCCGGACAGGTCAACGACATCGAAGCCGTTCCAGGCCAGCTCCTCCAGCTTGTCCGTCCGCGTTCTGTGGTATGCCAGCAGACAGCGCTTGTTGCGTCGCATGGAGAGATGGTTGACGAGGAGTGTGCAGGCAACGGCGTGGTCGGCGGCAGGGTCGAAGGAGCCCTGGAATGGCTCGAGAAGAGCCTTGACGTCTTTGTCGAGATCCCGGACTTCTCTCGTCACGGCGCGAACAAGTTCAGCTTGGTATGGCGGCAAGTGCGCCAGGTTCTGGGTCCGTTTGGCGTGTTGAACCTGGGCGCGCGCGCGGGGCGAATCAGTCAGTCACGGCGATTCACGGGCTGCAGTGCAAAGAAGACAGGCGTCGTACCAACTTGACTCCCATGTCGCCGTACATCTTGTCGGGGCCTGGCGAGGACGGCAGCGCAGACGGTTGGACACAAAAGGGTAGCGTTGGATGCGTGGTGGACGAAGGAAACGACGCGTCTGTGTCGATGATTGCCCTATGAAGTAGTAGTACTATGTATATGTAGTATGTACAATGTACAACAACGTGTGCGCGCTGCGGAAACCCCGCCAAAGATCACGGCATCAAGCGAGCTCTTGAATTCACAACACGCCGACTGCTGCCGCCGCACGGCAAATTTATCTCGGGATGCTTGCGCGACTCGACTTTTATGTGTGTTTCGATTCCGCAGCCCGAGCCATCGTCGTTCCCAGCAGACAACATATGTTCCTTGCAGCCAAATTCGTCTAGAGACATTCACGGAAGTCGCGACATCAAGGGTTTTTTTTGTTGTGCGGACACACATCCAAGAGTGTATGAAATACTGGTGAACGGAATAGCCGACCTTTCTCGTCTTAGCCGGAAGTCACGATGGAAAGCTGCCTACAGGTGAAGTTCAATCTACGAAGAGTTCGAGGACGTGAACAATAATTTGCAAAGAGGGGAGATAATTGGAAACACGCTATTGGCAGCCTTGGGTATAAAGAACGTGTGGAAAATGGAGGAGCATCGTTCAAATCGATTTTGCGGACGGAACAACCTGGATTGCTTTGAGCAGATCAGCATTTGTTCTGTAAAGCTTTTTTTTTTCATGCGGCGAGAAGGGCTTTCATTCTGTAGAGCAGCTCAATTTCGGAGTGTACACCAGGAAGAAAATGAATGAGCAGCAGTAGCTGAACGAAGAGACGGAGAGGACTGTAGCAACCCACGGTTCCTAGTCTGCGAAGACGCAGGAACTGGACCAGGCTCTCGACGCATCTGCGACTCGATTCGTCTTTATAGTGTACAAAACGTGAAGAGAGATCACTCTGCTCTGTAAAATGTCTTCTTGCCGCATTTAGAATTATAGCAAAACAATCAAGGGTGTTCAGAGATGCATAAATGCTTGTGATTTCGTCAATCGGCGGGTCTTGAGGCCGCCTCCGAAACACGGACCAATTGTTCTCATCATAAAAGCCCTGGCTGATTTGATTGATTGCCACTGAGGAAGGCGAGTTCCGCAAAAAAAAAAAAAAATCAGAGTTGAACTTACGCTTCGCTGTTTTTGATAAGCAGGCAAATGCCAGCAGGACGTCAATGGGCATTAATTGAACACCCAGAGAAAGCCGCGGTGTCACATAACAAACACGCTCTATAATGCTCGGGTTTCGTCATCGAGATGCTGCAGTATCACTGCGATGGACGCAGAGGAGAAGGAAGATGGAAGAGATGTCAAGGGCAATCCTCTTGGGCAATTTGAATGGAAAATTTATAATCTGTGGCGGCCCCCCCCTGGTTGTATTTTTTTTTTTTTTTTTTTTTTTTGCTGTGGATTTGGAGCTGTCCATCGGCGAAAGGTCGGGCCGACTGGTCATCATACCTGTCACGACTCGACCGACGTAAGAGCTCCCGCAGCCTGGAGCCTTTGTACGAAGGGTAACTCGCATCTCACTTGCTTGTCGTTTCCTCCATCATATCACACAGCTTCACTTTTACTGCTGACCTGAGCGGGCCTTCTACAGAAAACGAGTCAAGATGCCTATCTCGCCTATGATCACTTTCAAGGCGGGGCAATGTGAAATCGACGTAAGAGATGGCTCCCAGACTCGTATCGTAGCAGCCTGTCTAGAGTCTCAGCTTGGTCGTCATCTTGCTCACGCCAGTCTTCACAGGACACCACCTCACGGCCCTTGAAGGTCAAGCCCCAGCCGCAGCCTGGCTACGTGTACCTGTATGCCGAAGATGGTAAGTTTTGAGCAATCCGCGGATGTAAGCTTCTTGCCTTGCCGGACTAACGAAACCAGATCTAACACACTTCTGCTGGCGCAAGCGTGACCAGTCTCTGGACAACCCGGAACTCGATTTGGTCATGGTGCCGACCGACGCCAGCTTCGTCCCTTATGAGCCCGATTCTTCTCAGTCCACAGCGAAAACAAACGGTCGCATATTCGTCCTCAAGTTTGCCTCCTCGTCTCAGCGCCACTTTTTCTGGATGCAGTCGAAACCCCAAAGCCGAGATGGGGATCCCAGCTGGTTTAGCCCCCGAGATCGCAAGATTGGCGAGGTAGTCAACGAGATTCTCCAAGGCGGAGAGGTAAACATCATGACGGAGATGGCCTTGGTGGAAAGCCGTGGTCGGCGACGCGACGACGACGACGACGAACCGATGGAGTACGTCGACGAGCAACGTGGCTCGCAGGCTTATCGGAGAGGAGGCGGAAGCGGGGGCGCAGGCGCCGATGCTACAGGGGGAGATGTCAGAGAAGAGGGCGAAGAGGCAAGAGAGGGTGGTGCTGATGGTGCCAGAGCGTAGGTCATTCCCTGTTGCGTGACACCGTTCTTTTCCCCCCCCTAGGGCTACAACTGTACTAGTATTAGAATTCACATCTTTCGGGCAAAGATTGAAGAAATAACACATGACATGGGCTATCGTACTATGGTTACCGTGACTTCGAACTGACGAGCCGAACAGGGCTTTGTCGTCAACGCCGAACGCCGCCGCAGCCGCCGCCGTGAGAAACCTCCTGGAATCTTTGAGAGGCCACGAGGGTCTTTCTGGAGGTCGACCACAGCAGCAACAAGCAGATGTACCATACCCACACCTCAACCATCTCCTGCCGACATCCATCACAGTCCCCATGATTGATGGGGCATCGACGGAGTATCTCGACACCTTGCTGAGCTTCCTACCTCCTGCCGTCATTGTGCTGGCCACCACTTCTTCAGCAGCTGCTGTGGAATCTCAGCAGGAACCGTCTGCGGCAGTCGTCGAAGCTGCCAAGGCCTCGCTGTCGGCGGATGCCAAACGAACCTTGCTGAAAAGGGTTCTCCGTAGCCCGCAGTTCAGCCAAGCGCTAGGGACTCTGACCATGGCTCTTCGCGACGGCGGTTTGCCGGGCGTCGCGGATGCGCTGGGTGTCAGAGTCGAGAACCGAGGCTACATTGCCGGCAGCCAGATGCCGCTTGGAGGTGGTCAGGCAGTCAAGGCGTTCATCGATGGCGTCAGGAAAGCTGCCGAGGAAGGCAGAAAGCAGTAGAGAGACTAGACTAGAGACGTGGGGTTTGGAACGTGGTGGCCAGGACGGAACATGACCTGACCAGTTTTCACCGATGCTGGCTGGGATGACCTTTCTAGACACGTTCTCTGGTCCTCCGGTCTTGATTATCCATCTCGAGACTTTCCTTGCCAGCGAACTCTGAGGGTTTCTTTCATTCTTTTTCATTCTTTTTTTTTTTTTTTTGTGTGTGTTCGATGTTGGAATGGCATGTCTATCCATTGCTCAGGCAACTTGGGATCAAATGGCGATCAATGAATTTGACATAATGAAAGAATAGTCCATACTTTTATTTTCTTTTTTCTTTTGGAAAGTGTTCTTTTATCCGTGAACCCCCCCCCCCCCCTCATCCTCATTGTTGCCCGCCCCACGCAAGCCAGGGCCCAACCAGTCACGCACATGGGTCTGACGTAGGGCTAAGCTTTCCTGTGGAAATAAACATTGTTCCATGTGCAAAGTTGATCGTAGGCGCAAGACGTGAGCTCACGGACTTACCCGTACACCAACACCAAACCTCTCCCCGCCTCCTCTCAACTGTGCATAGACGACTTGCGCACTATGGACCTGACGTTCCCGACGGATGTTCAAGAGTTTGACGCCGACGACCGCATATCCTTCTCCAGGCTGGACAACAAGTTCATCGCCGTTCACGACGACGGTACCGAGTACGAGTTCGACGCGGAATGGAGGCGATGGGTCCCGGCGGAGGAAGAGCCTCCAGAGGACGATGATTCGGCGCAGCAGGCTAGTTCGAAGCCGGAGACAGACTCTGAATGCGGCGCGAGGATGCGGCGGCGCCAAGGCGATGGCGGGACAGAGGTGAGCACCAACCAACCCCCCCCCCCCCCCGGGTTGTTCGGCACGCACAGGAGAAACACTGGCAACCCACCACCACCCCGGCAGGTAAGACCAGGACGAGGGGGGCTGACGGAGGGATTTCTGGACGGAGAACAGCCATCGCGGCCGAGCAAGAAGAGAAAAGCAGCGCCCCAGCCGAAGCAGAACACGGCCGTCTACGTAACGGGCCTGCCGCTCGACGCGACAGTCACCGAGGTCCACGACCTGTTCTCGCGCAAGGCAGGCGTCATCGCCGAGGAAATCGACAGCGGCGCGCCGCGGATCAAGCTCTACACAGACGAGTCGGGCCACTTCAAAGGAGACGCCCTGATCGTCTTCTTCAAGCCCCAGAGCGTCGACATGGCCATCATGCTGCTGGACGACACGGATTTCCGCGTCACCCCCAGCGGGACCCGCCAAGGCAGGATGCGCGTCCAGGTCGCCGACGCAAGCTACAAGAAGACGCAGTACGACAGGGACGGCGGCGCCGCGACGACCCCCGCGGCCACCGCCACCGCACCGGCCGCGCCTGGCCAGGGAGACGGCGACGGCAACGGGGCCAACGGCCAGCAGGGCGGCCCCAGCAGGCAGAGGAACGAGCGGGACCGGCAAAAAATCATCAAGAAGACGCAGAAGCTGGATGCGAAGCTGGCCGACTGGGACGACGACGACCCCTACCCCGCCGTGACGCAGTCCAACTACAAGAGGGACAAGACGGTCATCCTGCGTCACATGTTCACGCTGGAGGAGCTCGAGGAGGACCCGGCGGCTCTGCTGGAGATCAAGGAGGACATCCGGGACGAGTGCGCCAAGCTGGGCACCGTGACGAGCGTCGTATTGTACGACGAGGAGCGCGATGGCGTCGTGTCGGTGAGGTTCAAGGACGCCGAGTCGGCAGCAGCCTGTATACGCCTCATGCACGGCCGCAGCTTCGACGGACGAGTCGTCGAGGCATCTCTGAAGACGGGCAAGGAAAAATTCAAAAAGTCGGACAAGGACATGAGCAATGATATCGACTCCGACTAGATTGGGGGTCACGAGCAAGCGGAGCATGGCCCATGGCCCCTGTTTTTTTTTTTTTATTCTTTTTCTTTTCTTTTTTTTTTCTTTTCTTTTTCACACAAACACTGTACTATTTATTATTCTTTCACGACTCAAGTGGATATGACGAGCAGATTTGGACGTCCAAACATTCAATAGCATAGCCCCCCCCCCCCCTTTTTTTTTACTGATTTTTTTGTTTTCTTTTTTTTCCTTTTCCTCTTTTCAAGTTTTGACGTAAAGGGTCTCCCCGCGCGCGCGAGTGAGCCGAGGTATCTTCTCCGTTTGGATATCGCAGCAGCAATGAGCGCCATGCGAAAACCTACGATTCTCTACTGTTGCTGGAAATCCATGAAAGGGAGACCTTTTCCTCTGATGTGTACCAGATGGCTGCCTCGATGATTCTGAAGACGACCTGCAGCTCGTGCTCGTCTGTGGTGTAGGAGGTGTTTTTTTTTTTTTTTGTTCTTGTCAAAAGTGTAGTCGACAAATTGGTATCATGGGACATGAGGGCGTGGGGAAGCGGGAGAAGAAGCAGAAATGGGAACAAGAAACAACGAGTCCGAATGCAGACGACAAGAAAAAGCAACGAGCAGCGTAGTACAAATGCAAAAAAAAAAAAAAAAACTCTTACCTCGAGGCGCGTAAATCATGACAAAGTTGGGCGGAACGGGCATCTGCAGCAGCCAACCTTTCCTGGCGAGGGGATGCCTCTGGCCCCATCCCTTGCTGAGCACCACCTTGACGTCGTCCTGGTGCAAGCACATGTGCATGGAGCGGTCCGACTCGTGGACGTGGACAATCTCGCCCTGGCAGTTGGTCCGCAGGGCGTGCTTGGCAAACAGCGCCAGCCCGTGCTTCTCAAAGCAGGAAGTCTCGGTGCTGAAGGCGAGGGGCTTCGCGGCGGCGAGCTCGACCATGGCGCGCCGCAGGGTCTGGTGGCTGCGTCGCGAGCCGGGCTGGTCCAGCTGACGCTGAGGGGCGATACCGGCGACGACGGGCCGCGGACCGGCTCGGTACGGCAAGTCGGGCCTTTTCTGGAGGAGCAGGATCCCGCCGGGGCCGGAGGCGTTCCGGGTCGGCGGAGGCGGAGGCGGCGCCGTGAAGGGGTCTTGGAGGGCCCAGAGCCGCCACCACGAGATCTGGAGGTAGCCGTACACGGTCGACGGGGTGCCCCCCGGACCCAGGGAGAGGAAGTTGTCGTAGTCGTTGCGCAGGAGGATGAGGAGCGGCGCGCCGACGACGAGGCACTCTGTTGGGCGGGGGCCGAGAAAGTGGATGGCGAGGAGGAGGGTGGCGGCGAGGGCGAATATGCCGGCGCCGGTGAGGGTGATTGAAATTGGTTTGGGGGGGTGGACAACTCGGGAGAGCGGCGGCTGGATGGTCGTCGTCCCTCCTTGTTCGTCGTCATCGTCGTCGTCGTCGTCGTTGAGGAAGGCGGTTAGGCGAAGGGGGACGGCGAGGGGACGGCGCTCGATGGTGGTTGCCGCGAATGTCTTGGACATGGCCGGTGATTGTTGTTTCAAACCTGGCCGAACAAGTTCGCAGGGAAATATGAAATATGCAAAGAACACAAGATGGATAAGAAGTCGGAATTGACCAGTCCTTTTTTTTCTTTTCCACACTTTTTTTGTTTTTTTTTTTTTGGGGGGGGGGGGGGGGTGTTTGTTTCTTTTGAGCCACGTCGCGAGGCGCATTTATAGATCACTTCTTGTGCGTTGATTCCCCTCTCGTCCCTGTATCAAGCTCCTTCCCGGAAGACCTGCCTGCTTCTGTTTGTCGTGTCTCTTTTCAATAATCTGGCCGATGTGTGTGTGTGTGGTGGCACCGGATCGAGCAGCCACTTAGAATATCGGGGCGCGTGGTAACGGATGGAAAAGGAACACGAGATCTTCGAGCTCGCCTTTCTCTCCATGACGCTCTGCTGACGACGGCGACTCCTTGTCATCCTGTTTGTCCGGGGTGATGTCGTCATTCGGCTGTAGGAGCAGCGAGTGTGGCGGCCCGCGGGATACTTTGCGCTCGTGGCTTCCTTCCCTTTACACTCCAAGTTCTCGGGGATGTTGGGTAGATTTCCATGGTGAAAGCTGTTCTGAGGTTGCACAATCTCGTGCTTGGAACGCCATGGATTCCGGGCGAGGACTGTCGAAGCCGGCCGGCTGGGGGGAAGGTATCGGTTGGAGATGAGCTTCCGGTGTTGATGGCCCGATCCAGCACGGGCAGGTTGTCGTCGTCAGTCGTCCCATTGGTGTTGAGAGTCTTTTTTTTTCGGGGGGTTTTTCTTTTTTTTTTTCTTTTTTCTAAACGACTTGCTCTCGCCCAAATTAATTTGCTTTTGATTTTTTCTTTTCTCGCCGGCCGGTATCGACCATTGACGTGGTCAAACCACACACCCACATGGGAGAACATTACTACTATAGTACGTAGTAGTAACAAGGTTGTGCCGGCACCGGCCGTTGCTGGGCAACCACACCTGCTTTGATTTGCTCCAGAAGTCTATGGCACAAGCAGCTTGTACTACATAGTACATACTACACATTCTCGTTTTCCCGCCAGGTCCGATCGTCAAAGACACCTGACTCCGGCGTATATCACTTGTGCCCACTTGAGTGAAAAAAAATAGGCATTCAAAACCCAGAGTCGCAGGCACGTGGTCAGGGTTGTCGCCGTCGCCGTGCCGCATTCCTTGCGAGCCGCCTATCCGGATCTTGGAGACAATTATCCATTCGAACTGACAGAAGCGCTCAACAAGTGTGTGATTTTTTTCTTCTTTTTCTTACCCATTGCTCTCGCGTCAATAACGCTGACCATGAATCCCCTTCGCAAATAGCTTCTTCAAAGGTGCTCGAGAACCCGGCCGCCATGGGCCTTCTCTCCAATCCCCTCCGGCCACGCGAGCAGCGGCTCCCCTTATACAAAGCCCCAGCCAGTCCTACCAAGGAGAGATGCTCGGATGACGAATACGACGACTCAGATGAAGAATCACTAGGCTCATATGACTCGGAGTCCTCCTCGTTCTACAGCTCGGGGAAAGCGTCTCGTACAGCACCGAGCGGCTCACTTCTCCTGCCCAAGAAAAAGGCGTGGCCGCCGCAGCCCCAGAAGAACAGGCTGTCCAAAGTATACCCTTACCGTTTGCCGCCAAAGGTCACCCGCTATGTGGTGTTCATCGTGACCGGCGCCATCATCCTCATGATCTTGAGCCTTATTCGCGCCAGCCAGGTGGAGAATTGGAAGGTCGCTCACGGCAAAGTCAAAACTACCACCCCGCAGCCGCCTCTGTGGGAGAAGTTTCCGTTCCTGGAACGATACTACGGTGGAATCCGAACGCTCAAACCTTTCAACGAGAGCGACCCATCGTATCCCCGCGAGCCTGTTGCGCATTCATCATTGTCCTCCGAAAAGGTGCCTCGCGACGAAGCGTCTCCGTCCCGGCTTCCATCCAGCTTGTCGTGGGACAAGTATGCTGCGGCCAACGTGGAGGCAGATGTGCAAGAGTGTTTTCTTGACGCTGCTGGAACAGTTCGTGTGCCTCCCCTGCGGTATTATAATGGTCGAACACATGGCTTTCCCGAACACGTGTTGGGGTCATACGAGGTGCTCAAGCTGCCCGAGGAGATCTGCTTCGAGCGATACGGCCGCTACGGGCCCTACGGGTTCGGATACGCCAATAGCACTGGCGGCCTGAGCACCGGCGAGCACGGAGAAAACGAAGGCTTCGACTCTGTGTGGGAAAAGACGCCCCGGGTGGATTATCGCCAGGTCGACTGGGCCGATGTGCAGCGTCGATGCTTCAGTGCCAACGCCGGCCGTTACAAGGCCTTGCCGCCGAGAATGCCCTCACCACAAGGGTTCTACATCGGCGAGCCCAACGCCGAGGCCATCTTGGCCAGGAGAGCGGGAAACGACACAAACAACGCCACCCATTCCACCCCGACGAAGAGCACCACGACGACCCACGCCGAGGGCCACGGCACCACGGCGCGGACGGCCGTGGTCGTCAGATGCTGGGACGAATATCTTTTCCGCGAAGACGACGTTGCCAACATTCGGTCCATGATTGCCGAACTATCCATGGCGTCGGGCGGACGATATGATGTCCACCTTCTCGTCCAGGTCAAGGAGGACGGTAAGCATCCTATTTGGGCTGACAATGAAGCCTACGAGCGGCGCATCAACGAGACCATTCCCAAGGAGTTCCAGGGTCTCGTGACCCTCTGGACGGAGACGCAGATGCTGGCCCTGTACCAAGGCATGCACGATCTCTGGACTCGTGGTCCCGAGCTTCCCGTACACGGCGTGTACAGGGGCCTGTCCATGGCCATGCAGCATTTCGCCCACCAACACCCGGAGTACGACTACTTCTGGCAGTGGGAGATGGACATCCGCTACACCGGGCACTACTACGATTTCGTCAGCAAGCTGGAGGACTGGGCGAGGGCGCAACCCAGGAAGGGCCTCTGGGAGCGAAACGCGCGCTTCTACTTCCCCAGCGTCCACGGCACCTGGGACGACTTTTCGCAAATGTCCCGCGTGCAGAGCGAGATGGGCGCTGTTGGCGCCGACAACATGTGGCAAAGGATGCCCGGCGCCGAAAAGACGCCCCAGACGGCGGGTTCCAAGGCCTCCAAGATGGTCTGGGGCCCCGTCCGGCCGTCGGACGAGCAGGACTGGTTCGAGACGGACGACGACCCGGTCCCGCCCACCAGCTCCGAGGCAGACAAGTACAAATGGGGCGTCGGCGAAGAGGCCGACTACATCTCCCTGAATCCCATCTTCGACCCCGAAGGAACCACGTGGCTGCTCAAGGACGACATCACGGGCTACAACAGCACCGAGGCGCTTCCGCCCCGCCGCGCCGCCGTCATCACCACGTCGAGGATGTCGCGTCGTCTCCTCATGCAGATGCACAGAATGACGGCGTACAAGAAGCAGTTTGCCTTTCCCGAGATGTGGCCCGCCACCGTGGCCCTCCAGCACGGCTACAAGGCCGTCTCGGCCCCTCACCCCGTCTTCGTCGACCGCAGATGGCCCGTCGACTACATGGCGCAGACGTACAACGGCGGCTCGGGCGGCTCCACCGGCGGATCGCGGACGAGCGTCTTCGGCGAGAGGGAGCACAACCTCAAGGGCCTCTCGTGGTTCTACAACTCGGGCTTCGCGCCCAACCTGTACAGGAGATGGGTCGGGCTCAAGGTCAACAACGACGGGGGCGAGGACTTTGAGAAGACGGCCGAGGAGGGCAAGGGCGGCGAGGGCCGCATGTGCATTCCGCCGATGCTGCTGCATCCCGTCAAGGATGTGGAGTTGCCTGTTGAGGCGCCGCCGCCCTTGGAGGATGACGCCGAGATCGAGTCTGATCCATCTGCGTAGGGAGGCTTTTTTCTTGGTTTTCTTTTTTTTTTTTTTATGTTGACGATGTACTTTTGGGATTCTTTGCGGGCGATTTTTCAAGTTTTCATGACAAAATGGTGGGCGTTGGGGGGGAAATTTTTTTTCTTTTTTCTTTTTTCTTTTTTGTGAAAGACGAGAATGAGGGTCATGTCGTTATGTGTATGTTTGTATGGGGGTTCTATGCGATGATGATACGCTTTGATAATGTGCAGATGGGTTTACGCAGATGTTTTATGAAGATGGTTGTACGTAGATGATGATTCTACGCAGATGGTTCTACGCAGATGGTTCTACGCAGATGGTTCTACGCAGATGATTCTACGCAGATGGTTCTACGCAGATGGTTCTACGCAGATGATTCTACGCAGATGATTCTACGGAGAGAATTGTACGTAGGTGATTGTACGCAGATGGTCTCACGCAGATGAGAATGTACCCAGGCGGGCTATAGACGGATAAATCGGCTCTACATCTCTACATAAGGAGGCTATTCTTACGCCGGAAATGGGTATCTGTGAAATCCAACCCGTCCAAGGGCATTGAGTTGACCAAGCTTTCGCCATGGCGTAACCTGCTTGAGCATGTGAATGATACAAAATCAGGAAACCAACGGGTGTTTATCACAAGGCACAAATCAAGGCTGTGATGATTCGTGAAGCGTGGACGATACGAGAAAAAAAAAACACATAGATGGACTGATTCATTTGCGTATATTGCCGCGAGAGTTTGCTTTACACGTCGGGACCCTCCGTCCCGCGGAAACCTCCCCCTCTGGAGAAATCAAGCCGTTGACGCCGTTCATGTGCCCACGATGGCCCGATTCATGTTTTCATTGCGCGTGCGGCCTCTTCCACAGACAAGACACACACACACACACACACACACACGTACGTAAGATCCTGCCCCTACCCGTCTTCTCTTTACCTCTCTCCCCTTTTTGGAAATAAAAATAGAATAAAATAAAAAAGGCATGATGGATGAGAGCGAGGTGGTTGAAAAGTGGAACGACGATGGCTGCGTTTCTATATGACTGGTTTTCCTTCCTCCTTTCTTTTCACACAACGCGCTTTACTTCGAAGAAACGACGCAGCCACCAGACTTGAAAGAGGGACTCGCCGAGAACAACACCAATGACAAACAGGTTCCACCACTTGACGCGGGCGTTGGTGCTCTCAGCGGTGTTTCGGTGGGTTCTCTCACGGATGACAATGTACTGTTGCTCGTCCTTGGCTTCTTCGACGAGGGAAACCATTTTTCGAACTGTATCCGAAACTACATTAGCATGTGGCGCGGACGAAGAAGGGGTGGGAAACACAAAAATAGGCGAACGACGGAGAGAGAGGGAGAGGGATTCGTGTTGCGTCCCGGTCGTCGGCACCGATCCGTACCTTCGGTTTCAATGGGGTCGGACGGCAGATCCACCTCGTTGACGAAGATGACGCCGTGAACGTTAAAGGTGACCTCCTTGGTGTTGGCGCCCCAGTGCTTGTTACTGAAGCAGTAGGTATATTTGCCGTCGCTGATGGCCGTGAAGGAGTGATCACCGTTGGAGACGCTTCGCTCGTTGACCTCATAGTTGCCGCTGGGGTTCAGGATCTAACAGAGACGTTTGCGTCAGTCGTGACTCGGCATCGAGAGCAGAACCGCGGGGGACGTACATAAAAGTCGATTTCCAGGTTCCCTGCTCCGTGGAATTCCCTGTCGCCCGTCTGGTAGGTGACGGTCATCTTGTCATCCTTGTGCAGCGTCTCGTGGAAGCATTCAACGCCGTGGGCGGGCAAGACGATGGTATGCGCGCTGGCGAGGTGGGAGGCCACCGTCGCTGCGAGAAGCAACGATCTCACGGCCGTGAGCAGATACATTTTTGTGGTTTTTTTTTTTTTTTTTTTTTGTGGCAGCTCGAGCGAGAAGCTGGTGTGTGACGGGACGGTCGATGCTCGCAAGCGCTCGTGGTGATTGCCCCTGCGGCGCGGTGAGGCGATGATGATATTGTTTCTTGCAGGGAACAGGAAGCTTGGTTTCGCAAAAAGGTGACACCTTTTCCCACGAGCGGTAGCGTGGCGGTACGTACCTCTCCTTCCTTCCCTCTCTCCCTCTCTGGTTGCGGACGTCCCCCCTCTGCCAGTGGCCCGCCACATGCCACCAGCCTCAGCCCAAGCCCAGCACGCGCCACGCCCCCCCCCCCCAGCCCCTAATCGTGCCTTACACCGACCAGAACCTGTCCCTGGTCCTGCCCAAAAACTCATCCAGCCCACGATAAACTCTCCCTCCCTACCCACACCCACTCTTGCAACGCCCCTCTCGGTCAAGCAACCCGCGATCCATCGACAAAGGAGTAAGTCAGTCGTCTTCTCGCGCCCCTCGATCTCTGCCCGTCGCAACCAGATGTCTTTTTTTTTTTTCCTTCCTTTGCAGCCGGGCGAGTCCCAAGTCGCTTCTTCGGAGCCACGCCTCGGTGCCCGCACTCTGTCAACCCGCCCGCTGCCGCTGAAATGCGGCCGCCTTATCCCTGGACATGTGTCCTCTGCTCGCGCACCAGTCCATCATGACTTCAACGTCGCATCCCCATCACCTTCACTTCTGCATCGGCCCTCTCGCTGTCGGCCGTGCTGACGCTTCTGTTTCACCTTTCTCCCACTATTCGCCCGTGCCCTCTTGCTTGATTAAAAAAGAAAAAAAAAAAAAAAAAGAGGCACAAAAACCTCGTTGATCGTTGGAACCGCATCGGCTTACTCACGCGTGACAATTAGGACACACACCTCCCGCTCGGTTGATCCTCGCCATCGTCCCCCCTCAACAGAACACGCTTCATCCTTCTAATAGACTCACTCGTCCCGAGGCTCGTTGCCCGACATCCACAATCATGGGTCTCGCCTTTTCCAAGATTTTCGACAAGTTGTGGGGGAAGAAGGAGATGCGAATTCTGATGGTCGGTCTTGACGCCGCCGGTAAAACCACCATCCTGTACAAGCTCAAGCTTGGTGAAATCGTCACCACTATCCCTACCATTGGTATGATGCCCCGGCCACTCGATGAATGTCCATGACGTTTCCACATGCACTATCTGCCGCCTGCAGACCTCTTCCCTCCCCCCACTCCTCCTCCTCCTCACCCTCCGCAGTTGACGAGCCTCTGCGGCGACTTCATTGCTTGCCCAGTCCTTTGTCTTTACAAAAAAAAAAAAAAAAAAACTCCAAGAAAGGAAATGGGGAAGGAAATAGCCCAGCACTAATTTTAAAACAGGCTTCAACGTCGAAACCGTCGAGTACAAGAACATCCAGTTTACCGTGTGGGATGTCGGTGGTCAGGACAAGATCCGTCCCCTGTGGAGACATTACTTCCAGAACACCCAGGGCATCATCTTCGTCGTCGACAGCAACGATCGTGACCGTATCGTTGAGGCCCGTGAGGAGCTCCAGCGTATGCTCAACGAGGATGAGCTGCGTGAGGCTATCCTCTTGGTCTTTGCCAACAAGCAGGATCTTCCGGTACGCTTGCCAATCCCCCGCCACGCTGAACTTGGTGCCCACCATTCCTCTGCCAAAACACATTGCTGACCTTCACGTGCTAGAATGCCATGAACGCCGCCGAGATCACCGACAAGCTTGGCCTTCACAGCCTGCGGCAACGCGCCTGGGTACGTCGACACACGATTTCCCCTTTTGACCTCAAAACGGCTTCACTGACCCTTGTCTTCCTTCAATACAGTACATCCAGTCCACCTGCGCCACCTCTGGTGACGGTCTGTACGAGGGACTCGAGTGGCTCGCCACCACCCTCCGAAAGGCCGGTCACCAGTAGATGTACCTCACGGAAAGCCTTTGATCAACCTCTGCTTTCTCACTCGCACTCCCTCATGTCACGTACTCTCTTCCAAACCGGACTTGGGCACAGCGATGCTCCGGTTGTAATTTGAAAAGCTATCGATCAACCAAATCGAACAAAAAAGTTCTTTTTTTTAAAAAAAAAATCCCTTCATTAGTTTCATGTCCTGTGCCTCTCTGTTGGGCTTTCTTCTTTCCATGAGTATCTGTGAGGAACTGGTAGATATGGCCGCCCGGGCACTTCTCGCTCTCTCCCCTCTTCGTTGGAGAGTGCGTATCCCGAACAAGTCGACATGGGTGAAGAAAAAACAAAAAACGATGCGGTGAAAGATGGCATTGGAAGAATGGTGGTGGAGTCAGACTGGTCATGTTTGCATGATGTGGGCTTGGTTTTCAAAACTCGGGCCTGCAGCAGACGGACAAACTGGGTCGGTGGTGGACGAAACCATCACGTGTGACTGCGAGGAGAGCGTGTGTGGAGAGAGAGGATGGGCAACGTGTCGAAGAGGCCAAAGATATGTGGTTTTTTACGCTGTCATGCGCCAAGTCTTGTTTGGCTTTTATTCCTATTTTTGTCTCTCGTCTTATCTCTTTCTCATTGCGCTAGAATGGCGGAGTTGGGTTCGATGCACACACATAGGCCTTCCGGCTCGGAAATAAATCGCAGCAGAGCGACGGAAAGGGATGGAAGGGGGGTGGGAAAGGTTTTTTTTTTTTTTTTTGTTGCAACTTTTTTTTATAGTTAAGAATATTTTGGTCCTGAACCGAGGAATTCATGTCGTGGTTTTCCTGTTGCTGTTTTTTTTTTTTCTCTCTTTTACCGTTTACTCTGCTTTGAGCGAACATGTTCTCCTTTGCAGGTCGGTGTGGCGGCTGATGGGGAGGAGGAGGGGGGGGAAAGGGAAGGTGGAGAAGAAGAAGCAATTTTATTTACACTGTTTATACGTAGTTATGGTAGCTTTGTTTATCGGTCGGTTCTCACGGTGCATGTACCAGGTGGATTGGCTGGTGTGAGGATTATTTTTACATTTATATTTATGCTTGATGTACAAATGCATGGGCGTGTGTTCTGTTCCTTGGTGTGCGCGGATTCTGGATTCTTTCCACACGGGTATCAAATTGGTGGGTGACTTTTTGGGTGTGGAGGGGGAGGGGGGGAATAAAAACGGGTTTTGTGCCAATCAGGAGAAACAAAGTCAAAATCAAAAAAAAAAAAAAAAAAAAAAAAAAAAAAAAAAAATGAAACCATGGAAAAGTTGATAATGGATA
>JABAEC010000026.1:245489-269132 GCA_013435705.1 Claviceps paspali
TCCCAGCATCAAGACACAAAGTCGGCGGCCCGCCCCGGACCCTCGGCACCGCCGGCACCGCAACCCAAACCCAAAGGGACGGAGAAGGGGAAGACGCGGCCGGTGCGCGCAGAAAAGCCGCCGACGCAGCAGAGGTACGCACATCCCAGCTCAGCGCAGCCTCCCCCCCCCCCCCCCCCCCCCCCCCCCCCCCCCCCCCCCCCCCCCCCCCCCCCCCCCCCCCCCCCCCCCCCCCCCCCCCCCCCGGGGAGACGTTTTCAGTAGGTACGTCCTCAGAGCCCGCTCACGACGTGCAGGCCCGAGTTGTCGTCTTTGACCTCGACAGAGGCGGTCTGGCCCATGGTCAGGTCGCCGCGGATGATGGCGTCGGCGAGACGGTTGCCGATCTCGTTGGTGATGAGCCTGTTGAGGGGGCGGGCGCCGAAGCGCGGGTCGTAGCCCCTCTCCGCGAGCCAGTCCTTGACGGGGTCGGGGACGACGAGGGTGATGCGCCTGTCGTCGAGGCGGCGCTGGAGCTCGGCGAGGCGGATGTCGACGATGTCGCGGATGGCGGAGCGGGAGAGGCGCTTGAAGATGATGAAGGAGTCGATGCGGTTCAGGAACTCGGGCGGGTAGGCGCGGGAGACGACGTCCATGACGGCGTCGCGCACCGAGGGGTCCACGTCGCCGTCGGGGGATTCCCTGTACGGATGGTGCGGGTCCTGGCCGACGAGGATCTCGGCGCCGAGGTTGGACGTCAGGACGATGATGGTGTTCCTGAAGTCGACCTTGCGGCCCTGCGCGTCGGTGAGGTAGCCCTCGTCGAGGACCTGGAGCAGCAGGGCCGAGATGTCGCGGTGGGCCTTTTCGAACTCGTCCAGCAGGAGCACCGCGTAGGGCTTGCGGCGCACCGCCTCGGTGAGCTGGCCGGCGTCCTCGTAGCCGACGTAGCCCGAGGGCGCGCCGATGAGCCGCGAGATGGTGTGCTTCTCCTGGAACTCGGACATGTCGAAGCGCACGACGGCCGACTCGGTCGAGAAGAGGAAGCCCGCGAGCTTCTTGCAGAGCTCCGTCTTGCCCACCCCCGTGGGGCCGAGGAAGAAGAAGGACGCCAGGGGCTTGTTGTCGCCGCTGAGGCCCGCGCGCTGCAGCCGGACCGCCTCCGACACGGCCCGCACGGCGTCGTCCTGGCCCTTGACCGCCTCGCGCAGCGTCTCCTCCATGTGGACGAGCTTCTCGATGTGGCCCGACGTGAGCTTCGACACGGGGATGCCCGTGATGCGCGACACCACGTTGGCGATGTCGTCCGCCGTGACCGCGTCGTGGATCAGCGACTCCTCGCCGTCGTCCGCCGCGGCGCCCTTCTGCGGCCGGGCCCCCTCGTCCGCCGGCAGCTGCCGCTCGAGCGAGGGGATGACGCCGAACCGCAGCTCCGACGCCCGCCCGAAGTTGCCCCTGCGCTGCGCCTGCTCCAGGTCGAACCGCGCCCTGTCGAGCTCCGCCTGGATCTTCTTGACCGAGTCGATCTCCGCCCTCTCCCTTTCCCACCGCTCGCTGAGCCTCGCCATCTCCCCCTGGTGCGCCCGCAGGTCCTCCTCCAGCTTCGCCCGCCGCTCCTGGCTGGCCACGTCCTTTTCCTTGCGCAGGCTCTCGAGCTCGATCTGGATCGTCATGATCTTGTGGTCCAGCCGCATGATGTCCTCGGGCTTGGACTCGTGCTGCAGCTTCAGGTGGCTCGCCGCCTCGTCCATCAGGTCGATGGCCTTGTCGGGGAGGAACCGGTCCGTGACGTAGCGGTTCGACAGCGCCGCCGCCGCCACGAGCGCGCCGTCCGTGATGCGCACCCCGTGGTGAACCTCGTACTTGTCCTTGATGCCCCGCAGGATGCTGATGGTGTCCTCGACCGTCGGCTCGCTGACCACGATGGGCTGGAACCGCCGCGCCAGCGCCGTGTCCTTTTCGATCTGCCGGTACTCGGTGAGCGTCGTGGCCCCGCAGCACTGCAGCTCGCCGCGCGCCAGCGCCGGCTTCAGCAGGTTCGACGCGTCGATGGATCCCTCCGCCTTGCCGAGGCCGAGCAGCGTGTGCAGCTCGTCGATGAAGAGTATCACCGAGCCCTCGGCCTTCTGCACCTCGTCCAGCACCTTTTTCAGCCGCTCTTCGAAGTCGCCCCTGAACTTGGCGCCCGCGATCAGCGAGCCGAGATCGAGGCTGATCACCCTCTTGTTCTTGATGCTCTCGGGCACGTCCCCGCGGACGATGCGCAGCGCCAGACCCTCCATGATGGCCGTCTTGCCTGTGCCCGCATTGCCGATCAGCACGGGGTTGTTCTTGGTCCGCCGTGAGAGGATCTGGATCGTCCGCTGGATCTCCGCGTCCCGCCCGATCACCGGGTCCAGCTTACCCTCGCGGGCCCGGCTCGTGAGGTCGATGCCGAATTGCTCCAGTGCCGTCTTTTCCTCCTCATTCCCTCGGTTCATCCTGAAGGTGCCGCTTGATGGGTGCGGGCCGCCGCTGGCATAGCATCTCGTGGCGATTGTCGGGAGCAGCTGCTGTGCTCGTGTTGTTGTTCGCAGGTTCTGGCTGGCGGCGAGTCGCCACGCAGGTCTTGAGGACCGAGCAGCGACACGACTGAGGCGCTGCGCCGCCGAAGCCATCAGTTGCCGTCTGGCCTGCATGGCTGGCGATGCATGTATAGCGTATAACACCAAGGGTTTGGGTTTGGACAAGAAGACAGTTGCCACGACGCAGTTGTTTCTTTCTTCCTTTCTTCTTCTTTTTTAAAGCAAATGAAAATAAATATGTTTTTCGAGTCACAAAAGTTTTTCAAGATAGACAAGGCGATGAAAGAATGAATTAACAGTGTCACGGCATCCCAGCGGACATGGGGATGTTTCTTTAATACTCCTTGTCGTCATTCGAAGTCACCATTCGAGATGGTGAGAGCAGCTTCTAGGACGTTCGGCTCCGCATAATCCTAAAAGCCAATCATCGATCGGAAGCCGAGGTTCCACATTTGTCCGGAGTTCACACCTCCTATCGCCTTATCATCACGTGTCCGCAGCCCCATGTTCCCACAGGTTGGCAAGGAAAATAACTGAACTGGGTCGGATTCCCAAACCGGCTTAGCGCCTGAGGGTTCGCATTTTGGCTTCCCACAAACTCGCTAGCCGGCGCTCACGAACGAATATTCCATCATTCCGGGCGAGCCATCACCACAACCAGCGACTTTGTCTTTCTCCCCCCCCCTTTCTCTTCAATCGCCCAACGAGGACACAGCCCGAGAGTCAAAATGTCGACCACGACCAAGCAGTTCGGGAAGTCAAGCCGGGAGGTTCCCGCCTCTTCGGAAAAGGCTCAGAAGTGGTACCCTGCCGAGGATGACAGCGCGCCCAAGAAGGTGAGTCGGCAGAGTGAGCATGGTGATTTCCACTGTTGCGATGGGATACAACGCCATCGAGTTTTGCCTCTGCCCTTTGGGAACTTGGTCGGGGGAGGGGGGGTTGGAACAATCACCGGCAAGGAGCGACCATAAAAGCGCGTCATATCACAACTTTATACGACATCAATCGCATATCGATTTGACGGAGTAGGTCAAGTCGTAATCAAACGACTTGTTCATCGACTTGTGAACAGCCCAGACGGACACCAATACGCTCAACACGCATTCGTTCCGTTTCGATATGATCCCGCGAGAACCCGACCCGACCCGTTCGCCTCCTGTTCCAATGGACCAAACAACAACCAGGACCCAGGGCAGAGAGCTTCATAACCTGATTCTCATTGAATCAAGTTCCATTGCGAAACAGATTTGATCCCGCAACCAGCGACGGAAGAGCTAACCCGTCGTTTTTTCCCCCCCATCAAATAGGTCCGCAAGGCCATCCGCTCCTGGACTCCCCGTTCGTCCCTGCAGCCTGGTACCGTCCTGATCCTTCTGGCCGGTCGCTTCCGCGGCAAGCGTGTCGTCCTCCTGAAGACGCTAGAGCAGGGTGTCCTCCTGGTCACCGGTCCCTTCAAGGTTAACGGTGTCCCCCTGCGACGAGTCAACTCCCGATACGTCATCGCCACCTCCCTCAAGGTCGATGTCTCCGGCCTGGACACCGCGAAGATCGAGGAGATCTCCCAGCCCAAGTACTTCACCGCCGAGAAGGCCAAGGAGAAGGCTGGTGAGGAGGCTTTCTTCAAGCAGGGTGAGAAGCCAGAGGTACGTCGTTCCGCTGAATATTTCTTTTTGTTCTTTGCTCCAAACCACCATCTCTAGTGGCTCAGACGCGCCACCACTTTACACGCACTAACATCAACTTTTTTTTTTCCCAAACAACAGAAGAAGCAGATCAACAGCAGCCGCGCTGCCGACCAGAAGGCCATCGACAAGGCCCTGATCGCCAACATCAAGAAGGTCGACATGCTCGCCAGCTACCTCGGAAGCTCTTTCAGCCTGCGAAAGGGCGACAAGCCCCACGAGATGGCCTGGTAAACGCAAACAAGCAAAAAATCGCCCTCCCTCTTCTGTTTTCCGACGCAAGAAACCCTCGCCCAACCACACCAACCGAGGGGACCTAAGATAAAAAAAAATAAAAGGGGGGGGCAGTCTATCATGTGCATGAGAAAAAAAAAATTCAAACGGGTCAATGACACAGGACTGGGCTCAACAAAATTTTTTAGCGGTTTTTACCCACCATCTAGGCGGGGGAAAGAGAGAAATCGCAGAGGTGGGTAAAACCCCCTGAGAGCTTTCTTTCATAGGGGCAGGTTCGGCCAATTTGCAGTTGGAAGTTGACGGGGCATCGGTTACCATCTTGGAGCTTTCATTAGGTCTTTTTTTTTTCACAGCTTTAAACAATTAAATAAGCATAAATGAAGCAATAGAGCTGCTGGAGAGAGACGTCCTCTCCGGCGTGTGTGCGTGCGTGACAACAGTATGACATTGAGAACTTCTGTCCGTCTCATGCCTTCCTTCCAACACGTCCTTCATTATCTGTTGCTACACATGACCTCTATTCGCTGGTCGCAACCGCAAAAACGTACATCGGATCGTGAACATTCATGGGATCGGACATTAGCATTACTTTACTTTGTTTACCATGTTTCACTAGGGTTTTTTTTTTTTCTTCTCTTTTCTCTTCTTTCCCCCTCCCCCCCCCCCCCCTTCCTCTATTCTACACCATTACAATCCATATGCAATGTTTCCACTTTGTTGGCCATTTCCCTCCCCGTTGGCCCTCACAAGACAAGCAGACACGCGACAACCTTACAATCCTCGGTCCACCCAACTCTGGATCATGCCCACAGGGCTGGCCTCGTAATGTTTGATGGAAACCTTGCCAGTGGCTTCGTCTAGCGTCGTGTTTGCCTGAACAAAGACTTTGCGAGGTTGCTTCTTATCCATGACGACCTTGCGAACCTTGCTCCAAAAGTCGGAATCCGCATTCGTCATCTCGAGGTAGAAATCGGAACCTGTTTCTACATCGGCCGTGGCCTTGTAAATATGAATCTTTTGGAGGTAGTCGGCGACAGCCTTGCGGCCTGATGTGAGAATCTTGGATCGATCAAGATGAATGGTCAAATCGGAAAGATCTTCCTGGTTGTAATGAAGCTTGCAGAAGTCGTCCTCGGCCTGCAAAAAGCATTTCAAGATGGAGAAACGAGCTCGGCTATGAGCCTGTCCCCATTTCTTGCTCGAGGGGTCGTAGAATTCTATGCCCGCGAGGCCACCACGAGCCATGGACAAGTATGAACTATACAAAACATCACCAGCCTCACCGTCCATATCCAGACTACCGTCTCCGAATCCAAAGATGCTGAGCACGGGGAATTCGCAGGAAAGATGCATAGCCACGAGCTCGGCACGGCACTCCTCGTACGATGCGCCCATGTTTCCGAATACTGAACCCCAGGTCTGGCCAGGCTTGTACCAGGTGGTGATGGGTTTTCCGGTTATCGGGCTGACAGGAGGGTTCTCCTTGTCGAAGTTGTACACACCAGGGGATGTCTCCTGGAGAAGCTTTCCGCAACCGTGGCCTAGCCGCGACACACAAGAATTTAGTCTACAATATGCAGGCAAGCCCATTTTTTCGAGGTCACTTGTAAAAACTCACCTGTCAGTTCGTGAAGACCAACTTGGACCTCAAAAGCAACTTCGCGATACTTTTGGAAGATGTCGAGGTCCTCCTCGCGGATGAAGGGGATCTTCTCGTTTGGAGCCTTTGCGCTCAAAACGTTGCCCAGAGATACGTTTTTGAACCCTTCATTCTGGCGAATGTCGTCATAGTTTGGAATGTTGATGCCGGCGGGGATCCCTGAACCAGCAAAGGTCAGGACCTCGAGGGACGTGAAATCAGGAGACAGAAACTTGTCCTTCTCAAAGTCTTTGCTCCAGGGAAGGAGAGGAATTATGCTTGGCGCAGCAGACACGAGCTTGCCAAATGCGCGAGTTCGTTCCAGGTTGACCATGGAAGCGAAGCCTTCCCACTCGCCACGGATTCCAGCAGGATCACGATAGGTTTCGACGAAACCGATGTTGCATTCCACCATGGGACCCTTGTCCTGGATCCAATTTCTCTGGGAATCTTTGTACGCCTCGAGGGAGCCGCTCTCGAACGACTTGTTGTAGTTGGTGTGCATGGACCGCTGTGTCTCGTTGTCGGCATTTTCTGCTGCCCGCTTGATGTAGGCTGCTGCAGCCTTCATCTCTCCGGCGTGGTCTCCGTACACCAGTCGAATGGTCTTGCCCTTCAGGGCCGAATCCTCAATGGTGAATTCTGTTTGCTTGCCAATATCCCCACCATCGACGGGAACGCTTGTCACGGCTGAGGCAATCAAGATATCGAAGGAACCATCTGCCTTTTTGCGCAATCTTGTGTTTTCTGGCAGAAGACCCTTTTTCTCCATCCATGCAGAGACAAGTCCAATCTCGGTCTGCGTGATGGAGGGGGAGTCAGGATAGTAGGTAGTCATGTGGCCAACGTCGGGGAAACCAAGATGCAGCATTTTAGGCTTATCATGGCTGAACATGCCGCCATGCGTTGCCTCAAAGAATGCGTTGGTTTCGGGGGAAGTGGCTGCGAGGGCAGCAACAGACTTCTCACTGCACCTCGGCAGGAACTTGGTGTCGCCAAAGCTTTTATAGTTTCCATTGTTGCCGAGGAACATGGCAGCATACTCGAGGAAGCTGGTGAGCTCGGCGTCGTCGATGTTAGCCTTCCTGGCCAGGGCCTGCCAGTCGCCATTGCAATTCTTGTGCAATGTGAGAATCAAATCGTAAATTGGCTCGGACTCTGGAGAGATCTGTCGAAGAACAATTCTTGTCCCTGCAAAGCAAGCCCTGCGAGGTGTGGTAAGCAATCTGTATTGTTGTAGGAAGAATAATGCCGGATGCAAGTTTTGTGCAAGGCGTACTTGCTAATGAAATGAGCATATCGCTTCTGCTTGTCGTTCAAGGGCTCAAAATGCTTCTCAATCTCCAGCCTGACGACGGTGGGCGGCTGGTCGGCGAGAAACTGCCCCAGATCCACGGCTTGTGACATGGTGGAAGAGAATCTCTGGGTGGTCAATGGCGGCGCAATGGAACGGACAGCACGGAGCACTGGAAGCGGGCGACAGGTCGATGGCGCGTTCGAAGCACGCGGTCGAAAAGATGATGGACTCGGGAGGGCAGCCAGGAATCTAAGGCGGCATGAGAGGGACATGGGAATTTTGAAGGGATGAACTCGGGCGGACGTGAAAGGGGGCTTGGCGTCAAACTGGTCCGCAAGTCGGTCGGTCGGTCGGTCACGCACTGGCACTGGCCGATGCTTCCCCCCCGCGCCTTCCGTCCCACGGAAACAAAGGTGGTGGTGGTGCATGTGCCTGCCTCAGGCTTCCCTTGCCGAGAGAGGGAAGGCGGGGGATCTGCTCCTTCCTCCTCCTCTGTACCCCGCGACGTGACTGAGGGGCTGTGTTGCTGCATCTGCAACAACCATTGGATAGAGAGGCTCGGCTGTCGAATCTTCGAGCAATAATGCCCACGACTTCATTTTTGTCTCAAGCTTCTCGACCGGGTCGATGGCTGTCGAATGGCAGCGCCTATTTTCTCCATCATCATGACTTGCTTGAGAATGGAAACTTTGAGGCCGAGTTCGACGCGGTAGGTAGGTTGCAAAGAAACGAAAAAGACAGATGATTCATCACCGAAGAAAGAAACGTTTGGATTTGTACGACCATCTGGCGTCGTACGTACTACGTAGTAGTATATACTTGCATTGCAATTGATTGACGCTGCCTGATCAGGAGACGCCCGCTGGGTTGCACGGAAACATGGGGGCCACCGATAAGAGTGGATGGCTAAATACCAAGGTGGGAAAGTGTTAAAGTACGAGGCGCACATTTTTTTCCCGTGTCATAAGCATTAACCATCGGCAATCAATCCTGGTGTGCGTGGTGGTGGTGTTTGGAGGTTGCCGCCATGCAGAGATCTCGGTTGACACGGCAATAGATCAATTGCTTCATCCACCAAGTCATCACCGACACCCTGCCGTCTTCCAGCGATGAATGCTTACGCAGTAGGTATAGGCAAGCATGCTGTCGGCGGCTGTTCGGTCGTGGCGTGGCTTCGAAGATGAGAAGATTTTCCACTAAACTTCTTTGGCGCAACTGCATTAGCCGACGACGGGATGGGTTGGTTGGTTGTCTCTGCAGTTGCCCAACGTGGCAAGCGGATGTGGATGGATGAAAAGAACAGAAAGATGAAAGAAGAAAGAAGAAGAAAAAAGTAGAAATGATTGTCCATGAGTTCAGCAAGGTATCGAGATGCATGTCTGGAGCTTGTTCCGGAAGCAGTCCCGCATAGAGGCTGCATGTCCTGCTCCTCTCCTTGTTCCAAACGCCCGACGGACCTTGAACCTTGAACCTTGAACCTTGAACTTGAAGCTGCCAGCCTTGCCGCTATGAACCTTGCTCGTGTTGCGCTGCTCTGTGTAATCGTGTATTAAACCGGACCTTGCGCTCTGCCTTTGAACCGATGTTGCAGTTGACAGTCAACGAACTGTCCTTTCTTCCCTTTCCCCTCTTTGCAATCACTATTAGGCAGGTACTCGCGGCGGCTTCTTCCTGCCGTGCCCAGCTTGTCTGAGTCGCACCTGCCGTATACATTGTACATTTGCACATCTTCATCCGGCCCCATCGGACTCAAGGGTAGCTAGCCGTCAGCCGACCATCGTCATCCTTGATTCAAATCGTGAGACGCTTGCTTGTCCGTCGCTGTCCTCCAGGCAGAATTGCTGCACAAGATGATTGTATGAGATTGCATCACCAAACACTGACGTTGTGTTGCTAGCTCCTACGGTGGTTTTTTTTTTTTTTTGGCCATTTTGGATTCAATCTTGCAACGCTGAGAACTATAGTCCGCACGATCTCGGGCTCTCTTCTTGTACGGAATTCAAAATGTCATCCTACGATGGCGCAGTTCCCAAAGGTCCAGACAATACCGTATCAGCGGCCGGCGCCAAATCTACGTCATCCTCAGTATCTGCTGCCGTAACCAGCGTATGTGAATCTCAGTCTCGGCGTCGGCATCACCTCTGGTTGGTTACGGGCCCTGCAGGATGCGGCAAGACGACTGTGGCCGAGTACCTGGCCAGTGCACTCAGTATTCCCTATATCGAAGGCGATGCGGTATGTGACAACTACTTGAAATGCCTGCGTCTTGCCGGAAACTCGAGGCCCGTGGGTTCGCACTCACTGACCTGACGAGGTAGTACCATCCCCAAGCCAACATCGACAAAATGAGCGCCGGCGTTCCCTTGACTGACTCGGACCGTTGGGACTGGCTTACGGAATTGCGCAAACAGTCGAGCAATTGCATAAAAAATGGCGCAGACGGTGTAGTGGTGACTTGCTCTGCCCTCAAGCTCAAGTACCGCGATGTCATCCGAGTTGCCGCCTATTACGACCGAACCATTCTAGTCCACTTTATTTTCCTCCATGCTTCCCAAGAACTACTGTTGAAGCGCGTTGCTGAGCGAAAGGGGCATTACATGGGCGCCAACATGGTCAAGAGCCAGTTTGATGTCCTCGAGCGCCCTACAGCGGATGAGACGGACGTCATCACCATTGACGCCAGCCAGAGCGTAGATCATGTCAAAAACGATGTCCTCGCCAAGGCGAATACCTTGCTCGCTGCCGATTCCTAAAAACATAGAGCGCTGCCCGGAGCCTAACTGACTTTACCGCATTGACATGGGTCCTCCTCCCCGAGACGCAGGTGATCCTCCTGGTCATCTTTTGTTTTGTAGTCGAGCGTCTGCTCTTTACTGCATACTGCGTAGTATGCAACTTTCGTCATCTCCCTTTCTCATATTGTTTTTTTCATGTATCTCCTTTTGGCTATACAACTCATGGATTGCGTGGTGTTCACCAATATCGTGGTGTTTTGGATGGGCATGCTGACCATTTGTCGGCAACTCGGCAGTTGAAGCATCTTGAATGAATTTATACTACAATAGAGTATCTTCTTGGTTTATTTTGTTTTTGATATAAAATGGCGGGCATAGTCGTGTGTGCAGTATTGATTAGTACAGATTGATTAGTACAGTGTAAAGGCCATGATACAAAATCCACCAAAGTAGATGATCCCATGATGGACACGAGGCGTCATGTACATGACCGGTTTTTTTTTATTCTTTTTTCCCCCAAGAAAACGCTCTCCATCCATTTCCTCGAGTTTCTCCTTGGTTGCCCCCCTACCGCAAATGCATTACCATGACGTCAGGTTCCTCAACCACTCTCCTCACCACCTCGGCGGCTCTCGCCATGGTGGCCCCGTCCACAACCCTGTGATCAGCACTCCAGCTGAAGTTGGTGACGTGCCGCTTGACAATTCTGTCGCCCTTGCCATCGTCATCGAACGCCGGTACGGTCCTCATGCGGCCAAGGCCCAGAATAGCGACCTCCTTCTCCACGATGACAGGGCTGAGGTATGTGCCGCCGATGCTGCCGATGTTGGAGACGGTGATTGTGCCACCGCGCATGTCGTCGGGGGAGATTTTACCGGCGCGGGCCAGCGCCTGTAGGCGGAGGAGCTCGGCGGCGATGGAGAGGATGTTGCGAGAGGCAACGTCCCTTACGACGGGGACGAGGAGGCCCTGGGGCGTGTCCATTGCCACGCCGATGTTGTGCTGGGATCGCATGACTATGTGCGGTTTGCCGCTGTCTTGGTCTATCTCGACGCGGGAGTTGAGGATGGGGAACTGGTGGAGAGCCATGGAGACGGCCTTGATGATGAAGGGGAGGTAGGAGAGCTTGTCGGGCTGTTGGGCTGTCTCGTGCGCGGCGCCCGCGGTCTTGGAGAGGACCTTGTTCAGGCGGGTGCGCAGGGCAACGAGCTCGGTGAAGTTGACCTCGTCCGTGTACAGGAAGTGCGGTATGCTGAGGGAGCGCGTCATGCTCTTGAACATCATGTGCTGCATGGGCGTGAGCGGCGTCCTCGTCTCGACCTGGACACCGGGCGGCGGTGGTGCCGCAGACGAGGGCGTCGCGGCCGACGTCTCGGCGGCGACGCCGCCGCCTTGATCCCTGTCCCTTACAAACCTGTAAATGTCCTCCTTGAGAACCCTGCCGTCCCTGCCGCTGCCGTCAATTTCGATGATGTCGATGTCGAGCGTCTTGGAGAGATGCCGCACGGCGGGCGTGGCCAGGGAAGCCATCTTGCCCTTGGGTTTTGCCGCCCGCGCGTCGCCGTCCTCGCTGGGCCGTTGGACCGTGTCATTCTCATACTGAGTGGGTGATGGTGATGATGACGACGACGACGATTGCGCCGATTTTCGCTGCTGCTCGGCCGACAGCAGCGACGGGGGGGGTGTCTCGGGCTCGGCGTCCCCTTCTATGTCAATGTCGACGAACGGCTTGCCGACCTTGGCCATCTCCCCCGCGTCGTAGTACAGCTTCTGAACCGTCCCCGTGAAGCGGCTGGTGATTTCCACCGACGCCTTGTCGCTCTGCACCTCACAGAGGGGGGAGAACTCCTCGACCCGGGCGCCCGGCTCAACGAACCACTGTATGACTTCACACTCGACGATGCCTATGTGATTTCGGGTTTTTTTTTTCGGAGGATACGACATGGCCAGGTCAGCATGGAACCTCGAGACAAGACAAATACGCTCGTTTGCTTTGGGTCGTCCCCCCCCCCTCCCCTTCTCCCTCCCTATGCTGATATCGGAAGCATGGGCCCTCGGGCCGAGCACACCGCTCGTTTCCGACTCACGACGGGTTTTTGAAAAAGAAACAGAATAGATATACATCGAGGCCGAAGTCGCAATGCCGTCTGGGCAACGTACCTTCCCCAATATCTGCCAGCAAAACGGGTTTCACGGCCCATACTCTTGGCGATTCAGAGAACCACCTAGGTCTCACTGCGCCGGCGACGGCGGTGACTCTTCCCGCGGCCATCCGGACCATGACTCTTGAGGTCTGCAGCTGCCGCCGGAGCGCCGTGGGACTTCGAGGGAGAAACATGGCGTCCGCGGAGGTTCCGGATCTACCCGCTCGATTTTGTCGCGATACGTTAGGACTAGCTGTGCGTTGTTTTTGTTTATTTGTTTTTGTCTGATTTTTCACAACGAAAAAATTGTAAAAAAAAAAAAAAAAAAAAAAAGTACAAGCAGCAAGATTGGAATGAGGGAAACCAGTGTAATGTTTGCGACGCGGCCGCGTTGTTCAGCTGGCTTCAGTCGGCATTGTTGGTCGGTGGGGTCAGCTGAGCCACCCGCGGATAGCCGAGTCCGGGGAAAGACAAGATGGAAACTGGCCCGACACACCGCCTACCGCTACAGGCCTTAGCGTCAGCCCCAGCAACGAATCCACCCGCAACTCCATGACAGACAGTTCGCCTCGCCAGCTTGCCAAAAAAAAAAACCTCCAAAAAAAAACGGTTTACCACCCGCGTCGGCGGCACACTACAACGCGCGCGCAACGACCCTCCCCCCTTGCGTGCCATGGCATTCTCCCGCAAGCTCGGCCTAGCAATCGCCGGGCTGGCCTCCCGACGTCCGCCGTCCTCGCCCCTCGCTCTCTGCACCGGCTGCCAGCGCCGCCGGGGCTTCACGACAACGGCTCCGGGCCGGCGCACCGAACCCCCCGCGTCGGGCGCATCCACAGACCCCAAGAGCCACATGGCGGGAACGCCTATCGAGGCGCCTCGAAGCTACGGAAAGCGCATGAGTGAAGACTTCGTTCCTCGGCCGTTGCCCCGGCCGATAGGCATGCCCCTGCCGCCGAGGCCGGGCGAGAACACGGGCATAGACAACCGGTCATTCAAACAACGGAAGGAGGACTTCGGCGACTACGAAAAACACATAGCTAGACGAAAAGAATTGTATGCAGCCAAGAGAAGAGAGGAGAGAGGGAGGGGGGCAGGGAGGTGGGCGCCGAAGTAATTAGGAGCTGGTTATGCTGACGTTGTGCTTGCTGCTGTTGTTTTTTTTTCTTTCTCCTCTCTAGAACCACCAAGCTATCACGCCCGTACTTCCGCGACTGGGGAAACCTGCAATTTCATGAGGGAAAATCCTTCATCGCGCCCCCGCGACTGTTCAAAGCCGAGCTCTCCCTCTTCTTCCCCAATCTGCGCGGGGAGACGCTTCTCAAGACGGACCCGGCGCCCCGCGACACCACCCCTCTCCTCGAGGGCAAGGCCTCGGTCGTTTCCATCTTCAGCAGCCAGTGGGCCGAGAAGCAGGTGGCCACGTTCGTCTCGGGCGAGTCCAATCCCGCGCTGCACGAGGTCATATCCGGCAGCGGTGGCGTCGCCCAGATGGTCAGCATCAACTACGAGGACAACAGGGGCAAGGCCTTGCTGATCAAGCTGTTCCGCGGCTCGCTGCGCAAGAGGTTCCCCGAGCGCGATTGGGACAAGTACTTTCTCGTGCAGAGAGGCATCACCGACGATATCCGTGAGTCGATTGGTCTGCTCAACAGCAAGGTCGGCTACACGTATCTCGTTGATCACCACTGCCGTATCCGGTGGGCTGGTAGCGGATCCAGCCATCCCGAGGAGAACGTCAGCCTGGCAAAGGGCCTGGCTCGGATAGTGGACGAGATCAAGAGAGGTGTCGCGCGTCCAGAGGCACGTCCAGAGGGGCTCGGCCCGGCAAGCCTTGACAAACGAAGCATTGGAGAGACGGTCGACTAGACAGACACAGTCCATGGTTCAAACCAACGGCAGTCAAGATATGCCCCAACGGTTTATGGATTTTTTCAACAAAAGCGGCTGTGACATTCGAACGTCTCTGTAAAGACACGCCGTTCGTGTATCCTGTACAACAAACACCAAACATCAAATGTAGACAAGAAACAAAAACAAAATACCCTTTTGATACCCCGTAAAGTTACTATCCTGAAACGCCCGCATAATTTGTGCATTTTGATACGACTCGGAGGGAGGAAAAAGAAAAACCCCCGTGACAAACAGAGAATCTCGTCAGAAAGAAAACATACCAACCAAAAAAACAAAAAAAAAAAAAACACCTTGTCACGAGAACCAAAAGAACAGAAGAAAGCAAAAGGCGATAAAACACCCCATGATTATGCCGTCTCTCCTCTTCCGCGCCGATATCCTGTTAATCACAGTATTTATCCCCGGTACCTTGTTCGCAGCCATGGTGATCCTCCTATTGATGCTCGCCAACGTCTCCCGCTGCAGAACAAAGCTATCGTTTACAGCATACGCCTGACTCAGTGCACTGTCCGCCATGTTGTGGCTGTTTTCGATACGGTTCCGCTCGTTCAGCATGTATTCCGCCTCCTGTGCCGCGGGATTGTTCGCGCGATACTCGTTGATGTCGGACCGAACATTGGACAGTAGGTTAGCTCGGTCGCGGGCCTGTTGTAGAGTGTCGCGCAGCCGGTTGAGGTCGCGCCTGTGCGCTGACAGCTTCTCGCGAAGAAGAGTGAGGTTGTTTTGTTTGAGGGCCGACGATGTCAGGGTTGTTTCCGAATCGAGAAGACGGGCTAGTTGAGCTATGGTTGAATCGCGCTGAATTGTGTTTTTTTGCCACGAGCTTTGAGTCAGTCTTGTTCTCGCTGCTTTGTTTTCGGGTGTCGGGATACATGACAGCGGTATGTCCCCGTATCCCTGATGCAAGTTGAAGGAACGTACCTTGTCTAGCAGCTCTTCAATCTTGGCCACGGTAGAGCGTTCTTGTTCTGTGGGTTTGGCCGGGATGTTGGCCGCTGAGGAGAATTGGGAGTACGTGTGAAACAAGCTCTCCGTCTGGTCCGGTCAGCCGGGAGGTCTGCGTTCTGCGTTCCGCTCAGATGCGCCGCCGCATCGTTTTCCATCCATCGAGAATCCGCCGTGGAGTGTCGTTACTGCTTACCTGACTCTCTTGTGTTCTAGCCTGCTGCCTGAGGTGAGCCCAGCCCGAGCTTGCAGATGTTGCGGCCATGTTTGCAGAGCTGGCGACCTCGGGTGTAGTTTGAACTCTCGTCGTGTTTTCTCTGTCAAGCTAACCCGGACGCAACAGGTTGCGCTTTCGTCACGACTACTACTTCAACAACACCCGGAATTGGCAGGATCACATGGCATCTTCACCGCCTTCCCAGGGTAAGTAAGGCTCGAGACCCTCATTTCAGACACGAGAAGTATCACATGATGCGGACCGGAGCTCAAGCATTGATTAGGTAACCCCCCCCCCCCCTTTCTTCCCTCTCGAGTCAAAGGTCAGTTAGCCAATGAGACATCGCCGCGAGGCCCCTCTCTCCCAGCACGCACAACCAGGAAACCCGAAACCCTAGGGCAATTTTTCACCGTCTCGGCAAACTTTCAACTAAAAATTCCCAGCAACGCCCATACCGACCCCATCGCGATACAGGAACGACGGTCACGGTCGCAGGCTGACTTTTTTCCGTCGACACACTTCGCACATCACCTCCATCGAAGATATTCAAGATGGTGAGTCAATGATTTCATCCTCGTATCTGCTCTACTCCTTGACAGCGATGAAACCCCGGTCCTCCCTCGGCACATACTTCCATCCTCTCTTCAACATCGGGCTCGATTGCATTGGAGCGACGTATTCTGGTTTGGCGTTTGACTGCAAGAGGAGGAAACAACGATGGCGTGAGCATCACAATGAAATGCCGATCGACGGCATCGTGAAACGACCGACTACACCGACCGCCGCCAAGATGTTGCCCATAATTGTGGCCGTCATCCTCGTCACGTCCGATGCCTATGATCCATGGATGAAAATGATTGTCGGCACTGGGAGTACCGGGGAATTTTTACTCTTGTTTCAAAAAAAAAAAAAACTCTGCTTGCGAGCCTAGGGAGTGGAAAATGCCTTGAGGGTGTGAAGAGGCTAACACGAGAAACTTTTAGTCGTCGGGCAAGGTTAAGACCGTCCAGCTCTGGGACAAGAGCAAGGATGATTTAACAAAGCAGCTCGGTGAGCTCAAGACCGAGCTCGGCCAGCTGCGCATCCAGAAGATTGTCTCTTCTGGCAGCAAGCTGAACAAGATGTGAGCCACGACATAGCATTTCCCGAACCCGTCTTCACGTTGTCAAGACGGTTGTCTACAAAATTCCAACCCGCACAATCCGCCGGTCCCACGACTACCCTGCCCGAAACACAGCAACCAGCATCCAGTCATCGTTCAAAGATAACACAACTCAAAACAAGACTAAACCCCGTTGCTAACTTTTTTTTCCTCTCAAAGCCACGACCTGCGCAAGTCCATTGCCCGCGTCCTGACCGTCATCAACGCCAAGCAACGCGCGCAGCTGCGTCTCTTCTACAAGAACAAGAAGTACGCCCCGCTGGACCTCCGGGCCAAGCAGACCCGTGCCATCCGTCGCAGACTATCACCCGAGGACAAGGCTCGTGTGCTGGAAAAGACCAAGAAGCGCATCACTCACTTCCCGCAGCGCAAGTTTGCCATCAAGGTACGATTCCCGCATATGCTCCCCTTCCTGACAACAAAGCCAGCGATGTTCAAGAATCATTCCACCTCATCAACCCAGACAAACAAGTCCCCCCCCCCCCCCCAACCCCTACAATCCTAACCTAGCCTCCCTCCACTCCAAAAAAAAACCCTCCAGCAAAACACAAAACTAACTTTTTCGTGTCCAACTCAGGCCTAAGTACATGAAAACGGATATGCTTTTATTTAAAATCAATAGAGTGAAAGCTGAAAAATAAATGACTCTTTTTGTTTTTTTTTTCTTCCGTGTATTTTTCCAAGACGAGGGCGCTCAACGGCAGAGGGTGGGATGAAAAAAAAGGGGTTAAGCTTTTCTAAACAAAAAAACTCCTAGAATTTTGATCCGTGCTTGTTGTGGAGTCTCGCCTGTGACGCTGGGCAGAGGGTGGGATGAAAAGAAAAAGGGGGAATGCCCCATCCTATTGTTAATAGGGCCGCTGTTTTAATTTGTTTTCCTACCCTATGAACAACCAGTTGGTTATGCTCATGTTCTATAAGTTGCTATACTAGGAGGTTTTTTTTTTTTTTTTTAAAGGTTAAACCCTTTTTTTTGGCAAAGGGTGAGATAAAAAAAAAGGGGTTACCTTTTTAAAAAAAAAACTCCTAGTATAGTAACTTATAGAATATAAGCATAACCAACTACAGTAGTTGTTCACAGGGTGGGAAAACAAACCAAAACAGCGGCCCCATCAACAACAGGATGGGGCATTCCCTTTTTTTTATTATCCTTAATAAAAAAAAATACAAAAAAAAAAAAAGAACGACACGGTCACACTTGTCTTTTTTTTTTGGCCAGCAACGGTCATCATGCGTAGAACCTTTTGTCTGTGTTTTCTCCTCCCGTTCGTGATGGTGGGAAGTTTGGAGAACAGGAGTGAGATTGTTAAAGGAGGTGAAGGGGGGGTCCACCACGGGTCTATCTATGCATTTTCACCTTGTTTACTGTTGATGTTGCGTGAGATGCGAGTCGTTATGGCTGCATTTATGCATGTTCACCTTCAACACTGCTGTGTCGTCTGAACTGGCATTCATCCCCGCGTGTGTGTGTGGGGGGGGGGGGGGGGGACCTCTTGTCGATTCGTCAACACCACGAACAGATACCTGCCAATTCACACAAGATTTTGTGCATTCATTGCCCCAATGTATATGCCTAGTACGTTGTGTACATATATATATATATATATATATCTGTGTGTGTGTGTGTGTGTGTGTGTGTGTGTGTATGTGTATGTGTGTGAATATATATAAATATACCCAAAAGCGATTAAGCCGTAGATTTCCACGTAAATACATCCATCCCATCCCCACCACCCAAAATATACGAGGGTAATAATTCCATTTCCAATCGTGGTTTCCGTGCTTGTACGTAAAACTTTTTTTTTAAAGAAAAGAAAAGAAAAAAGAGGAAAGAAAAAGAATAGGAAAAAAAAAAAAAAACCAATCCAGCTCCTGCTGGAAAAAAAAAACATAGCAGTGCAAACTTGAACCGCTTCCTCAAACGCCATCAGTCCATCCACCGCTTCCCTCATCCTCCAGTCTCCTTCTCCCCGTGAATGAATCGTGATACGGCACTCCATCCATCATGGGAGGAAAAAGACTGTCGCGGCTTCTGAAGCCGATCTGGGGAAATCACACCAATATTGCTTTCACGGCACCAGTTGGCTCTTTTATCGAATTCATGCCATTATTGAGGTCGTCGTCGCCGTCGTTGTCGTCATCGTCGTCGCCTCCGCTGCCGCCGTCGTCATCGCAACGCATCTGCGTCGCTAGCGTTTGCGGTTTCACCCTGGCATGCCTCGCCTTGACTTTCGCCTTGTTCAGCTTGGACAGACTGTTCAGCTTGACCCTGCTCCTGGCTTCGCTCAACAGAGCGTCCATCTCGTGGCACCGGTCCTTGTGGTTCGTGCCCACGTGGCGTCGCAACTGGTCCAGCCTGTGAAAGTCTTTGCCGCAGAGCTGGCATTCATGCAAGCCCTTTACGTTGTGCGTCCGTCGATGCTTGGATAGGTTGGATGACTCGCTGAAGCGCTTGCCGCATATTTCGCACTCCAAAGGTTTGTCACCTGTGTGGGTTCGTTCGTGCATTGCTTTTTTTTTTTTTTTTTCAAACTCATCAGCAGGTCGCATCTAGGATTTCGATTTACATGAGAAGAACCTACTCAAGGCACTCTGTTGCTTGAATGCGCAACCACAGCCAGGGACCTTGCAGACCCATGGTGTTTCGCCAGTATGGATGCGCATGTGCTGATCAAGGGCTTGCTTTGCCGAGAGAGCAGCGCCGCAGACACTGCATTGCACAGGTTTGTCTGAAAAGTATCAGAAGAAGAAGAAGAAGAAGAAGAAGAAGAAGAAGAGAAAGGAAAAGAAAAAAGAAAAAAGAAAAAAGAAAAAAGAAAAAAGAAAAAAGAAAAAAGAAAAAAGAAAAAAACCACTCATCCATGAGGGTCAAAGAACAAGGGGGGGTTTGTACGACTTACATCCTGTGTGAACTTGCATGTGGCGCTCTACTTTGCTCCTTTGGGTGAAGCAGGCGTCACGGGTGCAGTTGAGCCATCCGCATCGAAAACCACCGTTCACTTTTTTGAGCTGCTTCAGGTGATGTTGCTTGCAGTGTTTCTGCAACTGCTCGTCGTTCTCGAGACGCTGGCCGCAGATGGTGGAGGGCTCGTGGCCGACAAGCCAGCGACAGAGAAAGGGATCGTCCTGGGCCATGGCGTCCGGTTTCTCCGTCTCGGCGGCGGCGGCGGCGGCGGCGGGGGGGGGGCTGAAGTTCTGAGGCGCGACCATGGCATCCGTGAGAGAGGCATCGAGCTCCATTGGGCAAGGTGTCGGTATCGATAGAGGAGTTGCTGACAAGGAAGAGCCCATGGAGAGATTGGTCAGGGGCGACATGGAGGGGGACAAATGTTTGGCGTTTGGGGCGGCGTTGAAGTCGAACCAAGGACCAAGTCCGTCTTGGTGATGGTTATGAGGAGCGGAGTGCGATGGTCCGGAGAAGTCCGGCTGGTGAGCGTTCAGCATGAGGTTGGGACCATGTTCTTGGAAAATATGATGAGCAAACTCGTTCGGGTCCTGGATGGGGAAACCGCACTCGTGCGTCTGCATCTGGGGCAGAAAGGGATGGGTGTTTGCCAAGTCGTGGGAGCTGTGTTTGGGTAAAGTACACTTGGTGATCAGCTGGCCGGGATCGTTGGCGACGCAGGATCCATGGTGAGCGAGTCCACGGGCTGGATCATGATGCTGGATAATGTGGCTGGCCAGGGCGTACTCGAGGGCCCATTGGAACGGCTGGTTGGGGAAGCTCGGAGACGCATTGAGGTTGGCGAGTATGGACTCGATGGAAAGACTGCCGCAGGGCAAAGTGTTGTGAAGGTTGGTGAAACTCGGGTTCCCGTAACTCGGCACGATGCCTGAGGAATGAGGAGGCGGCTGCTGCTGCTGCTGCTGCTGCACGTAGGCGTTTGGGAGCATCTGGGACTGACTGTCGCCAAAGGACGCCAGCGCCGCGGCTGCAGCTTTGTCGCCATCCGACAGGACAGGGGAGACGGATAGATGTGGCGGCTGCGTCGAGGGGTCGACGACGATGCAATTCTCGTCAGTGCATGACGGGCCTTCGGCCGAACAGTACTCGTCCAGACAAAGTTGCGGGCTTCCACAGGCATCATCGTCACAGCAGATTGCGCGGCTGGTCTCGCCGCATTGGCTGGGGCAGCTCCCCTCGCAAGCCGAGCTGCAAGAAACGGATACACAGTCGTCGTCTTTGCAGATGCCGAGGCCGCCGCCGTGCGGGAAATGGCCGGCGCCCGCGGCGCTGCTGTTGAAGATGTGATCCCACGAGTAGTCCTGCGCGTGGTCCATGCTGGCGGAAAGAGGAAGGGTTTGCCTCCGACTGCTGCGGCCTCCCCGCTTCGAACGGGCCGGCGGCCGAGGAAGAGCGGAGGACGAGGTCGGCGGTGGTGTCTGAGAATAGTCGTGGAGGAGCAACTCGTGCGACTTTTGAGGCTGCATAAAGTGAAGGCAGGAGTCATGGTGGATGCAGGGCTCGAATGAGCCAAAGGTTGCGTTCATGTGTTCCGCGGACAGCAAGGAGTCGAAATCGAGATGCATGTTGGCCATGTCATCGTTGGCATCGCGACCCGAACCAGGCTGGCTACCGAAGGCCAAGTGCGAGTCGTCCATGATCATGTCGATTGACTACTAGTACTCGGAGCAAGCATCAGGGCCGTTGCGGATTGTTTTTTTTTTTTTTTCCGCTTCTGTTGTTGTCGTCGTTGTTGCCGGATGGTGGCGGATGGGGAGGTCGAAAGCAAAAGAGGTCGTGAGGCAGAGCGAGACTGATTGGAGGATGAGAAGACGGAAACAAGGCGAGGCCCGGACGAAGCTTCGTCAACCCAGTCGATAAGAGGCAGAGATTTCCGCAATGCGCTGTCCCATCAGCTCGCGCCTGCGTCTGCGCGTGTGCGCCGATGTTGGCTTCTCGACCAGATGAGAACCCGGATGGCCACCGTGGGGAGAGAGAGGGGGGGGGGGGGGAGGTCCGGTTCGGATAAGAAAAACGAATAGCGGGTCTTTTGCTGCGGGAAAGCGGGACCCACCTCTCTGTATCTCCTGATCTCCTGCCGTTTCTGCCCCCAAAAAAAGGGCCTTGTCTCTTTGCTTGCTACTAAGTACTACTGGTACTACGTACTAAGTACTGGTAGCAGTGTGTAGAAAACACACGTCACCGTCAGCAACAAGTCCACATGACTAATCTGTGACACACGCATCTCTCTTTCTGGCCTCTCATCTTTCAACACTTTCTCTCGTAAAAAAACACACACACAAAAAAAAAGAGAGAAAAGAAAAGAAAACCATGTTTCGCATTGATCAAGGTGTCGTCGCTGCAGGTCCCGAAATCGACAAGGCAGGCCGGTCAGACGACGGCGTTTGCGGAAAGCGGCCTCGCTCCCGGGTAGGGGCTAGGCCTGTACAATGTACAACCGGTTGGTCTTCCCCGCTGGCTGTGACGCATGACGACAGGGTGGACTCGGAAGATGACATGTCGGGTTGTGCATTGAGGGGTCGATGCGAAAGGAAATGAACATAGGAGAAAGGTGGAGAGGGCGGAAGAGCGAAAAAAAAAAAAAAAAAGAGAGAGAAGCAAAGTGAAAATGATGGAAAAAGAAGATGAAGACGAAAAAAAAAAAAAAGAGAAAACAAAAAGAGCGCATACTACGTACGTGGTTGAGCAAGAAAGCAAGAAAACAGCGCAGCATGCTGAAGCTCCCATATCCTTAGTACTACTACTAAGTAGTACTTATGTACTATAAACTGTGTACTATATACTACTAATGTACTACGTATTACTACTATTACTAAGTACTAAGTAGTAGTAGTATTTTACCCAGCCAGGAGGCAACGCAACGCAAACGCCACGCCAAACCAACCCCGCAACAGAGCAACAGCACAGCCGCAACACCATCTACTTCCCCCAATCTCCCATCACGACGAGAGAACGGGGAACATCAGACCATCGTCCCCCCCCCCCCCAAAAGACAGGACATCCAGCAAACCAGCCCACCGTCCCCGTTCCCGCGGCGCGAAAAAAAAAGGCAACAACGACACAGACAGAAGAGAACGAGCAAAAAAAAAAAAAAAAAAAAAAAGACCATGGGCAACATCTGCGGGAAAGAAGACCCAGAGCCCCAACCCCCCAACCGCATCCTCGCCACCGCACCCCCCTCCCAGCGCAAGTCCTCCCTCCCAGCATCAAGACACAAAGTCGGCGGCCCGCCCCGGACCCTCGGCACCGCCGGCACCGCAACCCAAACCCAAAGGGACGGAGAAGGGGAAGACGCGGCCGGTGCGCGCAGAAAAGCCGCCGACGCAGCAGAGGTACGCACATCCCAGCTCAGCTCAGCCTCCCCCCCCCCCCTTTTTCAGACAAAGAAGAAGAAGAAGAAGAAGAAGAAGAAAAGAAAAGAAGGAGATCAAATCCACAGGCAGAAAGAAAAAAAAACAAATAAAAAAGCAATAAAAAAATATAAACAGGCTAACCACAAACACACACAAAAAAAAAACTAAATTTAAAATATAAAAATAATATATAAAAGGCCCGCGCCAAAGCATCTGCCAAACACGGCGGAAAGCTCCAATCCCAGCTAGCAGCGCAGAAGAGACAATCGCGCAACGACGTGCTGAGGACCCTCGGGGACGACCAGCGCAGACATCGCGAGATTGCGCAGAACGACGAGTCGAGGACGTACAACTAGAGCAGGAGCAGGAGCGGCCAGCCGGGCTTTCTCCTGCACCTTTTTTCTTTTTTTTTCTTCTTTGGCGTCCTCGGGTGGGAGGATGGCGGAGCGTGGGTGGGTGTAAATAGATGGTTGGGGGAGGGGGAGGGGGACGAGGAGCGTTGGCTATATATATACATATATATATATATACATATATATATATATATATATATTCACACTCACAAGACACTCCCCTTTGCGCTCTTGAAACGGCTCACCCAACCAGATGCGTATCAACGGTCGGGCAGCCCCTTTTCTCTAAGAAGAGTGCACCGTTGCCCGCCCATATGTATAACAAAAACCACACACACACACACACACACACAAAAACACACTTTTCTCCTAAAAAAAAAAAAGACACAACAAACACTTCATTCAGCCAGAGGGGGGGGGGGGGGGGGGGGGGGGGGGGGGGGGGGGGGGGGGGGGGGGG
>JABAEC010000026.1:269139-280179 GCA_013435705.1 Claviceps paspali
TCAGCCCCTGGCCCCCCCCCCCCCCCCCCCCCCCCAAAAAAAAAAACGCCGTCAGATACACACTGAAAATATACCTCCGTTCCAGCCTCCACCAACGCAAGCCAATCTACTCCCCACCCAGACAACAGCCAAGACTACCCCCGTCCAAGCCGCCCATTTCAACCCCCCCCAACCCCAACCCCAACCCCTCTAAACCTTCTCAAAAAAGAAAGGAAAAAGAAACCCCCCCCCCGAGCAGCACCTCGTGTCCAACAACAACAACAACAACAACCCCTCAACTAACAGTATACCGACCGCTGGCAGGCGCCCTCCCCTCAGCATCAACCGCCGCCATGGTCCCCTCCCTCAGCAGCCTAGTCATCTCCTGCAGCGCGGCCCCCACGGCGACCTCGGTGTCGCCCTCGATCAGAATGTACAGCTTGGGGTCCGCGTTGGGGGGCACCTCCTTCCCGGGAGGGTAGAAGCTGCCCTTCGTCGTGATGGACGTGCCGGTCGAGTCGAGTATCTTAGCCACGTTTGTCCGGTTGGTGACGGCCCACCTGGCCTTTTGCGGAAAGTCGTTGATCTCGAGCGTCGCGTGGAAGGCTCCGGCGTCGGGGCCCTTGTTGTCGATGGGCTGGCCGGACCGGAGCTGGCCGGCCTTGCCGAGGCGGCTGTTGATGGCGCTGACGGCCGTGCTGACCTTGTCCAGGGCGTCCCTCGCCTGCGGCCTGCTGGCGGCCGCGGCCGCCGCCGGCACGTCGCCGCCGCTCTTTTGGCCGTCTGCCCCCGTCGCCGCCGCCGCCGCCGCCGCCTTGGCGGTTTCGCGCGACAGGATGCCCGAGGCGGCTGCCTTGATGGCGTCAAACGCCTTCTCCGCCTTCCTCTGCTTGTCCCCTTCCCTTTCCTCCTTGTCCTCCTCCTCCTCGCCCTCGGCCTTGTGCGTCCGCCGCTCCCTCAGACGGGCCGCCTCGCGCTCCTGGTCGAGACGGTCGAGTCCCTTGCCGCCGAACCCGGACGACTCCTTGGCCTTGCCCGACTTGACCTTTTCGCGATGGGCCTTTCTCATCTCGCCGAGCGCCTCCGGCACGGGCTGCTCGCTCTGCTCGAGGGCCTTGGCGATCCCCGGCGCGCAGTTCTCCTGCTCCGGCGTGACAAACGTGACCGCCGTCCCCGTGTTGCCGGCTCGCCCCGTCCGCCCCGCGCGGTGCACGTAGTCCTCCAGGTGGTTGGGCGCGTCGTAGTTGATGACCAGCTTGAGCTGCTTCACGTCCAGCCCGCGCGCCGCGACCGACGTGGCCACCAGCAGGGGCACCACGCCCTTCTTGAAATCCGAAATGGTCGAGTCCCGGTCGACCTGGTCCTTGCCCCCGTGGATCGACATGCAGGGATAGCCCTTGGTCATCAGCTCCTTGAGCAGGTCGTCGGCCTTTTCCTGCCTCTCGACGAAGATGAGGGCCCGGGCATCCTCGTCCCCTTCGTACAGCTCGCCCAGGAGCTCGAGCACCCGGAGGAACTTGGTCTTCTCCTCGCGCACCTCCACAATCTGCTTGATCTCCTTGGCGACGACGCTGCGGCCGCCGACCGTGATCTCGACGGGGCTCTTGAGCACCTTCTTCGTCAGCGAGTCGATGATGCGCGGCATGGTCGCCGAGAACAGGATGGTCTGCTTGTCGGGCCGCATGCTGGCGAAGATCTTCATGACCTGCGGCTCGAACCCCATGTCGAACATGCGGTCCGCCTCGTCGAGGACGACGTACGTCACGCGCTTCAGGTTCGTCACGCGGCCCTGGTTGGCCGCGAGCAGGTCGATCATCCGGCCCGGCGTGCAGACGATGATCTCGGCCCCGCGCTTGAGCTCGGCGATCTGCTCTCGGATCGGCGCGCCGCCGTACGCGCACACGGCGCGCAGGCCCATGCTCTTGAGGAAGGGCTTGCAGTCTCGGTGGATCTGGGTGGCCAGCTCGCGGGTCGGCGTCATGATGAGGCCGATGGGTCCGTCCGTGTCCTTGATGGGCGGCTGGTCCATGATGTGGCGGAACATGGGCAGCAGGAAGGCCACCGTCTTGCCGGAACCCGTCTTGGCCACGCCGACGACATCCCGGCCGGACATGAGCGTGGGGATCGCCTGCATCTGAATCGTGGTGGGCTTCTCGTAGCCCAGCTTGTCGATGACATCCAGCGTCTGCCGGGTCAGGCCGCACTGCGCCCACTTCTGCACCGGTTTCGGAACGTCCTTTCCCTTGACCTTGATCCCGTCCAGCTCCAACCGCAGGTCGACCAGCTCCTCCTCGGTGAGCGCGCTCAGCTCGGCCGGCTCTACCCAAAAGTTCTTCCGCACCGGCACCATGTCTATCTTGCTGTAGTCGACGCTGGGAATGTCCTTCTTGCGGCGCTTGCTGGCCATGGCCAGGATGTCACCATCGCCCCTCCGCTCTGCGTCGAACTGGTATTCATCGTCACTGAAATACGCCTCGGGTTCCTGGGCCTTTTTAGCGCCCTTTGACGACTTGGCGAATTCGTTGGGCTCCGACTGCGTCAGATCAGCCATGAATGCATCCAGAGGATCTGCCTCGTCTTCCTCCTTCTCCTCGTCTACTTGCATCTGCTGGTCTGCCGGTTGAGATTCGTCCGCGGCGTTGTTGCCGGGGCCATCGCCGCCGTTGGTGGAAGGGGCCCCGTTGACGTCTGGGTCGACTTGCATGGCGGCCGCGCCGTCGTCCTCTCTCGTGTCTTCGACCACGGGCTCACATCCTGGCTGAGGTTCAGTCTGGTTCTCCGCCTGCAAACGCCTCACGTGCGCAGCACGCGCCGCAGCCGCAGCCTCTTCTTCCGTCTCGGCAAAGTTGCCCCCGTCAGAGTCATCACCCTCGTCCTGGTCGTCATATGGCGTGTCGTCCGTCTCAGTCGGGAGTGCGGGAAGCTTGGTGAGCTTTCTCTTGGTCGTATCTTCCTCGTCGAGGTCAAGCTTGCGCTTGGAAGGCAGCTTGTCGTCCGCCGAGGACTTGCCGAAGCCAAACGCGCTCGTCTTAGTTCTGTTGGCGGGCAGTGCCGATGCTTTGGTTTGCCTCTCAGATCACCACCCCTCCGGGGGCCCCCCTCTCACTGTCAGCTGGCGGATTTCCCCGGTTATCGCGCTGCAATCCGGTACAGGGAAACTCACCCGTGGTTTTTGGTCGAACGGCCGAGGCAGCTAGTTTCTCTGATTGGACAGCAAGTGAACCCAGCACAGGCTTGGGGGTTTCAAGTGTTCTGGATGCAGTCGACTTCTTGGCAATGGTCTTGGGGTCAAACTTGCCAGCGTAGGCGGTCGCGGGGGGTGCGTCACCGGACTCCTTGGGCGTCGCGGGAGATGCGACAGACGAGACGCCAGGAGAGCCTACAGAGGGTAGAATACCCATTGCCTTCATGTCCATCTCGGCAAGTAAGCTTCTCGTCTGGTTGGGGTTGACCTCTTTCTGCTTTTGGCTCTCACTCTCCTTTTTCTTCTTCCAGGCCTCGAGCTTCGCAAGCCTCTCGGCCTTCTTGTCGGCATCGGACTGCGGTGCCGCTGCCCTGCCCTTCACCGGATCCGCGCCGTTATTGCCTCCGTCCGCGAGAGCGGGCTGCCGGGTCCGACTGTCGGCACGACTGCTGCGGGCATGGGAGTCGGCGGTGCTTCCCCGCCGCCCCTCATCACGGGAATCCGGTCGCCTCCGGTGATCTCTGTCTCTGTCCCTGTCCCTGTTCCTGTCTCTGTCACTGTCACGACTGCGGTTTCGTCTACGGCCGGGCGATCGAGGTCTCTCAATATACCGGTCGCGCGACCTGCGCCTTTCTTTGTCGCGGTGATCCCGAGGCCCCCCACGGTAATGGTCGTCATCTCTTCGATCTAGTGACCGCTCCCTGTGCCGAAATGCGTCGCGGTCGCGGTCGCGGTCACGCTCACGACCACCCCGGTCACGATATCGGTACTGCTCCGGAGAGGAAATAATGATTAGCACAATAAACGTGGGCGCACGTGTCCTTTTGGAAACAGGACTTGGGACTTGCTCACATCTGGGCTACGTGACCTAGATCGCCGACGATAGTCCCTACCATCATCCCGACGGTCTCTGTCTCTGTCCCGCCGATCGTCATCTTTCCGGTGGCGACGTGAGCTGTATTGACTGCCTGCAGGACTTGGTGAGCGCGAGTCTCTTGGCCGAGCCATGGCGGCCTCGCAAGCGCAGGAGAAATCTAGGTTGGTGAGTAGTACTTTTTTTTTTTGTTTTAATTTCTTCCTTTTTTTTTTCTTCCCGTCTCTTGTTTTGTGTCCTTCGGTTGCTTCGGTAGGATGGCTCCTTGTTCTTTTGAACGGGGGTTCCCGCTCTGAGGGCTAAAATCCTATACGTAGTAGAGGTTGCGTGCAAAATGAATGGAACAGCTGGTGGAGAACCAAGAGAGGGACCGCCGTTTTAATTCAGATATACGTAAGAAGAAACAAAAAAAAAAACGTTGCTCCCTGTTTCGATGAAAGACACCTAATCTTCGCCAGATGCGCAAGTAAATTGATGGCTGTTGTCTCTGCGAAGGCGCCGGACAAAGGACGGTCTAAGAGATGATGAAAACGGATGGAATGAAACAATGTATGGCTAAGCCGGCCCGTTTTTTTTGCCTCGTCTCGTCGAGTCGATGGTGCACCGCCTCAACAAGGCACGAAGCCACAGCCTGTGGCTGGTCGTCGCAGGCAAACAATACTACGTATACTACGTATATAGTATACATATGTGTTGTGTGTGTGTGGCGCAAGCTAGTAGGTAGGATTCGCTCGGCGCGCCGCCAACAACAAGACAAGACAGCGCAGGAAGTTTGACTTCATTTTCGACACAGACTTTCATCCAACCTCTGCGACTTGACTTCACGACGGGAAAACAGCAGAGAAAAAAAAAACACAGAGGGATATAGAAAAAAAAAAAACAAGAAATGGCCGGATTGGTAGCCTACGCGAGTAGCGACGACGAAGATGGCACCGCTCCGCAGATATCTCCCCGCAAGGCACGTAGCAGAAATCGACAACTCCAGATGAGAATGCGGACGATGATAGATCGCAGCCCAGCTGACATCAAACAAAGCAAACACCAGCCGGCCAAGAAACCAATGTAGAGCCACCAGTCCCAGATGCAGATCAAGGTTCGCAGACTCTCTTTCTTCCCTCTCGTCAACAAAAAAACAAAAACACCAACCGCTCACCCCATTTCAAACAAAACAAAAAAAAAAAAAAAAGCAGAACGAACAGAACAAGCAAGCACCAACCCATCAACACCAAAAGACCATCAACAGCCATCACAATCAGCACTCCGCGCCGTCCCGCTAGGACCGTCCCTCCCCCCCCCGAACGCCAACCTCGCCGAACCGCTCCCCGAGCCGCCAGACGAAGCAGATGCCAACCCCCCCTCGTCGCCCTACTCCTCCACCCGCGCCATCATCCACGACCTCACCCTCCCCTCGGTGCCGGACCTCTCCATCCCCCCCTCCCCCCCCGGGTCCCCCCCGCCGACCACAAACAACAAGTTCCAGCAGTTCCTCGAGCTGAAGCGCAAGGGCACACACTTCAACACGAAGCTCGAGTCGTCATCTGCGCTGCGCAACCCGTCCCTGACCGACAAGTTGCTCTCCTTCGTGGAGCTGACGGGGCCGGCGCAGTACGAGACGACCTTGTCGCCGGACCTCTACCGCCCGGGCGGGTTCCCCGCGTATGCGTACAGAGCCAAGCTGCGAAAGAGCAGAGAGGCATTGGCCAAGGAGAGGGAGGGGGAAAGAGCCTCTTGCAGGGGTGTGGATTTCGTCGGCGCAGCGGCCATTTCAATGCCTGGGGGTGGTGATGGGGGAGCCGCCGCAGCAGCGGGACTGTCGAGGACGGAAAAGAGAAAGAGCGTATGGAAATGACGGGCGCTTCTCTCATGGAGAATTCGAAAAAAAAAAAAAAAAAAAAAAAAAAAACTAGCGTCTTGCTATGATAATGAGAAGTAGGGAAACAGATGGAAAATTTGGACGGACATGTTTGACGATGTGCTTGGCGATATCGGCCACAGGGTGTTAGCCTTGGCTTCGCCGTAAAAGGTAATCTCAATCTTCCAACCATTTCTTCCACATGCCTCGGCATTCGACGTATTTGCAACAAAAACAAAAACCCCTCCAGGAATTTTTCTTATTTTTTTCTTCCTCCATCTCCCCCTCCCTTGCCGACTCACTGGCGACAAGGGGAAAGAAAAAAACCACGAGCTATACTTTGTAGTCTCGACTACGAATACAGATACAATAGCATAATTTTGATTACAACGTACTATCTTCTACTAATACAAACGCAGTCAAGGTATCATTAAACAGGTTCAGAAAAGAGCATATCACCCGTCTCTTCTCGCATACGCCATACATATCTTGAACGTCTTTTCAAAGTCGAGCTACCAAACCATTCGACCTGCGAATTTACGCATTCAAAATTGGCGAATGTATCGCACCTCTCTCGTACATGTTTTCTAGGTGCGTATTGTTCACTCAAAGCATAAACTGCTTATGAAAGGTGAATGAAACTCGGAGAAAGAGGAAAAAGAGAGAGAGGGGGGGGGGAAAGGGGAAATAAAGCAAGTGGCCGAGAGAAGTCGATCGAATTGGTCGACACGATAGAGTCTTTCGGGCCGCCTGATGTAACGAAGGAATATGGAAGAAAGATGACGGCCCTCAACAAAGGAGGGGCAGATAAGGTTTTGAAAGCCTCGGTACACAATGGCCATTTTAAGAGCAGCCTGGGAACGAGAGACCGGCACTCTTGAAAGTGTCGTCGAGATTCAGTTCAACCGTCTGATTGGCGCTGTTGAGGGTTGCGAGGAGCCAAGAAATTGTGTCGGGACCATGCTTGACATCTGCGCCAAGCAACTTTATGGGAATCCTGCGGTCCTCGCAAAAGGGCTTCTTGGTGGCGGCGGTGATGATGACAGCCTGATCCAGCATGGCCGACACCGGAACGACGTTCTGGCCCGGCTGCAGGACAAGGTTCTGGATGGTGATATTGCCCACCAGATCGTCAACGACGTAGCTGTTGAAGGTCGTGTTGCCAAGGTCGATGGTGTAGTAGGAAGGATTGGTGATGGTGGCAGTGGCGTTGAAGTTGGGAATGCCGTCGGCGGCAGTGCCGATCTTGATTTTCGTGTCGGTCAGGACAGTGCCGTTGAGCTTGTTCAATCCCTTCAATTCGACCACCTTGTAGAAGTCGACGTCATACTTCTTGGAGAGACCGGCGGGCTGGACCCGAGTCTTGCCGTGCACTGCGACTCGCAATGTCTCACTCTGGAAGAAGATCCTGTTATATTCATCCAAGGCGTCCATATCGGTGATGATGACTTCCTGACTGATGTTGACGGTCTGGAACTTGTTGGAGTTGGTGGCGGGAAAGGGGATCTGCAAGAAGGTCCGGGCATTGGGAACGTCGAGAAGGGTGAAGCTTCCGAGGAAGGGATCAATGTCGGCTTTTACAGTTCCATCGGTCCTAATGGTGGAGTTTATTTGCATGAGGAACCTGTCGGGCCGAGGTTGGAGAATGTTGATTCCTTGAATGTCGAGTTCGGCCGAGTTGATCTTGGACTGAGCAATGTTTTTGACGCCGACAAATATGCTGCGGGCAAGGTCAGCCGAGGATGTTTGTTGCAGGCAGTTATCGACCACGTGGACAAACGAGGTGCACGATGAGTTGTGGTACAAATACAGGGAAGGCGGTGTAAGTGTCGAGGAAATATTCGACGAGAAGAGCAACGAGGGATTTTTTTTTAAAAAAAAGAAGAAGGAGAAGAAGGAGAAGAAGAAAATAAGGCGCGTGGAGGCGGATGAGTGAGCAAGAGAATTGACCTGAAGGACAGCACTTACACAAGACAGATGACGCCAGCCGAAACACATAAGAATATGATAAGATGCAGCCACCAGAAGCGCTTGCAGTGATTCTTCACGACAAACCTCTTGTGACCGCGAAGGGTGCTTTTTGCACGGCTGTCCTCGGTCTGCTTAATCTCAAACTTGTCGGACATTTTTTATCCCCTCCGTTGACGAACATATATCGCGTCGCGAGAAAGGAAAAGGTTGGTGTTTCAAGAAAGAAGAAGAAGAAGAAACCAGACTAGGAAAAAGGAGAAAGGAAGAGAGAGAGAGAGAGAGAGAGAGAGAGAGAGAGAGCCTTTGCGAGATTTTCCGTCTCAAGGGTGTCTGCAACGGAAGTTTCGCAAACCAACCGATGAACAATGAATACAGGTTGGCACAGCAAGGGGGCGGAAGGGGCGGAGAAGGGGGAAAGGTTACGCGCCATTGCGAAAAGACGGATATCACGAGTATTTAAAAGCCAGGATGAAATCCAAAAGTCGTCCAGAACGGGCGTGCCGGCCGAGAGGCAGCAGCCAGCTCGCCTCGCAGCAAGTTCAAACCTCATGACACGATGGGTTTTCGTTTTCGAGAGGAACAACAACTGGTGGTGGGTGGGTGGGGGGGCATCTCGGAGCTTGTTGACGAACTTGCCAAGGTTTAATTTGTGTGTGGGTGGGCGGTGGAGATGGGGTGTGTGTTTATGTGAGTGATCTGGCAGGTGTGGGCAGCTGTCGCTACTAACTACTACTACTATCAAGTACTAGTACTTGGTAACTACTGCTACGTAGTAAAGTAGTATACTACTACTAGTAGTACTACTAGGAGGATTGAACATAAAGACATGATACTGATTACCAGTACACACAGTTGCACCGGAGTATACATACTATGGTACTAGCCCTAGCCGAATCATAGCTAGGCCTTACTAAAAGCATTCGCGTGATATGTACGTGTCTCTAGCAAGATCAGCACGTACTGACCTGAGCTAATTCCCAACTCTGCGCGTAGAGAGCACTCACTTGTACAAGAGCGTACTACGTACGTCGACCAGGGCACGGGCCACTTGAGCCAAGCCAGCTGTGGCTCCAAGTCCTCCTTACAGAGTTGGCGTGAACCCCGGACCTTGGGACCAAAGAAGGACATCCAGCCAGCCAGCCGTCACTGCTGGCAGCTGCCACCGACGCCGCAGAAGGCGGCATTAGATTGGCCGATGCTTGGGTCGAATCTGCCCCTTTGATTCCATCCCTACGAGGTACCTGCATCCAGTGGTACCTGATAAGTAGCACTACTCACTAGCAGTACTGTAGAAGGTACTACCCAGATGCGAGTACTTGTACTACAAGTGCCGGATACCAGAAGTAACCACTCCTAGAACATACTACTAGAGTAGTACATACTACTACTACTAAGTACTAAGTACTAGTAGTAGTACTCTCAAGAGACATCTACATGCCCGCCCGGGTGGCGCACAACAACGACCCGGGCAAATCTGCACAATGCCACAATGCGTGAGTTTCAGAGTTTCAAAAGCCCCGGACAAGGACAGTAATAACGCGACCGTTGCCGAGGCTCAATACTCAATGCCACCCACCACCCCTTCACCTCCCGTTTCTGGACGGCATGCAGCGAAAAAAAAAAGGACCGATGGAGGGATTGTTTTGTTCGTCTGTACGTAGTAATAGGTAGCAAGTACTAGTGCCTAGTACCTTAGTGGTAGTAGTACTACTTATCTGGGGGAGTTACCCCGTCCGTCGCTCATGGATCTCCAGCAGCTTTTTCTCGCTTTTGTTTTTTGTCTCTTTTTTTTTTTTTTCTCTTTTCCCCTCTTTTTTTCCCTCTTTTTTCCCTCTTTTTTTTTTCTTTCTTTTTTCTTCCGTCTTCCTCCTCGGCGAACCCATCCTGTGCGACAATGCGGGGAAAATAAAAACCTAAAAAAATCGGGGATGCCATGTCATCCCCCATTACCGTGGCAAAAAAAAAAAACAAAACCAAAAAGAAAAAAAAAGAAAAGACAAAAACGAACAGCGCCTGCCGCCACATCGGGCCACGCCAAGGCGTCCGATGAACCTAGTGTCAAACTTCCTCGGCATTGAACGGAAGAGATGGATGTGTCTCAGTCTGCGAGCCCGTAGGTATTGCGCCAGGCGGAGCCAAGCACGCCGCGATCGCGTGCTTCGCATCTTGCTCTTGCCTTGCGACCAGACCTGGCGGGCCATGGGGAAGCTCTACGTTTCTCTCTCTCTCTCTCTCTCTCCCTCTCAAAAAGAAAAAAAAGAAAAGGAAGAAGACGTCGCTCAGCATTTGCTTGTCAGTACTCTGCTACTACGTACGTACTAGCCTGCGAGCCCCCTCGTCATCGTCGTCGTCGTTCGTCGTTCATCGTTCGTCGTTCATCGTCCCCGCCCCCGGCCGGCCGTGCGCAGACAGCAAAAGAAAGCTCCAGCAAGCTCAGCAAGCCTGAGCTGGCACTTTGCCCAGCGGGGGATGGGGGGTGTGTGGCGCCAAATTCTCCGCGCGGACCAGGGGGTGGGGGGAGGGGTGTGTGACGATGAAATTTCTCGACTCCTCCTACATAGTACGTACTACGTAGTATGCTGGGAAAAAAAAAAAAAAAAAAAAGGTTCTTAGGTGGAGATGGTCCCTCCTGGTCCCTCCTTTTTTTCCTACCAATGTAACAACGCAAACACAACTGGCAACTGCCACAGTTTGCCACACTTGCCACAGCAAATCGTAGTACGATAACGTGCACCGCCCCCTTCGTCCTTTGTCTCCATCCATTACTCAGCATCAAACATGGCAAGCCGTGTGGCGTGTCTGACAAATTTTCTCCACCGCGAAAAAAAACGAAAAAACAAGAACAGCCAGCTTTGACATACTGTACGTACGCTCACGGGGGGCCAGATACATACCATGTACATAGATGGTAGTGGCTACTACTACTACTACGTAGTAGTACCCCCGTCCTGCCAAGTCTCTGCATCACGCATGAGCCCTCGGCCCCCCCAAACCTCGGCATCATGCCCAAGTCTGGATTTCCCCTTTTGGAAAAACAAAACGCCTCATACGTACGACAACAACGCGCAATGCGCCTCGCTTTCTTTTTTTCTTCTTCCCAAACTCTCCCCCCTTCGCGCCGTCCGTCGTTTGTCCCGCGGGCGGGGGGGGGGGGGGGGGGGGGGGGGGGGGGGGGGGGGG
>JABAEC010000027.1:0-37770 GCA_013435705.1 Claviceps paspali
TTGATTAGAATACCTGTAAGTGGCGGAGGTTGCCCCACATTTATCGATGGGCTTCACTGTGCAGTGACAAAAAAGTGGGTCAAAAATCGTAAAGGGGGTGCTACTACTTATGTCGGGTACCGTAGTAGTACACCGCAACACTTGGCATGGAAAAGACGGAAAAAAAAAGGAAAAAAAAAAAAACCACTTGCCTACCCGGGAGCTGAGCTGATCTTGTCCACGAACCCAATCGCTGCCTTTTTTTTTTTCATCGTTAGACTAACTACTTGAACTCCTAACTAGTCGGGAATCGGCGATGATTGCCATCGCTTCTCGGTTTGCTATGCCATTCGCACGGAGCGCCATTTAACTCAAAGAAGCGACCACGATCACATGCTTATATTATATGTTATACTTGGCATTCAGTACCTGATCACGTCGAGAAACGACAAACGGATGTCGCCCACAAATCGGTGCCTAGGAAGGAGGAATAAAGTGGTCAAGAGCTTGTAAGACAACTGCCTGGCTGAATAAGTATGAATCAGTGTGGTAAATACAGTGCTAGTGCTGACTGACTCTACAGGAGCCATGACGTGGGATAATATCGACTGACGCAAACTCCATGGCCGCTGCACATGTATCATTGGTACTTTGGAGGTCCAACTGGATGAGAGTTTTTCGCGGGGTCCCACAATAGGACTCTCTAGGACGAGAACACAGCCACGACGGCGAGGCGGAGAGAGCGGGGGATGCCTTGATTCAAGTTCCCATGGGCTTCAACCGCTCCGACGGCCCCAGATGAATAGAACAAGTGCGTCATGAAAACCCTATCCCCACTTGGCCAGTTTCCCGGGAGCTTTCGGTCCTGCGTTTTGGGCACGGCTTCCACCAGACGATTACGTTTAACTCCAAACCGGTTCCGAGGCATTGACGGTTATAAGACACCGACGGAGTCGATGCTGTCATCGACATTCCGAACGGTGGGTATATAAGTAGACGAATTGTCGCGAAGACTTTGCCTGTATCTTCACGCCTTCGAACAACTCTTATCCAGACTAGGGAAAGAAAAATCCTATTCGTTGTATCAATTAGCAAGCAAACTCTCCCGTCATGACGACTGACTACAAATTCGAAGGGTGGATGGGCCTAGACCCCGAGTCCGGCAAGGGCAACATGGTCTGGCAGGAGTACGAACCCAAGCCCTGGGAAGAGACAGACGTTGATATCAAAATCACCAACTCTGGCATCTGCGGCTCAGACTTGCATACGCTCCGCTCTGGGTGGGTAAGTGATACTACCCATCAGCCTTCTCTCCACATCCACGAACCCAAGAGTATCATCACCGCTTGTGCATCTGCAGGGGGCGACCAGATCGCTAATCAGGCTTCATCCGGACAGGGTCAAACACCCTACCCATGTGTCGTGGGCCACGAAATCGTCGGCGTAGCCGTCCGCGTCGGCTCCAAGGCCGAGGGCGGCATCAAGATTGGTGATATCGTCGGCGTCGGTGCTCAGGCGGATTCCTGTCTCGGCCGCGACGGGTCTTGTAATGAGTGCGGCAATGACTCCGAGAACTACTGCGCGAAAAGTGTCCACACATATGCCTCGGTGCACCGCAATGGTGGAAAGGGATACGGAGGCTACGCACTGTACCATCGTTGCCCATCACACTTCGTCATTAAGATACCTGATGGCTTGGCACCCGAGTATGCGGCTCCAATGCTCTGCGGTGGTGTCACGGTATATTCGCCGCTCAAGCACTTTGGAGCCGGCCCGGGCAAAAAGGTCGCTATCGCGGGCGTCGGCGGCCTTGGCCACTTCGCTGTCCTTTTCGCCAAGGCGCTGGGTGCCGATGAGGTGGTCGGCATCTCGAGAAAGGCCAGCAAGCGCCAAGAAGCCTTGGATCTCGGATGCGACGATTACATTGCCACCGACGACGACAAGAACTGGGGCGAGAAGAATGCCAGCCGGTTTGACATCATATTAAGCACCATCTCTTCCGAAAAGGTATGATGTCCTTGTTCATATAAATGGTGCTATGGAACAGTATCAAGCCCGGATATCTGTTCATCTGTCCATGGTGGCTGACGAGTTCGCATAGATGCCGTTGAGCGATTATCTGAACACGCTTCGCCTTGACGGCACTCTTGTTCAAGTAGGTGCTCCAGAAGGACCTGTTCCGTTGAGCGTCTTCAAAATTATCCCCAATCGCCGCACCATAGCAGGTTCAGCAATTGGAAGCCCCAAAGAGATTCGAGAGATGTTCCGATTGGCAGTCGACAAGAAACTCAAGCCATGGGTCGAGAAGCGGCCCATGAAGGATGCCAACCAGGCCATCATTGATATGGCAGCCGGAAAGGCCAGATTTCGATACGTGCTACAAAATTAAACATTTAGATTTTTTTTTTTCATGGAACAAAGGATAAAGAGACAGAAGAAACAAGGAAAGCAAATGATGAACGGTGCTGGATACAAGTCAGAATGGTGCTCAATAGGAGTCACAGAATAGACGCTTGGCACGAACACGGAAGGAGCCTACATGAGAGTTACTACGTAGTAGTAGGAAATTTATGCCAAAACTTTGCAAACAATTCATTGTCGAAACAGACCAACGTCACCACGTGCCGGGTGACCCATCTCTTGACCCATCTCCTGATCCAGCATCGTACGGTCACCCTGGCACCCAACAGTTTTGTCGGTCTCCGACTCTCCGTACTACTACATAGTAGTATCTAGTAGCACTACTATGTACGTACTACGTAGTAGTAATCACTCATCGTTGACGAGTGGGTGGACCTCCTGGTGGCGGCGCGGATGCGGAGATTTGGTAGTGCCCGATTTGGAGAAACCGAGGTCGAGCCCGTGACGGCCTGCAGAATCCCCTCTCCCCCCCCCATCCCTACAGGCGGCCCCTACGACAATGACGGCAATTGTGTGAAACCAGCAGCCAGCATCCACAAGTTGTCAGGAAGAGAGAAGAGGACGCATCGATAGCATGGGTATGTCATGCACCATGCACGGGGGAAGAATCGGCAGATACGTACTCAGCCTGCGTTGGTGTTGCTCGTATTCTGCACCGACAGATTAGGAAGGCATTGCGCCGCCAACGTTTGTACTTGCCTGTCCTGAACAGTCTGAACTGCAGTATCCGTACGGGGCAGTCCAGCAGCATCCCCACCCCTGAAATCCTGAAAGCACACTGGGTACGTAGTACCACAATTCTCCCTCTTCCACCCTGTTGTCGTTGGCTTTCAATTCAACTTCGTTTTTTCTTCTTTTCCCATCCCCACCCCCTCCGTCTCTCACACATACAGCGCTGCCGCCGCTGGTATTGGAGATGCTTCTTCTTTTTTTTTTTCTTTTTGCTCTTTTACTTCTCTCTATTAACATTGCCGTGTCTGAGATGGCCTGCAGTGGCGAACAGACCGATTCAATGCAAGGGCCGATCGGAGGCGAACAGCGCAGCAGCGTCATTCCCCGATATAGTCAAGAGGGCGGAGGCTGCTCTTCATCGCGTATTGCGTATCTGAAGAGGCGGCAGTATTAGGGACAGCATGTGATGTCTCATAGCTGCGACATGCTTCGCGTCCTTGGTGGTTTCTGGGTTGCCGTCTTTCCCAACTTTTTTCTTTTCTTTTTCACACAAAACCCTGGGCGCAGATACCAGGAAAAAGAAAAGAAAAAAAAAACAAAAGAAAAAAAAAAGCGACCGGTCGGGAAATCCATCCAACTTTGTCCAATCATGACAACAGCCGCGTCGACACAGAAGGATCCATCTGCATAAGCCTGCTGCATGAACCAGCACAATACCCAAGTGAGCTTCATGATGATGTTGTATATCCTTGACAGCTAAAGGATTGAACGGTGTCCCACGAAAAAGAAAAAGAAAAAACGCACTGCAGCGCGACAGCTCCCAAGGTGTAAGGTCTTCATCCTCTGTTGGTGGCAATAGTGCATTGCTTACATCTTGTGCAGTAATTACCAGTGTGTAGGAACATGGAAGCACATGTGACCAACTCGAAGACATGAACTCGTACGAAAGCTGGTAAAATGTTTCAATTCAAACCCTGACCAATATGATCATTGCAAGCCGTGTACCATCCTGGCATCGGCTCGTAAAGGCGTGAGCTGTTGCAGCCCGCTGCGAAGATGAACAGACAGTGAGCCTGAAGACGGATTCATGTTTTTAGTGCCCCCTGAGCTCGTTCGGAATCGTGCAGGACAAGCGACGTTGCATCGAATTATGACAGCCTTTGAGGAATGATTGGTGGCTCGAATAGAGGGTTAGGCGTTCGCTAGGGTGTTCGTCTGGTCAGCTCCAACAACTATGGAACGGCGGCGGTCCGGAATATATTTATCGATCGTCATAGTTTGGTTATGGGAGCCGACGGAACCGAGGCAGGATTACGGGACAATTGACGAGTTGGTGTCGTGTCGTCCTCGAGTGCCAGCCTGCCAGGAGGAGGAACCGGCGTAAGCCACGGAGGTAGTGAAACCACGATCTAATTTGGGATCCTTTCAACTCATCATTAAGCTGAGATGTCATTGGCCTCTTCTCCGATGGACACGCATGGAACAATCGTGATGAACGGCCGATCGGTGGGTCGTTGGCCCGTTGCACTGGGGCAAACATTGGCCGCGAAAACAGGATGTTCCCCGCGCGCGTCCGCCACCGACAATTCACGCACGGAGAAAAAGAATCAACTTGGGCTTTCGAAGCACCAATCACCATCAAAGTTGCACGAAAAGCGCCTGGACCCGACCTACCGCTTGGCGTTCTGTTGCCTCGGGCGCTTCTCCCGGAACCATCCAAGTGGAAGGGAATCGCAGTCATGCCCCAGGATGCCAGTGTTCGATATGCAAAAAAAAAAAAAAAAAAAAAAAAACCGTCTTCTGTCACCAACGGCGCAAGGGGAATCTTCAGCTCGATCCTTTGAATTGAGCCAATGCACGAAGGCGCAGCGGTCACCAAGAAAAAAAAACAAAAAAAAAAAACATTGACGACATGATCGGCTCAGGCCACAACAGGGTATCAATCGCCCGACCTCTCCTTGGTCGTGCAGCGTTGGAAACACAAAACTGGCGCATATGGTGGCAGCAAGGTAGTGAGACAGCAGACCTTTCTTTCCGGGGTGGTTGTCCAAAGAATTCAAGGCGGTTTTTTCTTTTAAAACATACTCACACACGCCATTGGTCAATATCAACAACCACTCGGCCTTGGCTGGACTCGTTCTTGTCTTCGATTGGAGTCCGTCATGAACCCCAACGTCAAGCCGTCAGGGGTTCTCTCTTCTTTTGTCCGTTTTTCGGCCGCGGCCAGCCCGTGTGTAAACAAACAACAACAAAAAACCTGCAAACCCTGCCTCTGGAGTATCCCTGCATTGCGGACAAGCGCTTTCCACAGCGCGGCTGGCTATGACGTGCATGTTGGCCAGGGTAACTTGACAGCATCTCGTATTTTCGACCAATGTTTTCTTTCTTGTTGGATGTAAGTTGCAGTTGCTCTCAGCGTACAGCATGTGCCATTCAGTGTGTGGTGTACACACTTGAGATGATAAAAGGGGACGGCATGCCCTTGACCTCAATGGGTTTCTTTCCCCTCAGGTTCCTCTCCTGGCTCCCAACTCTCACCGTCGTTTACTTCATCGTCTACCTGTCTTTCGTTACAGTTACGAGGAAGGCTCTTCGTTGTATTTCCGCAACGTACACCTTCCGCTTCGGGATCTCAGAGAACGCTGTCGTTTTAAGTAAACCAAACGTTTTTTTTTTTTTGTTAAAAGCATTGCCGCCAGCAGCAGCAGCACACAAAAGACGATGAAGGCTTTCATCGTCCTCGGCGCCTTGTCTGCGTCGGCCGCGGCCTGGACATACCCCGACTGCGACTCAGACAACTGCTACCGCGCCCTCACCAAAGAGGGTCTGAAGAAGGAGGCCGAGTCTTTTTGTTTCGGCTGGCTCAGCGGCATCAACACTGCTCCGGCCTCAATCCCGTCCGACTTTGAGAACTGCAACGTGAAGGAAGCCAGCTCTGCCTGCTCTTGCATCACCTACACGGCTTCCTCCACCGGCTTTGCAACCCAGAGCACCGAAGCGCCTGTCGTTACCACTACGCCAGCTCAGGAGACGCCCACTCAGGAGGCGCCAACGACCATATCCTGCACGGAGCAACCCTATTATCCTACGACCACCCCCGAGGCTGAGAAGACAGTTTCTACTACAGAGGAGCAGCCCAAGACCACCACGGCGACTGAGAAGACGGTCGTTACCCCGACCGAGGAGCTTTCAACTACGCCTACTCCCAATGTGCCCTCCACCAACACTGCTCCCTCCACCACGGAGGCCGAGAAGCCCACGATGCACACCAGCGACACTGAGCAGAGCACGACTCCGGTCATGATGACGACCAGGATGACCACCTCGACCGTCTTCACGACAAGGATCCACACCATCACCTCTTGCCCTCCCGAGGTGACCAACTGCCCTGGCGGCGCTCACACCAGTGTCATCACGGAGACGATTCCCATGTACACCACAATCTGCCCCGTCGTTGAGACTCACACTCCTCTCCCAACCGGAGAGGTGCCTTATCCACCCCCCCCCGCGCAGACCTCGACCTACTTCAGCACACATACTTACACCATCACATCCTGCCCCCCTTCGGTGCCTAACTGCCCCGTCGGCCACGTCACCACCACAGTGTTTCCTACTGGCACTACCGTTGTTTATCCCACTGTCCCTACTGTTGCACCTCCTCCCCCTGGGCAGTCGAATGTACCACCACCACCTCCCGGTCAGTCGGGTTCTGCTCCTCCCCCTCCCCCCGGTCAGTCCACGGCTGCTCCCCCCCCTCCCGGCGAGTCGAATGCTCCCCCTCCTCCCGGCGAGTCGAATGCTCCCCCTCCTCCCGGCGAGTCGAATGCTCCCCCCCCTCCCGGCGAGTCGAATGCTCCCCCTCCTCCTGGCGAGTCGAGTGCTCCCCCCCCTCCCGGCGAGTCGAGTGCTCCCCCTCCTCCCGGCGAGTCGAGTGCTCCCCCTCCTCCCGGCGAGTCGAATGCTCCCCCTCCTCCCGGCGAGTCGAGTGCTCCCCCTCCTCCCGGCGAGTCGAATGTTTACGCTCCTCCACCCCCTCAAACAAACGCTCCTACCGGAGGCATTCCCACCGACGCCACACCAACTGGAGGCTATCCTCCCATCGTCACTGCTGCCGCCGGCCATGTCACCGGCAGCCTCGAAATGATGGCCGCCGTGGCCGGCCTGGCTGTTCTCCTCCTTTAAGCAAGCATGAACGGAGCATGCACAACGGGTTAATTCTGTCTTTTTGCGATTTTGTCACATCTTGCTCGTGTCATCCAAGCCGAACACGACAGGATTCACGGGCTGTAAATAATAGAATGCAAAAGCACAAAGGGATTTGTCGAAGAATCGAATATAGGAATTACGCCGAGATAGTTGACTGAGCGTTGAACACGCGTACGCACGGTATCTAATAATCAAGTATAGGCAATTGTTCATACGATTCTGATCTCTCTCTCTCTCTCTCTCTCTCTTTTTTTCGGTTATCACAGCGTAATGTGTTTCCGCACGCTCGGACAATTTCTGAGACTAAATAATGATGATCAATCCGCGCACGCCTCCCTGGGTGACATCAAGGCGGCTGCCCTGGTTGCACGGTGAGAAACGAAAAGTCGACTTTTATTGACGGCCCATACGAGGTTGCTGGAGGTTCACCGGGCCGGCAACGCCACACTGTTGTACCAAGCAGGGGCTGGCTACTAGTACTCATGGACTTGGCCCGAAAAGGCTAAGCGCTGGCGGAGGGGTGGGGCTGAGGAGGAGGGAAACGATGCTATCCAATATTCAATCCAACGGAAGGGCGTGTATTGAACTGCTGAACACTGCTGAACACTGCACTGCATTCTGCATATAATGGACGGCCAGCGTGCAGTAATGGGTGGGGCAAAAAATACATAGTAGTAAAAAAAAGGAAGGAAAAAAAAAAAGAGGCTGGGACTGAAAGGCCCAATCAGAGATGGCAGCTCATCGGCTTATGCTACGCTCCTCCCGGCCAGCGTTACTCTTTTCTCCGCGACGTGGCCGGAAGCGGAATCATTGTTGAGTCGAACGAGGCCGGGGGCGATGGTGCCTGGTGAAGATGGATGCTTTGTTTTCTTCTTGTCGCGCGCTTGGGATATCAAGACGTGGGATGGCACGATTGGCATTGTCTGTGTGAGACACGGAGACAGCGGGAGATGCACGCTGGGTGCCAGGCTGGCTGCCAGCACTGCACACTGCACTCACTGTTGGGGCGGTGAGTTGGTTGAGGAGCGAAGCGCGTACTACGTAGTAACGGAACATCCAAGCCCCCCCTTTGTGCTCTTTGTGCTGGTGGCCCCCTTTTGTGCTCATCTTCTTTCTGTTCTTCGTTTGGTGATGCCGATGGACAGGAAACAAAGGTGGTTTTTCTTTTCTTTTCTTTCTTTCTTTTTTTTTTTTATTTTTTATTTTTTATTTTTTTGGTTTTGGACAGTCTTTTGCCGATCTGTGGTGCGGACCAGACCATCACCTGTCAGGCAAATAAATAAACTTTGCTGGCAGCTGGTGGCTAACAGCTGTCTTTTTTTTCCTTGTCGGCCCGTCTGTACATGGTACATATCGACGCCCCTGCCAAACTCTGAGTTGCGGCATTTCTTTTCTTTTCTTCTGTATCCTAGATTACAGTTTGAGGCTTTCAAGGTTGACGGCGATGCAAATTCATTCCCTGGCCGTGGTGCGGCTTGCTTGTCTGAGGCGCAGCGTCTCCCCTAGGCTGAATCCGTGACATACTTTCTCTCTTGCTTTTTTTTTTTTTTTTTTTTATTGCCCCTCCCGCCCGCGCCGCATTGTATGGCTGCTTTTGACTTGCCGCGCCTCGCCCCCACGACTTCGACGAGCTGCCGGATTGTTGCTTCTCTCCGCCATGAATGGATGCTTCATGCTCGACAGCCCGCCGCCCATAGCCGAGGACGCCTGGGGGAGGCCTGTATTGCTGTGTTCCGAGTCATGATATGATGATCTGCAGGGCGGCCCCGGCATGGCTGACAGGAACAAGTCTCATGGCTTCATTCATAAAGACCGTGTCGACGGGGACCAAAAATTTAAAAAAATAAAATTAAAAAAAAAAGGGCTGTGCGTCCAGCAGGCAGACAGACTCCTTTCCCCTTCCTGAATCATCGCTACGCGCTCGTTGATTTAACACCACGGCTGCCAAACACGTCGCCCACCGTCGACAGTTCTGCAAAAGAACGATTTGCCCGGCCCATTCGACTTAGAGCAGCTGGTCACCGGCGCTCGGCACCAAATCCAAAAGCCAAGGATGCCAAACGCTTCACCGACAGGGTTGGCGGCGGTGCCGGCCGGTGCGACTGGCTCGCCCGCGGGGAATGGCGCGACTGCTCAGACCGGCCGGCCGTCCCTGTGGACTAGTTCCGCCCAGAGAAAGATGACCCGTCTTTACGTGTATACCACGCTTCCGCTCAACAAGATTGTCGAGCTCGTACACTCTCGCTCTCCTGACTCGGGCCCCGGGTACGTCTCCAGAAAGGGTCACCCCGTGGCCCGGTGTGCGCCCGGATCGAGTGCCGTGTGCTGATCGCGTCGTAGACATGATTCGGCCCACAAGAGGCTCAATGTCCTTCTCGACAAAGAACCCAGATGGCTACACCCCCGGAGAGATTCCGACATGAGCCGCCGGGTGAACGAGCTGGCCAAATCGCCGACGAGACTCCGATGGGCTTCCAATGCCTCGCGAGGCCGCTCCGGTCCCGCGTGGAACGGCCCTGGAACTTCGCCCGGCGCCCTGGCCATCGGCACGGTCGACGACGACGACAGCTCGAAAGAACGGCTGTCCCGGGCTCCGGGTGGCCCTCGGGAGCCGCCCGACACGTCCGCCTCACCGGCCCGCCCGGCTGCTCCAGCCATGTCGCCGCCAGACGACGCCAACCCGGCAGAGAGAGCGACTGGCGCCCACGACTTTTCGGATTTCCTCCGCCGCACCACCGTCCTGTCCAGTTCGACAACCCACACGACCGGGTCGTTCCGCCGCGTGCTCTCCGACTACTCGGAGCCCTATGTACGGACGGTCAAGAGGCTTGTGAAGCGCTTCACGGCATCCACGGCCAGCCGGGCCGGCGCCCCCCCGTCGTTATCGCCATGCACCGGCGCCGTCGAACCATGGTGCGATGGCCAAGAGCGCCGTCCCTTGGTCTCCCCTTCTGGGTCCTTTTCCATGCCGGGCGACTGTCTCTGGCTGGACAAGCTATGCGGCAGCCCGACATGCCACGCCACGCGCGAGGCGCACTCCGACCGGCAATGCCTCTGCTTCGTGAACTTTGATCCCTGTCTCCTTCCATGGGTTACTCGACATGGCCTCACCTCGCATGGAGAGAGCGCGCTGAGCAGCGGGCCGGCCCAGAGCGACGCCGCCATGACCGACTCGTTCGGCAACACAGTCTTGCATTTCGTCGCGGCGCGCGGCTCAATCGAGGACCTTGTCCGCTGCCTGCAGATGGAGCACTGCAAGCCGTGGATCGAGGCGACGAACTCTGCCGGACAGACGTTTCTCCACGTACTGGGTGGCCACGTTCCGGAGAGGCCCGAATGCGTCTGCCGCCTGCTGGCCATCATCTCCGAGAGATACCCCCGCCTGCTGCACAGTCGAGATTGCTACGGGCGCAGCTTCTTCCACCTCGTGCGCGCCGAGCCGACCTCCCAGGCGCTCCTCGACCGAATCGTCGCGTTTTGCGACGATGCCCACCTCCTCGCCGCCAGGGATGCCTTTGGTGTCAGCCCCGCCGCCCACGCCGCGCCGGGGACGAATCTCGAAACCCGAACGAGCATCGCGCCGCAGCGCTGGTCTGATCCGACGACGTCCACCGCCGACGCCGGAATCATGGAGCAAAGCAGGCTCCTCGAGAACGTCCGGCTGGCGAGCCAATTCCCCAACATGCAGGACGACGGCGGACGGAACGGCCTGCACTGCCTTGCCATGGCCTGTCTCAGCCCCGCAACACTGGTGAACAAGTACCAGCCGCAGGCGTCGCCGTGCGACAGGACCACGGCCAGGAAGCAGCAAAGCCCGCAGCAGGCCCTCGATTCCGGCACCGACAAGCTGGAGCTCCGCCTGGGTCTCCTCACGGGGCTGCTGGACGCAGGCGTGGACCCCAACCACTACGACGACTACGGCAACACGCCGCTGATGGTCTTCGTCGCCAAGCTGCCCGAGGACGACGACTACAAGCTCCCGCCCAGGATCCTGGAGGCGCTCGTCCGCAGGGGCGCGCGCGTCAACGCCAGGAACCGGCGGGGCGAGACCGCTTTGCACATTGCCGTGCGGTGCGGCCGCAAGCTGGCTGTCAAGACGCTCGTCAGGCTGGGGGCCAACGTGCATGTGCGGGACGCGGCCGGCCGCAGCCTGCTGGATGTTGCCGACTTGGAGATGACGAGCTGCGAGGGCGACGGGGACGTGTCTGACTACGCGCATTACGAGGCGTGCCGGGCGTGGTTGAGCGGAAAGGGCATGGCTTTGCAGAGTCCGAGCGTCATTGATGAATGGGGTCGGTGAGGAGGAGGGAACGGGTGATGTTTTGGTTTTGGAGATGTAGGATGTTTCGCGACACTTGTTTTGGCGAATCTGTGTGCTTTCTTCATCTTCTTCTTCTTCTTCTTCTCCAGCGCCTTTTGTTTTCTTTTCTTGATGTTCTTTCTTATTATTGTTCTTTTTCTTCTTCTTCTTCTTCTTCTTCATCATCTTTCTTGTTTTCCTTCGTTCTTTTCTTCTCAAAAAAAAGGGGGAGAATCCTTTGGCTGCGCTCCAGGGCAAATGGAATTCTGGAGTTTGGGTTTTGCTTGTTTTTTTTTCTTTCTTCCCATGTGTTATTATATTATACTATGTATAGCCGGAACTAAACCGGAACCAAACTACCGCAGGTTCCATAGATTCGGAGAGCTCAGACATGCAAGATGATTGGCTCATTACCGCCACTAACTACCAGACACTGTCATCCTTATCTTATCAGCTCCAGTTACCAGCGAATTTGAAAATTTGGGGAAGAAAAAAAAAAAAAAAAAAAAGGTTCCAAGTTGCTTCCCCCATCATATGTAATATCCATACATTATCGCTTCTTGACGCGGGCCACCATTTCCACACCTTGTGACGCCGACATTGATGCCGCGAGACAAGGACAGCCACAATGGTTAAGAGAAAAGTCGCCGCGCTGGAAAAGCTCGACGCGGACTTGTACGTCGTCTCGAAATCGCACGACCTATCCCCCCCCCCCGGTGCTTGTTAATCCGTGCATGCTAATCTCGGTCGGTTTCCAGTGCGAGTCTGCAGTATAAGATCCGGAGAGATCCGAGGTGAGCTTTTTCTTCTTCTTCTTTTTTTTTTCTTTTCTCATCTGGCCGTCCGCTGATGGATGTGTCGCCGCCCTCCAGATCATACAAGGACGACTTTCTCAAGCAATGGGAGCAGTATGAGTCTCAGCGCGAAATCTTCCTCATGTCGCCGGCCGCCGGAACGGCCGACTCGATCGAGTCCTTCTACAACATGATTGACCTGATCGCACACGTGGCCGACTGCTACCCCGAAGAGACGAGGACCTTCCCAGACGACCTGAAGCTGATTCTCAACGACCACCACACCATACTGAACCATGACTTGCGAGACAAGATTGTGGGCAGCCTCGTGCTTCTGCGGCGCAAAGACGTCATCGACTCGTCCAGCCTGCTCACCACTCTGTTCCCCATCTTGGTGTCGTCACCGAGCAAGACGCTCCGCGAGCTGATCTTCCAGAAGATTGCGAGCGACATGCGCAACTCGAACTCGAAAGCGATCAACCATCCGCTGAACCGAACAGTCCAGACAGTCCTCTACAACTTGGTCACCGCGGACCGGGCCTCGCCCCGGGCCATCTGGGCCATCAAGCTGACCCGTGAGCTCTGGAAGCGTCAAATCTGGTCCGACGCCAAGCCTGTCGACGTGATGAAGGAGGCATGCCTGTCCGACAACGAAAAGGTTGTCATCGGCGCCACCCGCTTCTTCCTGGGTGGCGACAAGGAGCGAGAAGAGCTCGAGGACGACAGCAGCGACGAGGAGATCGACCTGGGCAAAATCCGGCATCAGATCGGCATCAACAAGAAAACCAAGAAGCAGAAGAAATCGTACGAAAGGGCCGTCAACAAGGTCCGGCGGGACGAACGCAAAAAGTCCAAGCCTCACCCCTTGAACTTCTCGGCCCTCCACCTGCTGCACGACCCCCAGGGGTTCGCGGAACAGCTCTTCTCCAAGCACCTGCATAACACGCGATCGAAGCTGTCACTGGACTCCAAGATCCTGGTGCTTCAGCTCGTGACCAGGCTGGTCGGCCTGCACAGGCTCACCGTCGTCGCGCTCTACTCGTGGTTCATCAAGTACCTGACCCCCAGGCAGCAGTCCGTCACGACGATCCTCGCCTGTCTCGCGCAGGGGACGCACAGCCTGGTGCCGCCCGACGCGCTGGAGCCCCTGGTGCAGAAGATCGCCAACGAGTTCGTCTCCGAGGCGGCGGCGGCCGAGGTTTGCGCGGCGGGGATGAACTCGATCCGCGAGATCTGCGCCAGGCAGCCGCTGGCCATGACGGACACACTGCTGCAAGACCTGGTCCAGTACCGCAAGAGCAAGGACAAGGGAGTCATGATGGCAGCCAAGGGCCTGCTTTCTCTCTACCGAGAGGTCGGCGCGGAGCTGCTCCAGAAGAAGGACCGGGGGAAGAAGGCCACCATGAGTCTCAGGAGCGGGATCCAGCACCAGCAAAGATTTGGCGAAGAGGAAGTCGGCGGCATCGAGGGCCTGGAACTCCTGGCCAAGTGGAAGGAGGAGGAGGAGAAGAAGAAGCGGCTCGCAAAAGGTCTCCCTGAAACAGCAGGAAGCGACGAAGAAAAGGACGACGACTCGGACGAGTCGGACGGATGGGAGGTCGGTTCCGACGACAGCAGCGTCTCGGGCGAATGGATAAACGTGGAGCACTCGGACGACGAGGCGCCGGCGCCCAAGAAGCAGAGGCAGAGGCAGAAGGCCAAGCAGAAGAAGGGTGGCGGTGGCGGCTCCGACACGGGCTCAGACTCGGAAGAAGACGCAGAAGAGAGTGAAGAAGAAGAAGAAGACGCCGGCCTAGCAGCCGACCGGCTCCAGCGCATGCAGCTCCTCGCCACGACCACGATCCTCACGCCCGCCGACCTCCAGAAGCTCCAGGAACTCCGCGCAACGGCCGCCATCGAATCCGCCGCCGGCGGGCCCGCCACCAACAACAACAACAACGGCAAGCGGGCCAACGCCCCCCAACCCAGACACACGGACGACGGCCTCACGGCAGAAAACATCGAAGCGCCAGCCAGACTACGCAAGCTGACCAAGGAAGAAAAGGTGGCCCTCGCGCAGGAGGGCAAGCCAGGCAGGGAAGAGCACAAGTCCACGCAGGCCATCCGGCGGAGCCAGAAGGCCGCCGCCGGCAAGAGCACCAGCAACAGGGAGAAGCAGCGCAAGAAGAACTTCCTCATGACGCTCGGCAAGGCGAAGAGCAAGAACAAGAGGAGTCTCGTGGAGACGAGAAAGGTGCTCAGGGGGCATGTGGAACGTAGCACGAGGGGTGGAAGGCGGAGGAATTTCGCATAGAAGAGAAGACTGGCTGGGAGAAGAGAAAACAGAAACGAAGGATTTTTACATGTGGGGGTGGATATATGTGTTTTTTTTTTTTTAGAGTAGAGGGTGATACTGTAAACGGGCATTATGTAGTTGAGACAAACGTTTTTTTTTAATTTCTCCATATAGGCATGAATGTATTTTGTTTCCAATAGCATGATGTAGTAAAAGAAATGCGTAGATGAAACGAGAGTGTTTTATTTCTCTACAAAGACATGAATGTATCTTGTTTCCAAAAGCATAATATAGTAAAAGAAATGCGTAGATGAAACGGGGGATTTACACTTATTTCTCTATAAAGGCATGAATATATTTTGTTTCCAAGAGCATAGTGTAGTAAAAGAAATACGTAGATGAAACGAGAGTGTTTTATTTCTCCATAAAGGCACGAGTATATCTTGTTTTCAAAATGACGATATAGTAAACGAACATGACGTGGTTGAAACAAACGTTTTTCTTTCCCCACTTTCCATGAGAATGAAACATTCGTTTCGTGTTCATCTGGAGGATGGAGGAGGGGGCAATGTTCAACGGTGAGGGGAGAGCACACCGGGGAGACGATGGAGGTGTTACGCAGGTGGAGGTATAAAAAGGGGGTTGCGATTGCGGATTGCGATTTCCAACGGATGGATCATCAAAGCACCCTGACGCAATGGACTGCAAATCAACGCACTTACACTCATCAGATTTTGCAATAGAGTGCAAATGGCAAAAGGCAACAGCACCACAGGCAAACCGACAACATAGTTAAAGACAGGCAACAGCACAATGGGTATTAATATAAATACACTATCAAGGTACAATTATTGCAACCGGGCATAAAAAAATACAGAGCGAAAAAAAAAAAAAAAGACCAAGCACAACCCGAAAGGCACTATACGCACCCAAGACAAGCAAACACAAACTTCCAACCAAAAAACACAAATAACGCCGGTGTGATCCCCCATCCCCCAAACTAAGGCATCGTCTCTTCTCCCACGTCAGGTTTGCTCCGTCTCCGATCGTTCCGAAGCGTCATGGTAAACGACGGGCCACGAAGGCTCGCCCTGTCGTGGCTGGCGCGGATTCTGCCCTGGCCGTTCCGACGCTCACCCCTAGGACGCGGACGGCCAGACTTCAATGGCTTCGCCCAACCAGGACGACTACCGGATGAGCTTGAAGCCGCCCACCCGCCGCTGACAGAACTATTGGGCGACAGCGAGGGTGACGAGGGCGGCGGCAGCGGGGTCGACAAAGGTGGCGGCAGAGGCTGCGGCGAGAGCGGCTGCAACAAGGGCGACAAGGGCGGCAGCGGCAGCGGCGAGGGCGGCGACCACGAGGGCGACAAGGGCGTCTGCAGCGAGGGAGACAATGGCGGTGGCAGCGGCTGCGGCGAGGGCGGCGACCACGATGGCGACAAGGACGTCTGCAGCGAGGGAGACAGGGGCGGTGGCAGCGGCTGTGGCGCCGACAGCATCGGGGACCGCTTGCGCCGGAGCCGGCACGGACGCCGCTCGGAGTGAGTGGGACGCACCATCCCATGCGAGAGGAGGAGATTTGCGGCTGCCTGTGCGGCGCGGAATCTTTCGGCAGCGCGAGCGAAAACCTCTTCCATGGAGGGCCCCGCGTGCGCCGTGAAAGGGTAGTGCGGGGGTTCGGAGCGTGCCGAAAACGCGGAAGGGGGTATCGGCGGGATCGGCACGAAGCTGCCGCCGCTGGTGGATCGCCATTGGGTCTGCCCCGTTGGTTGTGGTTCAAGGTACAGCGCTAAGGGCACGTGTTAGAAGCGTTGTCTGCGTCGTGGGACTTGGGACTTGCGACGATGGCACTCACGGCATGTGTCTCGTGTGGAAGACATTGATCTTGCTGTGCTGTCGGAACGCTTCTTACGAACGGCAGTCGATGTTTGCAGCCGGAGAACTCGTCTTGCAGGAGCAATGGTGGGTTCAATGTATGATACAGTGTTGAAGGAAAGAAATTCGCTTTTCAGGAGCAAATGATGGGTTCGATGTTTATGATACAAGTGTGTGCAGGAAAGAAAAGAAACAAAGAAGACGTCGTTACATTGATGAAGGCCGTAGTCGTACAATGCGTGCAAGTGTTGTGATGGAAACAAGATATGTAGCAGAGGAGCAGAAAAACCACAGAGGAGAAAATCTCTGCTCGTCTTCCTCTTTATATGACCACGGGGTACGTACCGATTGTCCTTCATTTCCACCTCTTAGCCTTTTTTCTAAACCAAAAGTCAGAGGTAAAAGGCACAATTAAGGCCACGACCGTCTTGCTTTTTTGTCGCCGTCCTGAGCCAAAGTAAGCTCGGCTTGTGCTTCTGCATGTTAAGGTTCCGCTTGTTGGCGCTTGGCAAAAAGAATGCAAAACATGTCCGAGAACTACTTATTTGGAGATGCGTGACCTGAAATGACTTGGCCAAGGAAAAGTTAAAATGAAGCAAAGATAGAACTCCATATTCGATGACAGAGAGACGGCAGGTCTGTGGGCATTGTGGCCACACCCGCCCGCCTCGGATATGCGTGTTCCGTTTCAAAAAGTACGCAAATGGTGCCGTTCTTCCCCTTGAGGCTTCTCCGAGTCGGGGACCGACGACCCTTTGCTCTTCCCATCTTCACTGACATGTACGACGCCAATGTTGGCGTCACCCATTGAATCCACCACGGTCCTGTACGCAGGAACAAAGTTGACGCACGCGGCATAGCTCCAGGCGAGCACCATCAGTACCAAGGGCACAAACATGGACAGGCCGTAATAAAACTTGTAGCCCTTTTCCTTGAGGTGGTCAGCTGCCGCACCGGTAGCAGGCGGGATGCATGCACCGCCGATGACAGCGCCTACGATCCAACCGCTGCCGCGCTTTGTGTGTCTGCCCAATCCGCGCAGGCCCAAAGCGACAATCGTGGGGAAGCAGACAGACTCAAAGAACAAGACCAGGTACAGCATTGAGATGCCGATGTTGCCCCGCTCCGTGACGGACGGGATCATGAAGACGACGACACCGCTTAGAAAGACGAGAAATACCCATCGTGGACGGATAAACTTCATGAGAGCTAGACCAGCAAACCTTCCGACGGCAAACGACGCCTGTGCACCTGCGAAGAGCTTGGCCGCAAGCTGGTCGGACGTGCCGGGCCGCGTGTTGACGACGTAGTTGATGAAGAAGCTGGCAATGCCAACTTGGGCACCGGCATAACAAAACTGAGCAAAAGCGGAATGAAATAGCTTCCATTGTTTCCAGAAAGTCTGATGAGTGGGGCGACCGATTTGAGTTTCCCCTGCCTGAAATTCCATGTCTGCCATATCTCTCTGTCAGCTTCCTTTTGCAACCCCAGCTACCTCAACCCCCTCGTCTTTTATATATATATATATATATATATACCCCGAAGAAACCTACCAGCATCCGAGATTTCTGGGATATCCGACAAATAAAAGATTACCGCCAGCAGCAGCACGAATGCGGCGATCGAGAGGTAAATCCATTGGACATTGGCCAGAGCACCATCGTCATTGAAGGTGAAGAAGACGTATGAGCCCAAAACGGGGGCAATCACGGTACCAACGCCATTGAAGGCCTGGGAGAAATTGATACGAATCTCCGAGTATCTCGGGGGGCCGCAGGCTACGTGCATGTGTTAGCCAAAGACCAGGGGGTAGGCGAGGTCAACTGCTTACTAGCGATGTAAGGATTGGCCGCCGCCTCCAGAGATCCAAGGCCGTTCCCGATTATGAAAATGCAAGCGCAGAACCCTCCAAAAGATGCTGCCTTGAGGGCCGGAATGGCTAGAAGAGCACCGGCGGCGTACAGGACCAACCCCCAGATGAAGACAGCCCGGTAGCCAAAGCGCCGGAGGATCCAGGCGGCATGGCCAATGGACGCGAACGGATAGGCTCTATCGAGGAAGACAAACCCAAAAAAAAAAAAGTCAGAATAAAGCTTTGTGCCTGCGGGGGAGGGAGGGGGGACACCAGAGAACCAACCCGAAGTAAGCCGCCTGGAGACCTGCGGAACGCGCTGCGTTGATGCCAAGGACGTTTTGGAAGTGCTTGTTGAGGGTGTCGAGAAGACCGTAGCTGAACCCCCAGATAAAGAAGAGAATCGTGACCAATAAAATGGGATATACAGATTGGCGCAACGTCAGTTCGGCCGCTCTGGTGCGGCTACGGTCATCAGCTTTGAGCGAGCGCTTCTTGACAAAGTCCTTGAAAGACATGGCGCCTGTGTCCAAGAACAACATGAAAGCTGTTGGGGGACGCCACGAGAGCAAGCAAACGGGAAGACGACGAATCCGCACATCATCAGGAAGGAACTCCCGAGTTGCCGACGGCAAGAACAGCAAGACAATCAGGTGGGAACAAGCCAGAGCGAAACTGGCGGCCGACAAGCAGTGGACCAGCTACTACAGGAGGCTACGTGACAGCTGACAGCCCACCAGCTTGGGGAACCACCCCCGGTCGCAGCTGCCTCCACAAAGCCTTGATCCAGATCTGGATCCTCCCCTGATCTCTCATCTCGGGAAGTGACGTGATTGGCGTACATATCCCGTGCCGATAGCCATTTTGTCACTGTGTGAAAGAAAAAAGAAAAAAAAAAAGGAAAACAACAGGGGGGGGGGAACACAAACGAAACAAACAATATAACTTGCAACAAACTCTCGTCCTGCACAAGTCCACTAGAAGGGCTGGCAGAACATTCTATTATCCCAAAACGCCGTTTCAAACGTGAGCAAAAAAAAAAAAAAAAAAAGCTGGGCCACGATGCAACTTCTGCTCCCAACATGAAAGCGTCATACACATCCATTCATTGACCTATCTTGGGTCTTGATACAGAGAGTTGCAGGTGTTGGCCTGAGGCTTTGTGCTTTTAACTTTTACTAGCACGGCTTTGTTGTCTTTTGGCAGGTGCTATGGTGTAGGTGTACGACGTAGTACTACCACGTAGTATGTACTACTAGTAGGTACTAGGGCAAGTGGGGCGACGGCGCTCGCCGACAAATAGCTGCCATTGGTTCTTCCCTTCGCGTCTGGCTTTTTCTTATGCCCGCCCGCGGGCGAAAGGAAGCCAGCCACACTTGTCGGCCTCTCGCATCAACCTACGCATCTGCCTTGCCCTTTCACAATCACCATGTCCAGGAACGTGGTCCAGCCCAACGGCTGGGTAGCGCTGCGCATGCCAAATGAGAACTTGCGTGTTCTCCAAATCATTCCCAACACGTTCGTTTTTGATTGAACCCCCCCCTCTTTCCTTTTCTTCTCATCACTTTGCGCCGAAAATGCATGGCCACCAACCATCCTAACAGCATTCTCATCTTGCATGCAGAACAATATCCCTGGGAAAGTACGGCTCGTTTCCGAGCAACCTGCTCATTCATCGACCTTTTCATTTTACCTACGAAGTCCAGGAGAAGCGCCAAGACGAGTCATTCTCCCGATTGCGGCTCGTGTCTGGCAGAGAACTCAACGAAGACATCCTTGCCGAGACCAATGTCAACGAAAACTCTTCAGCTGACGGCGAGGCTGCCGTCGTGGCTGAAGATGGCGAGCAACTCGCGCTGGTAGACGAAACGGGCAAGGTCGTTGCGCGCTCGAACCGGGAAGTCATTGACGACTCGGCGAGACAGACTCTCACCGCGGAAGAAATCGAAGAGCTCAAGATGAAGGGTGCTTCTGCAGGAAAGGAGCTCATTGCGAAGCTGATGCTGTCACATACGGCCATCGAGCAAAAGACTTCGTATTCTCTGGCCAAGTACAAGCTTTTAAAAGAGAGAAAATTCCTGAGGCGTTTCACGGTGCTGCCGCTGGATGTCGTGCTTTTGGGCCAATGGCTACTCGAGGACAAAGACGCCGGCAAGATCTTGGAGATACGTCCGGAGATGATGGGCCTGCTGGGATGCTGGGCTGATGTGCACTTCGGAGGATTGCCTGTGGAGGGCGTGAGCGATCCCCATGGCGGCCGCTGGATGGTGGTGGACGACACTGGTGGCTTGGTGGTTGCCGCGATGGCGGAAAGAATGGGCATACTGCATCGAGACAACGACGAAGGGGAAGACGTAGAGGGTGGCGCGGAAATTCAAGAGGAGGAGAGCACCGAGCGGCAACATGTCGAGACGAACGGCTCGGAAGAGCTACATTCGCAGCAGCGATCAAATGCCCCCTCAAACCACAGGAAGCGGCCGCGCAAAGACGATCTCGACAGCCACTATGCCATGACCAACACGCTGACCCTCATCCACGCCAACTCGCAACCGAATCTCTCCGTCTTGCGCTACTTTGGCTACGACGCCAGCGACCCCAACCCACCGTATCCCTTCCACCCGCTCTTTACACATCTTCTCCCCATCTCGTGGTTGCAGCTCGTCAGTCCCGAAGACGACGTCTCCTACACCGAAAAGCCCGCCGAAGTGTCCCCCGACCTTCTCGCGTCGTGGAAACCCAACCGCCGGGGCAACTACCACCGCAAACGACGCAGATGGGCACGAACCCGGGAGATTGTCGACGCCACGCGCGCAGGCGGCTTCTCCGGCCTGGCCGTAGCAAGCACCATGGATCCGGTATCTATCCTTCGCCACGCACTGCCCCTCCTGGCGGGCGGTTCCCCGATCGCCATCTACTCGCCTACTATTGAGCTTCTCGAGCAACTGGTCGACTGCTTCAGCATCGCCCGACGCGCCGCCTGGGTGTCGTCGCCGCCCGCGGAGACAGAGGGCAAGACGCAAGCCGAGCTGGATCGATGGCCCGGAAGCAAGGAGTTCCCCATCAACCCGACCCTGGTTCTGGGGGCTTCCGTGCAGTCCAGCAGGGCCAGAAGGTGGCAAGTCCTTCCGGGCAGAACACACCCGTACATGACAGGCCGAGGAGGTGCGGATGGGTTTTTGTTTACGGGATGGAGGGCCATTCCGGCCGAGGGGAGAATCTCAGCCAGAGGCAAGTTTCAAAAGAAGAGATAGAATAGAGAAGGGAAGTCGGGCAATTTTTTTTTTTTGAAAAAAAAAAACTAATAAAAAAAATAATAAAAAAGAAACGTTGGCTCTAGACGACTTCCCCCTCACCCACTACGTTGTGTTGTGTATCACTGGACCACAATGGCAATATGCTATTACAACCTGTGCTGCAGAAAGGAAAGAAGAAGAAATTGACCGTAGCAGCGACCAAACTACGAGGCAATTCAATGACCAGTTTTTGCCCAATGTTCCACCACACGTCATGTCGTTTTCTCACAGCGCCTTGCCCATAAATTTTCTCTTGGTGAAGCTCAACCACCACTTGCTCGGCTTGGTTTCGTCATCGGCATACACCCGGGCCAGCAACCTCGATGCCAGCTCCTGCCGAACTTGTGCCATGTACTGTCTCAATTGCTCGGCGTCCTGTCTATCGCGCGGAGCTTCGTACATCTGTGTTTTACGTCGTCGCAAACGCAGAGGATGATGGATTAGCCGGGGCTTTTCTTTCTCTCTCTCTCTCTCTCTCCCCCCCCCTCTCTCTCATCGTAATGTTTTCTTTCTTTCTTTCATTGCCGTGTGCATGCTCTTTTTCTTTCTTTTCTTCTTCTTTCCTTTTTGGAGCATTCGTGCAGGATGAGAAAGAAGACATGCGATTACTCCCGACGTACCTGGTTGAGCGGAAACCCCGGGTCCCCGGGAATGGCAAAGTTCAAGTCCAGCGCCAGGTTCATGACCTCCTTTTGCGCATCTCGCACCGTGGCATGGGGCTTGATCTTGTGCAGACAGTCGCTCAGGAACCAGATGCCGTAGATGAGGATGCGGTCGGCGGGGCCCTGGATCTCAAAGTTTCGGAAGAAGGTGTTTGCGCGGAAGAGGGAGATGACCTCGTCGAGAATGTCGTAGCTCTCGCTGTCCGGGTCGGGTGCGTCGGCGGGCGCGAGGGGTGGGTTGGGCGCCGGGAGGGTGTAGGCCGGGCCGCGGGTCTTGGTTCGGAGGGGGAGGATCGGGAAGTTGCCTATGAGGCGGGGGGGGTTGGGGTCGTCGTTGAAGATGGAGTTGTAGGCCTAGAGAACGGTTAACTGCGAGAGCTGACGAGCATGGTCGACGCTAGAAAGAGGGGGGGGAGGGGGATGGGAGTGTTGCGTGGGTGGTTGTTCTTTTGGGTGGGAGCTTGTGGTTTGTAGCGTACCGGCATGTTGGAAAGGGCGAAATGGCTGGCGAGCGAGAGGACAAGTTCTGCTGGGTGGCACGATGGGTTGCGATGGCAAGTTGAAGCTGTGGTGATGTCGTCAATAGGCGGGGCCCAAGGCGCCGCAGTCGGTGGGAAGTGTGGCTGGTGGCTCTCGCAAGTGAAGAAGTCGCCGCCATCTGAGTAAGACAGCGACGTGTTTTTTTTTTTTTTTTTTTTTTTTTTTTTTCATTTTTCATTTACTATTGTTACTTATTACATATTACTTACTATCTACTATGTATTATTACTTGTCTATTGCCTAGTACTTATTGTTTATTACTTTGTCTCTTTTTTTCATGATCAATTATCAATTTTTGTCTTCTTCTGTCCGCTTGGGCCACCCCCCCTTGATCTCTCTGCGCGTTACAACCCCCCCCCCCCCCGCCGCCGCCGCCTTCGCACTGCATCACGTGAGCGCGCGTGAGTCCGCATGGCGGCGGTCGCGCCTTCCCGAGATGCAATGCACACGCAAGACAACGCCACCCCGCCCGACGCGCGCGCCTATGCCTATGTGATATGACTCGTCTTTGCACGCACACCACCACACACACCCATCCAAAAAACCACGCCACACCACCAAACACAAAACAATGGCTGCTCTTCCTTTTCTCACAGCCGCGTCACATGAGAAATTGCTGCGAGACACCCTGCACCGTCAAACTTCTGCTGCCTGTCGCTACGAGTGGACCCGTAGAGGTGCAGCCTGACCAGTCGGAAGTCAAAGGCAGCCAGTGCCGGGAACAACGTCGTTGACGAGCCCCCCCCAACGAGAGCAAACATCAAAAGCCTGCCTTCGCCGAGAGAGAACAGCACAGCCATTCCGAACAGAGCCCGCCGCTCCTCACGAAACAGACACCGATGCTTGCTGGTTCCCGCTGCTGCCCGCGCTCCCACCCGGCGTCCGTGATCAACGCAGATCCATTTGCCGAACAAGGTGGTTGACACGACGGTGTACTCGCTCTTCGACGCGCGCGCTTCCATGCTTCCCCGTCTCGGGAGCTGAGCTGCGGCGGCACTATTAATAACCAACTCACCACTCTCACCTGCCACCGCCGCCGTCTCCCGCCTCGAGAGATCGTATTCACGGTGAATCCCATCATGACACAGCTGTCGCCGGACACCACCTGTAGCAGGGGGTCGCCATGCTCGGCCAGCAACTCTCTCAACGGGATACTCCGCCAGTATCCAGGCACATCGCTGTTTGTGTTTCCCATACTGTGGACGGACCTGCATTCGAAGCTGCTTGGCGCACGGTTCGTCCAAGTGCCCCCGTGCGACACTCCCTCGCCCGAATCCCAATGCCACTTACCACCACCATCCGAGGCCGACGTCGACGAAGATCTTCTTGCCGCGCTGAATGCGCTCACCACGCCCCGCGACTCGGATGTCATCAGGAGCTGTGAGGCCATAGAGGACGTCCTGATGAAGCTGTGGCCCGCCAGGTTCTGGACCTGCGCCTATCTACCCAGGCTGCACATTTACTACGGCGCCTGGCTGTATCAGGAGGCGGTGCCCGTCCGGGTCATGTGGAATTACCTGAACAGCCCGCCGTCTACGAAGAGCACCTTCAAGACAGAATCGACGCAGCTCGCCGACCCGGACAACGACCGTCCACCTCCATTGTTATTGCCACGCAACCCGTTACCCAGAGAGGACCCGGACAACGACGCATCGACGTCGGAGCCCACGCCGCACGACCCCATTGGAAAACCCATGCTCAGTTACATCGGCAGGGACCAGCTGAAATCTATGCGGGAGACTCTGTTCAGCCTGGCGGCAGATCCCAGAGCGATCTACAACGACCCCGTCCATCACCTTCTGCAGCGCCGCTTAAAGTCGGTGATACCGGCCAACCCCGACCACGATGCCGTCTTCGTCGCCATCTTCCTCGCCATGGCCCAGAGACACTTTTATACTTGCACGGTGCCGCCATCACGCCGCCACTTGCGGTGGTGGTCAGGACCCGGAGCGCCTCGGCATCCTCGTTTCGAGGACCTCCGCCTCCGGATCCTGACGCATGACCAAGACACGGCCGAGTTCATCATCTACACCGGCCATGTAACGGCCGGCTTTCTGGAGAGATTCTACGATCCTTCCACCGCGCCGCCCGGAGAGGGCACGGAGCCCGACGGCATCAAGATCGAGTATTCGAGAGTCCCCATCTGGCCCGTACTGGGTCTGCGAGAGCGACTCGGCGCGGCTCTGGGCGAGGAGGTCGTCGGTTCGCTCGACGCCGCCGCCAAGGTGGAAATGTGGAACGCGCGCATGGATGAAGACGACATGGATCACGAACAAATCCACGACGTCCTCTCCGAGGCCCTGAAGAATAGCTTCCGGGAGGAGACGGACAGCGATGAAGACGAGGTTTCCCTACCGAGCATCAAGAGACGACGTCTACCGGATGGACTCCCCGGCAAGAGTTGAAGAAGTCTACATGTCGCACACCCGCTTGACTGACACCCATTTCCCCCCCCCCCCCCATCGTAAACAAGATGGTTGGTTTTTTTCTTTCCTTTTTCTTTTCTTTTTTTCTTCTTCTTTTCATTTCCTCTTCCGTTCCACCCATCTTCCCTGGTCTACTTACTATCCTTGTGTATTTATTTCTACTCTCTCAAATCGCATCGTATGGAAGGGTTTCGTGAAAAATACAAGAGAGGGAAACGACCACGTATTGCATGTATGTATTGCATGTATGTGCATTCATGACGGACGGCAATATCATGTACGCATGGGTGAAGAAGATTCATTTGTGCCGGGCGAGGTACCAAAGATGCTGGGACGGAATAAATAAAAAAAAATGATTAAATCTCTTCTTCTTCTTCTTCTTCTTCTTCTTCACTACGTGTGCCCTCTTCCTCTTCCTCACCCTTTCTCCCCTCAAACCACTTGTTTCCTTTCCAAGTCACGAGTGAAAAAGTGCCATGGAGGGGACGTGGGGGGGGATTGTTCCCCCCGCTAGTGGACGCAAGCACATTTTGTTGTTACCCTTGCCCGCGCGGGGCACACCGTTTTACGACCGAGGTTGGTCGTGGACTGCGTCAACAGCTTGAACCACTGCCATTGCGGGCTTGGGGTCGTTGACCCGTTGGTGCTGCTGTTCAGGGTCCGGTGCGTTGCTCCTTCTCCCGAGGGCATGTGAGCTCCTATTGGAAACGATTGCCCATGTTTGCTCGTTTTTCTTTAAATGTGTCCTTCATTTGAACCTTTTTTTTGGTTCTTCATCTTCATTCCAAGGAACCCCTCTCCGGAAATTACTCACCAACGTCCCCTAAGCCTCCAAGGCTCTAGCGTCGTGGGGGGATTTCCCTCGCTGGGGTCAGGTCAGCCGGCTTCTCTCTGGATGCAGTTAGTGTTGGAACTTGCGGGGTTGGAGGGGGGGGGGGGGGGTTTAAGGATCCGAGGTTGCCGGACAGTGAGTTCGAGAATGATGGATGGCCCGTTGTTGCACCAGACTCTTTTTGCAATTCGTCTCCTCCTTCGCTCGCTCGTTGGACTGCCTGCGGCGGCGGCGTGACCATCTCCCCAATGTCCAATGTCTTCGTTTCAGTTCCTTCCCCACGCACGGAGAAGAATCGCGATTCGTGTCCATGAGGGGGGGGGGGGGGGGGGGGGGGGTAGTTTAGCGACGCGCGACCGCTCAAGGCATGACCAATAGACCAACTTGCGGCTGCTGTCCCCTCCTCCATCAGGACGTCAGTATATATCCCCTCGCTCCAGCCCAACGTGGGGAGGACTCGAAACAATCTCGGCTGGTCGTCTCCAGTCAGTCGCATTCTGTACCGAGACCGATGACTCGGATCTTCACTCCGACGACACCATGTCTGTTTGAAAACACCATCCATCCGAGAGCGATCCTGTTTTAAGCTGTATCGAGCGCCTCCACGATCCATTGGCACATGGGCCTTGTCGGGCCTCGTGAGCTGCTTCGCCATTGCCAGACACCGCTGTCAAAAAAAAAAAAAAGTAGTGTTTACGGTCGACAGGGTCGTCCCCAGCCTTCGCCTGCCATGTCCACCGAAAAAATGCTCTTGTACACCAAGGTCGCGGCGCCAAAGATCCCCAAGAGACGGTCAAGATCCGGTGAGTTTCCTACCTTTCGGTTTGCATTTTACTGGCCACTACATCCTTTGTCCTCCTGCGGGGTGCTGTGCACAACTGACGAGATTGCCTCGCCTCCTCCAGGTTGCAATTTTTGGTGAGTTGTTCCATGTCGGAATCTCAATCCCCAGGACTATGGCTGATACGTTCCGCAGCAAAGACAAGGTACATCCAAGTCGAACACTCCCTCAGAGGCAATGTCTTGAATATTGACTGGAACCTTTGTACTGTAGAAGAAGAAATGCGACGAAGTCCGGCCCTCCTGCACCAGATGTCAAGAGCATGGCCGAGACTGCCAATATGAGCCTGTTCAACCTCGTCAGCGACGCAAGATCGGACAAGTCAAATATCATCATTCCACCAGCTATGGCGCGCACGAGATCCTTGATTCATATCTCGAGATGTCGCCTTCCTATGCCGACGATTCAATGCAGCGTCCAGGCCCGACGCCTTCGAAACTCGACATGGTTGGCCCATGCGTCGAATGGGGCACGCCGGAGTCGAGCTCTACAAATGCGGATGATGGCTGCTACCCCGGCGACGTCTCAGCCAACGAGGCCATCGACACTGCGCGCGTATTGTCGATTGTAACAGACGACGTGCCAGAGTTGTACACGGACCCGTCACGCCCTCTGTTCCGCCCTGCAGGAAACCCATCTCCGATGCTCCAACTTTGCTGGCCTTCGTTTGTGGAGTTTACCCAGGACTTCCACGAGCGATTTCTCTTGGACTACTTTTGCAATACACTGTCGCGTTTGATTGTTTTGAGAGAAGATCAAGGTAATCCATTCCAAAGACTTGTCCTACCGCTCGCACATAAAAGCCAAGCAGTCAAAGGCGCCATTTACGCTCTTGCAAGTGCACATTTGGTCGGGAAGGCAGGCAATCGACTCGAAAATGACGAGAGGAGCATACAGTTCCACAATGAAGCTGTTCGAAATCTGGCAAATCTTATAGAAAAAGGCGGCGGTGTGAACCAGAACGAGCTATTGGCGACCATAATGCTCATAATTTACTATGAAGTGGTAAGTGCTCCATTTCCGCCCACACAACCCACCTACTAGATAGATAGATTACTTCCTTGACTATGAGGCCTCGGGCTAACCAGTACCCTGCAGCTCGTGCAGAGGCAACGATCAAATCTTGTCGAGTCTCATTTGAAGGGCGCCATGGTGATCATCATGAGCAATAGGTCGAATCGCAAGGATCGAACCAGCATCTTTTTGGAAGAAGTATGTCGCTCTCTCAGTTGTTAATAATGACAAAGCGCCAGCTGACCTGACCCCTCAGGCCTTTCGATTCTATGACGTGATTGCGGCTTTGTCTTCGGGTACAGCTCCATTATCCAGCGACTTTACCAACAGAAACTTTGAGAATTCGTCTATGCGTTGCCCTGAACAACAAGTTTCCATCGGGGATGGAGTCGATGCCCTTCTCGGTCTGGCCACTTCTCTGTGGCCGGTCATCCACAAGCTTTCCGGACTTCTAGCTCTCAAAAACGAACTGGAGGCGTTGGCGGCCTGTGGCGACGTATCCAAGATTCCAGTCATGCAAGCTCGATTTGACATTGACTGCGCCGTCGTCGAGAACTCCCTCAGTGACTGGCAGCCGGCGATCCCGCCGGAATATGCCATTTACGGCGATTTGAAGACAATGTCCCCGAGCGCGAGGGGCAAGGCGAGAGAGCTTCAGAGCATCCTGAACAATGCGCTGGCCTACAGGCACTCGGCTCTGGTGTATCTCTACCGCACCATATACGACTTTCCGAGAAGACATTCGGTGGTCCAGCATCACGCCTCCATGAGTCTGGTGCACTGCAAGGCCACAGTGCTGCACCAGGGACCGATGGGCGCCTTGTTGTGGCCACTGTTTGTTGCTTCGTGCGAAGCCGTAGATGCAACAGACCGTCATTCGGCTCTAGACACTTTCCAACGGATCGCCCATCGACAAGGCATGGCGAATATCGACAGGGCGTGGGAAGTGGTCCAGGAAGTGTGGAACCGAGCCGATGAAGCAGAAGCATCGGGGGCACACAGAAATGATCTATGGAGGCGGGTCAGCGAGGACATGGGTGTCAGCATTGTGTTTGGATGAAACCCGCAGGAGATGATGTGCCGACGTTTTTTTTTTTTTTTTTTTTTTTTTTTTTTTTTTTTGACAAGTGAAGTTGGCCAAAGCGAGGCTTAGGAACACTCCAGTGCACTGTCATTCTCTGGGCGTACCTGCACCAGACGATGCTTGACTGATCATCAAGCGATGCAGTCCTTCCGTATTCTGCCATTGTAATTGTATAATATTTAACGAACAAATGAAAATATCATACTGTATGTCACTACGCGTGGAGGGGAAAAAAGATAACTGATCTCCTCTCAATGTTATCATGGAGGAATGGCTTTTGACTTGTGCCGCCATTGGTCCTAGCTGGTGTCGTGAATTCAGAACAGCAGTATGCACGCCTCGAGTTGGCTGTGCTTAAAGGAAAAAAAAAACGGTACATTATACCATTCCCAATGTTACGGGAGCCGGAGCCTTCTTCTCACAACGGTTCAGCTTTGCTCCATTCAGTTTCGCAGTATGACACGAACCGTCTTGGCAGGAATAACTCCTCCAGGGATGCGCCAAACTGCCACGGCAAGACACGGCGTCTTGGGGTGTTGGGATAGTGATCTGAAAGCATTAATCTCCAGGCAACCTTGGAAGCCATGTACAATGCTTGCAAGGATCGGCTGGCAGTGCCTTTTTCATGCTTGTTTGCCTTTTTTTTTTTTTTTGCTTCGGCCGTGGCGGGACGCCGCGCCGCGTCAGGGAAGGGGGTGATGGCCCATGGGGACGTCGAAGGCACCGGCTCATGTGGGTTGTTGCCTGCATTTTCTGAGCTGCATTATGTATGTTGTGCTGCGCGCCCCGTTCCCACCCCAGCAGCAAGTTGGATCGAGGATACTCTAGGGCCCTATGCACCAGTTATGCAGGTGGTGAGCAGAGTAAGTACTTTGGGAGGCGAGGGAGGGAGAGAGAGAACGAGAACGAGAGAGAGAGAGAGAACAGGGGGGGGGGGGGTGCATCAAAGGCCAACCGCAGATGAAGAGGGCTGAATCTGGCGCTTTGCAACGAGCATCACAAAACCCCTGGTCGTGTCCAATTGGCCGCCGAACTAGATGGAACACGCTCCCAACATGTACGTACGCCGTCGAGTTCGTCGTCGTAAGTCGAACAGACTGACTGGAATGCTAGGTTAGGTCGTGTCCGTCGTTCGTCGTGCGTACCACCAGACAGCTCAAAGAACGACGTGCTGTGTATAACCTGAAATACCGGACCATGAACATGGAGCAATCGACGAGTCGCTTTTTTTCCCTCGCGGCCGAGCGCTCGCTGGTGGGTGTTATGCGTCCTGCCGGCCCTGTCTGTCAGTCTGCCGGTCTGCCAGGTCTGCTCTTCTGCCCGTCTGCCAACTGCCAGCCACCTGGTTGATTAGGTGCGTGCATCTTTAATGTTTGTGTCCAGGATAAGGATGGCCTGTTGGCAGTAGCACCAGCTGGCGTGTGTTGAATGCTTCAAGCTTGCACCGCACCGCACCGCACCTCCTCCTCCTCCAGGAGTCGCCTCCTCCTCCTCTCCACCTCTCTCCACCTCTCCACAGTTGCACAATCCTGGGCTCCAGTCTCCCTCGTCAGCAAATCCAAATCCATGCCTCGTTCTGGCGGCGCATGTCTCGCGGCTGGCCCCGGCGTCACGTCCACCGGCTCGAGTTGACTAGGTGAGCACGATGGCAGGTACGTGCTGTCACTCGCCACCCGTCCGTCCGTCCGTCCGCCGTCCGCCGTGCTGCGTGGACACAGAAAAGGTACCTGGCAGTTACCTGACTTGAAGCCGGCAGCACCTGGCAGTATCTGGTACTAGTATCTGGTACTAGTGCCTGGTGGTATCTGGCAGCTTAGTAGTGCGTTGATGGATGTCCCTGTCAGAAAAAAAATGTCCTCCGCGCTCCGCTGGTACTACTAGGTACTACTTAGTACTTAGGCTAAGGAAAACATGAAGGAACCTCGGCGGCGCCATTGGCAGCTGTGGCCACCACGTCAACGGCCCTCCCAGTTTTCCGCCGCCGCCGACCAGCTGTCATCTGTCTCCTGCCCCCCAGCTCCTTGCAGCTTTACCCCCAAGCTCCTTCCCCAGCTCCTCCCCCAGCTTGGCAGTCGCAGCCCATCCATCCTTCTCCTGCCTTCTCCTGCCGTGCTTGTGCTTGTCGCTCGGGTCCCAGTCCAGTCCTGGCAACGTCTACTAAAAGTCCTGCCCGCGACATTGTCTCGGGAGGGCAGCAACCACTGTCGTTCGTCTCCCGTCTCCTCCTCTTTCCCTTCAACACCATGTCAGCCGACGTCTCCGATTGATTTCTCCTCCATCCCTTTCCCGATTTTTTCGGCCCTGTAATCCTGCTTGTCGACCTAGTCTCGCCTCGTCTTTCGTCGGCGCTGTTCGAGCTGTCGGTCGGTCGCAGGGAAAACACATACATCGTCGCCGAGCTTCTCTCTTTTATCCACTGTGCGAACCATCGTCGACCATTTCTGGCCTCGCGACACCTTCGCTAGTACCGAGTATTTCCCGCGTTAGGGGACGGGTCGCCTCGGCCCTTCTCGCTGCGACAGCTCCACTCGACGGCAAACCTACATCAACCTTCCCCGCCATGATCTAGCCAAGCATGGCCTCGCTGCTCAACAAGACCGATTCGGGTCCTCCACCTCGTCAAATTCGCTTCGTTAACAACCAAGGCCAGCCTCCGTCGAAACGTCGGAGAATCAACGCTGCGTACGTCCTCCGCACTATGAGGTTGTTGTTGTACCCATATTACTTTACTGTCGCTGTTGCCGGGGGGGGGGGGGGGGGGGGGGGGGGGGGGGGGGGGGGGGGGGNNNNCTTCCCCCCCCCCCCCCCCCCCCCCCCCCCCCCCCCCCCCCCCCCCCCCCCCCCCCCCCCCCCCCCCCCCCCCCCCCCCCCCCCCCCCCCCCCCCCCCCCCCCCCCCCCCCCCCCCCCCCCCCCATGCCGAGACACTAATCAGCGCGTTCGCTTGTGGCATTCGCGCTCCGCCGCATTGCTCTGGGGCTACCATTTGATCTGGCTAACCGTGCAACAGTTGCTTGACTTGCCGGCGCCGAAAGACCAGATGTGCAGGTGAGCGACCGGTCTGCTCTACCTGCACAAAAAACGGACATAAATGCCAGGGATATCCCGAAGATGCCCGCAAAGATGTCATAGGAGAGCCACTGGATGCCAAACTTGCCGTCGATACTGATGACATGCCACCAGACGACCTTCAGCTTGATGAGGACGGCCCGAAAGCAAGGGCCATAAAGACAGAAATCATGTCGACCACCCCGACCACCTCCATCAGCCTGAGCAGCAGCAACGGCGATAAGAAGCCCGCAGAGCTAACCTCACCCTTCACCAAACCTGCTTCCGCTCGAAATCCCGCGCCGGTGCTCAACACCGAGCAGACTCGTCCAGACTCCGAGTCTGTACGTCTTTCGCCTTCGCCAATGCAGCGTCCGCCACACACCTCAGCCGGCACCGACGACGGCTCGAGCTCGCCGAATTTGCGGCGAAATTGTTCTCACCGGGTTCCTTACTTTCGATATTTCGGACCTACTGCCATTGTGCCAGGCTTCAAGCAAATGGTCGTGTCGGTTCGTGATCGGCGCCGGTCTACCGGGGGGTCGCAATCAGCGGCATCACCACTATCTACCCAGAGCGGCGGTTTGCGAGGGAGTAGCATCGCCCCCGGCAGCGATATTGCGGTAGAGGACATGCCTGTCTACGATCCCACCAGCACCATTCCCGTTCATCCCTTGATTCTGAACCTCGTCAAGACATTCTTCATGCACCTCGGCTGCAACTATCCTTTTCTGAAACAGACAAAGTTCCTCCGCATGGTCATGGAAAAAAGGGTCGAATCTATCCTAGTCGATGCCATATGCGCCATCGCCGCCCGATTCTCCGACGCACAGCAACTCACTGGCGGCAATGACAAGCTGCCTAGGACGGAAAGGGGCCAAACATTTGCCCAACGCGCCAAGCAGGCCACAGTCGAGACCTTTCCATGTCCGTCCGTCGGGGCGGTCCAGGCACTGCTCTTGATGGCATATGAAGGATTTGGCGCCAATCAGGACAGCGCCCTGTGGATGTATCTGGGCCTCGCCATTCGCATGGCTGTCGACTTGGGTTTGCAAAAACGAGTCGGCATCCAGTACCAGGGCGAGAAGGATCCGTGGTATACGAGACACAGGAGCCGAGGCAACGGCGACTCGGAAAGCCCCGAAGATAAGAAGACGGTTGACACGGATGCATTGAGCCTGGAAGAGCAGAAGGAAGTGGAACAGGAGCGCATCGATACTTTCTGGGCCGTCTTCTTTCTCGACCGTGTCATCTCCTCAGGCACGGGTCGACCAGTGACGTTCCGCGATGACGATTTCGAGCTGCCCTTTCCGGCGGCAAAGGTTGACGCCACAACCGGATGGCCTGTCCTCTTTCCCGTTCTGCTGGAGATTATTCATCTCTATGGTCGTGTGTCTGATCTTTTGAACAATGTCCACGACGCACGAGATCTCACCGAGGACAGATGGAGCCAGCTTGCCAAAATGGAGCATCAGCTGACCAAAATGTACAAGAGCTGGGACTCTCGACTTCAGTTCAACGTGAGCAACTTCAAGACCTACCTCAGCCTTGGGCAAGGGACCACGTTCATACTGCTCCATTTCTGGTTCCATGCTCTGTTCATTGTGCTTCACCAACCCACCTTGTTAACGCCCTTCGGCGCCCTTAAGACGGAGCACCAACTGCTCCCCGACAGCCGGGAGTTGAGCATGAGCAGCGCCAAAACGATTTGCGACATCCTGTCTTTTGCAGATCTGATTGACCCCATCAGCTTCATCGGCAACCCGTTCACGAGTCAGCCAATCTACATAGCCGCATGTGCCTTTTTGATGGAGTCAAGCGCCAGCGCCTCGGAAGACTCATCCAGGGAGGGCTCTCCCCCGAGCGTTCCAGACGTCGCGAACCCCCCCGTCCAGCGGAGAACTCCCAACTCCAAGCACTCTCGGCACTCGCTGCTCGCTTCAGCCGCCAACCAGAACTACCAGCGGTGCTACAATTCATTGCAGCAGATGCATGCGTACTGGGGTGGCGTCAAGTACATACTCACGGCCTTGGACCAAAAGGCCAAGGGTATCTGGGACTGCGAGACGTACACGTCAGAGGAGTACGAGAGCACCAAGATGCCAGGCATTCAACCAGGCATTGCGGGAGATTTCGGACACCTCGGTCAGAACTCACCAAAGACTGGTGCTGCCCCTCCCATAGCGTGGAGCCTTGCCGGGACAGCCAATTCTCCGAGCTCAAACTTGACTCTCATGTATCAAAAGTCAAATGGCCAGAATGGCCATGCTGTGAACCAAGTCACACATCAACAGCACCTACAGGCGAATCAGCGACAAGCCAGCACACCACCAGGTAACATGCTGTACGACCCAATCAGGCAAAGCATGCCTTCAGAGTCTGGAAGCATGTACCCTCCGGCAGTCCCACCACCCAGCCTGGCAAGTGCTACCACATCGCCACATTGGGTGCGCGCCAGGCGACCGTCGACTCTGTCTAACGCAGCGGGCCAACCGTACGGAGCAGCTGTCAATGACGGATTCTCGGATCCAGGAGGAGATGCACCCAAGGCGTACATTACGTCTGGCTTCACACCCGCAAGCCAGGCCTCGGGCAGCTACGAAGGGTACAGTGCCTCTCCCACGGGCAATGTCGCAGATGCCAGCAACCCTCACGGTCGCAGCACTGGTGCGGGCGGCAATAGTGTCTACTACCCGCCGCCGGGGATGCCGTACCAGTCGACGTGGGCATTCGGAAACGGAACCATGGACGGCATCACGTTTGACAGTCAGGATATTGACATTGGCGCACTTGGTCTGCAGCAGCCCGATCTCATGTCTGCATGGATTGATTTCCCGGGCGATGTTCTCGGTCTGTTTGAAAACCACGAAATGAGCAGCGGCCATCAACACCACAATCCCCACCACCACCACCACCACCACCACCATCAAAGCGGTCGGCCGTCTTAAGGAACAGGGCTGTTCTGGAAAGACATATATGGAAAACTTCCAACCCGCCAATTCATGTGATGTGGCGTACCAGCGTGGTTGACGGTTCTCGAGATAACAGTCCATGGTATCAAGGGAAAATTGACCCAATACAGCGCGGCGTGTTTATTCCCCGTTGTCCAAAAAAAAAAAAGGAGGAATTGAAATCATTGTTCTTCTTTTACTATGCTTTCTAATATCATTTGCAACAGTAGCTCCTTTTGCATAGCTTTAACGACTATTCTTTTGCCGGCATGATGGGAACACAAAAAAGAAAAGTATCATGGAGAGGACATCGTGCCTTGGAGACACTTCATACCCTTTCCCTTTTTTTTTTCTTATAAGAAAAAACAAAAATCTCATCCGGCATTTACAAAAAAAAACCTCTCCCCGCTTCTTCTCGACAGAAACCATGTCATTTCGCGAAAGCAAGAGATACTTAGGGATAGGCAATACATGCTGAGTTAGGTGAGGAAGAAGGTGCTTCGGATGATGAAAGAGGTGGTTTGTGACGTATTCAGGGAATTTTCTATTAGTGGACAAGCGGTTGGACTTGCATGCAACTCTTTTTTTCTGTCTTTGAAACTTTAGCGCGGCGTCGTATCTCGAGTGCTCTTGATGAGACTTTGTGTTTGTGCCCCCCCCCCCCCCCCTTCTGTTCTATTTTTTGCTTTTTTGGTTTGTTTTTGTATTAGGCCACCTTTTGATATGAATTGGACATGCATCGGACATGCATCCTATCTTTTTTTCTCGTCATCAGTACGTTTACGCAACGTGGTCATGTGTCCTTTCTTGTTTGGAACTTGTGCTAGGAGCGCGCAGGGTTTGTGTTGAATCAATCTGTCCAATCTGATAATGGGTGGCTCCTGTGCTTTGGTAGCGACTGTGATATAGGCATATGAAAGCGGGAAATACGGTCCATCGGTGTATGTATATATATATATATATATATATATATGTAGTTTGTATGATGCCAAAACTCGCAGATGATCTTCGGCATTTTATTTTATAAAGCCAGCTGCTTGGCATGTACTTTTCAAAGGAATTTTCTTGCTGAAGTTGAATTTTTTTGGGGGGGGTTGTTCTTGAAAAAAAGAGAAGAAGAAAAAAAAGACGTCGCTGAAGTTCTTTGGGGGGGGAAACGACGGCCCGTTATCTTCGGTCACGGTCGTCTATTTTGCCTTGGCAATCTCGATGCCCATTCGTCTTGCGTGCTGGGCCATGACGGCATCGGCGATGGCTAGAGCGGCCATGCCCTCCACGATGGGCACCGCGCGCGGCACCACACAGGGGTCGTGACGGCCCTTTGCCGATAGGACGCCCTCGCCAGTGGCGTCGTAAAGGGCGGTGGTTTGGTCCTGGGCGATGGTGGCGGGGGGCTTGAAGGCGACTCTGAAGAAGATGGGCATGCCGTTGGAGATGCCGCCCTGGATGCCGCCGGAGTTGTTGGTCTTGGTGTGGAGGCGGGATCGCGGGATGCCGTACTTGGCGGCGGCGGCGTCCAGTTCGGGCGCGGGAATGAAGGCATCGTTGTGCTTGCTGCCGTTCATCTCGGCACCGAGAAAGCCGGAGCCGATCTCGAAACCCTTGACGGCGGGGATGGACATCATGGCATGGCCGAGGAGGGCTTCGAGCTTGTCAAAGGCGGGCTCGCCGAGGCCAGAGGGCGCGTTGCGGATGACGCAGGTGACGGTGCCACCGGTGCTGTCGTGCTGATCGCGCAGTTCCGCGATGCGCTCCTCCATGCGCCTGTTTGCGCCGGCGTCGGGGCAGCGCACGGGGAGGAACTGGTCGACCTGGTCGCGGGTGATGGTGTCGGCCAGGCTCAGGAACGCGGGATCGGCGCTCATGGCATCCGCATCGCCAAACAGCTTGATGTTGCCCACCGAGGTGACGAAGGCGACGATCTCGACACCGTACGTGTCTTTCAGCCACTTCTCCGCCACGGCGCCGGCTGCCACGCGGGCGATTGTCTCGCGGGCGCTGCTCCTGCCGCCGCCGGAGCTCGCCTTTGTGCCGTACTTTTCCAGATAGGTCCAGTCGGCATGGCTGGGGCGCGGGTACAGATCAATCGTCTTGTTGCCGTAGTCCTTGGGTCGCTGGTCTTCGTTGGGGACGGTGAGCAGGATGGGCGTGCCCAGCGTCCTGCCGAACTCGGTGCCCGAATGGATCGTGACCCTGTCCTTTTCGTTGCGCGGCGTGGTGATGGCCGATTGGCCGGGCCGGCGTCGGTTGAGCTGCGGCTGGATGTCATCTTCCACGAGTTGAAGACCAGGCGGGCAATTGTCGATGATGCAGGAGACGGATTTGCCGTGCGATTCTCCTGCGCTGATTCGTCGGGAGAGGGGGTGTCAGTGATTATTTTGGTGTGAATATGGAAGGAATATAGGGAGGATGGCTTTCTTTGCTGGAGGATCAGCTCTCTCTTACGTGGTGACGCGGAAGTAATGCCCAAAGGTGGACATGATGATGTTGGTCGTTGAGTCGTCGTCGCAGAGAAGGCAAACGAGGAAAATGATGTAGTTGAAAAATTGAATCGTAAGACAGAGAGGGGTTTCAAACGATGTTGAGCTGACGTGGATTAAGGCTGGCTACTACTAGTATTTTCTTATGTTATTTTTTTTTTTCCCGCCCTTTGTCGATTTTGCATGGGGGGGGGGGGGGGGGGGGGGGCACCCCCACCACCCAAA